>CM063502.1:150096324-150101324 GCA_032207245.1 Pardosa pseudoannulata
TTACATAATTTTATACTAAATTCTATGCTTTTCTAGTTAAAAATAGTGGAATATTAAGGAGAATCATTTATTTGACCATTTATTGGAACTTCATCCCTTTGTCCATATTTAGTATAATTTTACCTAGTCTCCTAAAATTACATTTTCTTTCATTCAGAAACTAAAGCAAAATAGAAACATTTGGTATTGGATCATCAGTTACTTTCATTTAAACACTATTCTAATCATAGCAGTTTTTTCCCTCTACAAATCTCTTTGAGTATGAAGGTAACCAAATTTTCATTCTGGCAGATTTTTGTCTTTTGAATGCATATTTATTGGCATGTCTGCACTTCACACGTACGATACATGCTAAAATCACGATACACTGGCAAAACCGAAAAAGGATTTCCTAAATCAGAATATATATTTTTGATAGGAGTCTACAAAGCAAATTACAGGTTCAATGAAACCTTAGTAATGTCAGTGGCCTTTGTTTTAGGTAAAGATAGTCTTAATTCCAGGTTAATGCCATTGAAAGGGGGATGCAATGTGTTTTCAAGAATAACATTTAAGAACCACTAATGTCATGCACTACAAATGCTAAATTTTTTGTTCTCTCCACTTCATTTAGAATGTTTATGTTGGAGCAAATTGCAATTAAAACTTTAATCAAATTTGTTTTTCTTTAATCATTTTGAGGATATATACATAAAACGGAAATCCTTACAAAGATAAGGAAGTCATTACTTTTTATTAGCTTATATTGCTTTTCCCCCTCAAAGGCCTTGAGAATTTCTTAGAACCAGCGCGTTATCATCCAGTGGGAAGAAAACAAGAATTGCAATTATTTCCTTTGTGTAATAAAGAAAGTTTGAAAAGTCGATGCACTTTTGGGGCAAATGCACTTTCAATGAAGTTCAATCAAGCAAAAGATGACATTGCTTTTCATTAATGATCTCGAAATTCTAAATTTACAATTATTTTTAAACATGTAATTAAAGGAATAATTTTCGCATTTTGCTTTATTTAAAGTTTATATCTGAGAACCAAGAACATTTAATGAACTTCCGAAAAGTAATCTGTTCATTATCTTTTGTATTTTAAAATACTTGCTCTTTACAAATTAAATTCAGTGTCGTAAGGTAAAAGGACACTTGTGGATCCAAAGATAATCGGTTAGGTTTTTGCAAAGTTAATAATTTATTTAGTACTATTCTCCCTACTGCAGATATTCAGGCCTTTTTACTTCCTTCAAGGAGACGATATGATTTTAATAAGATTTTAAAGTTATTTCACTATTTGATATTAGCTGTATAAATATATCGACACACGAAGAATATTTTTGTTTTATTTTGTTTTAGCTATGTAACTGTTTAAAGTTAGGTGGCTAAATCAACTTTATGTAAAGTCACAGTTATACATTTGATAACTATTATCGTACCTCAAATCATCATTGAGGATAGTTAAGACACTACACTGTGAATATTTTCGAAGATTTACCTTGAAAATGAAGGTACCCAACCCATGTTCCTAGGTGTCGGTCCTAACTTGTCCGTTCTCTAAATCTTCGAGAACTCTTTATGATTCCTAGAATTCGTGTAGGGCTCGGGAAAATGTCCGTGCTATTGTTCGAAGAACTCGATCCCTCATGTTCTGTCACCCGACCGTACGTAGAGATTGGGTAAGCTCTTCTTCATTGAGGCAGTATACGCACTACGCAACCTTTCTGTCACGGAGTAGTTCGAATGCATATGGTACGCTGCCCTGGCAAATCGTGCGGCTTCTGTGACGCTCTACAATCACCTGACTGTAGATGAGGTCGGAGAGTCCGGCTTGGGACACCTATTCGCTGCCAAGTCCACTACATTGCACCTGGACTGGCTCTGGCTTCTCGAATGGCGGTGGTAGTCCGACGAACTTTCGTCTCGGTGGTTACTGATTACGGGGGGTTGCTGTCCTTCGACCCTTGTCGGTTTGGAGTTGCCCGTGAGCTTATTTGTTACTGTATACCTGTAAAGTACAGGTTTCCATTGAGGGTGGTACAGTTTCCCCCTTTCCAATTGGTGCTGCCGCCTTCCATGGGGATAGGAGTGGGTTCAGAAGCAAATGGGGGACTTTAACGCAGTCAAGGAGAGGTGGTCAGTAGACATAATAGCTTTAAAAATATCAATAAATCAGTATAATTATATCCTATTTTCCATAATAAATGCTATATTTCTTTTCAATTATAATTTTGTGAACTCTACCACGGGCCACGCCTGGGGTAGAGTACAGAAATTGAAATTGCATTTCCTGCATAATATTTCGCTAAAAGTGAGTTTAGAGCAGTCATCAATTTTAAAGATTAAAAATATTTATGGGTAAATTCTGATATTCTCCAATTGAAATAAATGACACCCCCTTCTCATTTAAAATGGTAGGTGTCGTTTGGAGCTCTAAGGTATACTTTTTTGCAACAGGGGGGCTAATGAGACCGGGTTCTATCACTTAAAGCCGATTCCGAACTGCTACTACGAACATCCATGCCTCAGTGGAATTCGAACCCACAATCTCTGGTACTATAGCGCAACGTTCTACCATTCGACCATCGTTTGGCATGTCTATCTCCTGCAAGCTTATATATCAAAACTTCTTATATAGTCAATACTATTTTGTCGCTACATTTGCTTTATACAAGTACATGATGAAATTTAGTGCTTCTCGTAAGATTTCTTATTTCCAAGCTGACTGTAAACGGTATGTTTTACTATTGTATATTTATTTTTAAAGTGTGTGGGGTCTGTGAACCCAACGCACTTTTGCATATGACTGCAAATAACGTGCATCCTCCAGGTTAAACGATCAATTCAAAATCATTTTTTATTGTTCTTTAACCCTTTCGTGGGCCGTGGGAAGATTACTTCACCTACACGATCTTACAAAATACACCTGTGGGAAGCTCAAAACCCATTATAATATATTGGTATTTTTATTGAAAAGACAGGAAAACTGATTCCCGCTTCGGCTTTGCGCTGTCAACAATTGTTCGATCGATTGAATAAAATTATCAGCTCTGTTTTGAAAGTTTGGAAACGTGGAGTGAGAAATAAATGGCCCACGAAAGGGTTAACATACTAAAATTTTATTACTTCTTAAGTCATTTAAAATAAATATGTTTGCTGATTTTAGTTTAAATTATTTCCAGATTCCCGATGATTCGAATCCATCCTTCAATAAGGAGGTACTTTTCTCTCTTTTTTTTATTTTTTTTTTTTTTTTTTTTTTTTTGTTATGGATGTATGCATTCATAGAAATAGAAAGGGTGTAAAAATATATTTAAGCCTATAGACCAGGGATGGGCAAACTTTTTTAGTCGCGGGCCAAAAATCAAAAGAAAATAAGTTTGGCGGGTCGAGATAAATTTTTCTAAAATTTTAAAAACAATATATACAAGTATTACGCTTTAAATATGTTAATGAGATGAATGAAATTGCGATTTCATTTTTAAAAGTTCCTTATACTGAGGTTCGAAGTGAGATGTACTGATTTTAAGGAACGAGGCTAAATGCTCATCTGTCAGTCTACTTCTGAAATTATTCTTTCTAAGGCTCAAAGTTCAAAACACTTGTTCACATATAAGAAGCAAATATATCGCTGATCTTCTGGGCGTGAGATAATAAATTTGGGATATAATATTTAAACAAAGTGGAAAAGAGGATGGATATATAATGTATAAATATATATTTCTTTTAATTTGCCTCGGACCGGCAACCTAAAATTCTATCCGCTGGCCGGATAAAACCTTCCGTCCGACCGGATTTGGCCATCCCTGGTATAGCCATTTATTTTGGGATTGTACTACAAATAACATTAAAGCTTCGATGACGTAGCTACTCATCTTCAGAATCTACATATGATTCGTTCATTTACATGTTTGTTTGTTAAAATCAAGACAAATAAAAGAACAATTTTTAAACTAAAGCACCATACGACACGAACGTAAAAAAAGGTAATTCTCCAAGAAACACGTGAAAGGATTTTAGTTTTCATAAAAAACCTTTGTAATAATAGTTATAAATGTCATTTTATATCATCAAAAGTTATGAATCAATTTAATAAGTTAATTATGACAAGCTACTTACTTCGTTTTGATCTGTAATAATAAAAGATACATTATAGATGATTTTCATACCATGATATTATATATTAAGTGAAACAAACTTTCAAAATGTATCAAAATGCAAAGTTCAGATACCTAAGTTCTTGGTAATCATACTTAACATTATACAATTTTTGATTAAAATTATTTATAGCTAATTTTCTATAAATTAGTACTTTCTTATATATATATAAATGTGTGTGTGTGTGTAAATATAGCAATATGTATATTTATATAGCAATTGTATACTTCTATGCTTTTGAAATGAGGTTTGCATGTGCATGCTTCACAAAAAATTGGTAATAATATTGTATAAACGGAAACAGTAAGAAAAATTCTGAAATGTCGCATGAAGACAAAGTAATGTGTATTTTTGAAGGTCATCGTGTATCGTAAATATATCATGTGTGACCCATTTTTTCTTTTTTTCCTTTACAGCTCCTGATGGACTGGTAAGCATTTACAAATTCAGGCAACACCGTATACTTCATAAAGATAGTCTAAGACAACTATTTAAAAAGAACTAACTAAAACCGTGAATAGCTATTTTTTTTCGTTGATAGGATCAGTGGATAAAGTCTTTCTATTTTGACAAAAACTGAGAAGTAAAAAATTGTATGAAATAATAAACAACTGTTCTTTACTCAATTATTTTCTTTATTTGTTTAATTTTTCCTTGTGATTTTACAAACTAATAGTAAAAAAAAGTTTAAATAATTTTTACTAAACAACTAGTGAACTATCTCCTTCTCAGGATGAAGACGGAGCATTGAGCGAAAACGAGGTGGATATCCCGGAACGTAATCCAAATGTAGACTACGATCATTTGGACGAGCCTGGATCTCCTTTCTCTTCCTCATCAGATGAGTCAGATGCGGTA
>CM063502.1:150102424-150181330 GCA_032207245.1 Pardosa pseudoannulata
ATATATATATATATACCTATAATTATTATCATCAAAATATTTATAGCGTACTTGATTATAACATGAGGCACCCAACATAGTAATTAACTAATAGTCAAAATATGTATAAAATATAATAAATATAGCATTTTTTTTAATTGAACAGATATCATCTGATGAGAACTATGAAGCATCTGGGAGCGAAAACAACATGAATTCTTCAATGTCCAGTCCTATTGTAGACTATCATGATCAGCTTGAAACTGCTTCCATTTCTTCAGAGGAAGAGTCAGAAGAGGTAAGAAGCTTTGAATTGTGTTTACTTGAATCGCTTCAACGTTCTGGAAGGTTTCATACTTTATATTATCACCAAATTATTTATACCATAAATAATTATAGTATAAAGCACCCAACGTAGTGTTTAACAAATTATCTTGGTAACATAAAACTTGATAAATATTGCAACTTATTTTAAAAATAATTTTTACTTAACAGTCAACCTCTTCTGAAGACGAAGAACATTCCAGTGAAAATGACATGGGTAGTCCTCGGTATAATCCAAATGTACACTGCTATCGTCTGCATGAATTTCCTTCATCTTCCTTAGCGAATGAGTCAGGAGAGGTAAGATGCTTTGAATTGTATTTACATGAATTGCTTTAACGCCCTGGAAGGTTTCACGTTCTTATATATAAATAATATATAATAAGTATACTTAATTATAACATCAGGCACCCAACATAGTAATCAACTAATAGTCAGGGTATGTTTAAAATATGATAAATATAGCAATTTATTTAATTATTATTATTATTATTATCGTTTTTTCTTTTTTTTTTTTTTTTTTTTTTTTTTTCTAAACAGCCATCTTCTGCTCAGAACGAAGAAGGATGCGTGAGCAAAAACAACATGGATTCTTCAATACCGAATCCAAATGTAGACTATTGTGATATGCTTGAAACTGCTTCCATTTCCTCAATGGCAGAGCCAAAAGAGGTAAGATGCTTTGAATTGTGTTTATTTGAATTGCTGTAACGCTCTGGAAGGTTTCACGATATATATATATATATATATATATATATATATATATATATATATATATATATATATATATATACATATATACATATATATATATATATATATATATATATATATATATAAATATATATATATATATATATATATATATATACATATATATAAATATATATATATATATATATACATACATACATACATATACATACACACACATACATACATGTGATGAGTTTTTTGCCTCATCACAAAGATAAGTTCATAGCTGTGGAGTCAGCATGCAGACATAGCTAATCGTAGACGAGGGAAAAAATCGCGGAAATAATGACATTGGAATATTTAAATCAAACTGACATAGTTTATTGATGCGACAACTCTAACAAACAACTGTCGGTGAAACCTGGACATCGTGGTTAAATAGCTGTCTGTGCCAAGCAATCAGAAATTACTTACAAGTCACGGAGATGACGCCAATGACGTAGTTTAAACGTCAGGATATATTTTTAGTTACTTATGAAACCGGAAGGAATCAACTGGAGAAACAAAGACATTTGCTAAGGTAGCTGGAAAAGGATACAAGAAAATGACAGAATTACCCGAAATTACTTCAAGATAGACATAATTACATTGGTTAATATTTAGAATAAGAATAGCATTGCATACATATATGCATTATACATATATATACATTGACATATATATATATATATATATATATATATATACATTTACACACACGTACACATTTATATATAAGACAACTACAGAAAATGATAAATATTGCATTTTATTTTAAAATAATTTTAACTAAACAAGCATCCCCTGATCAGGACGAAGAAGGAGCTTTGAATGAAGAGGAAATGGATTTTCGTACTTCTAGTCCTAATATAGATTACTATGATTGCCTTGAATCTGCATCCCTTTCCTCAAATAGTGAGCCAGAAGAGGTAAGATGCTTTGAATTGTGTTTACTTGAATCTCTTTAACGCTCTGGGAGGTTTTCACGCTATAATTTATTGCTAAAATATTTATGACAATTTATTATAACATTATGTGCCCCGTATAGGGATTGAATGATACATAACGGGATATGTGGCCAACAAGCATAAATGCATAAATATAATGGATATAATATGATGTTTTATGTTATTGTAAGCATATTATTTATGGAAGCAATTTTGTGAGTTAATCAGTATCAGTTAATCAGTATGTATTAGTGCCGGTTTTTTTTTTTTTTTTTTTTTTTTTTTTCCCTGCGATTTTCTGCCACGTGATAGCCAGGATTCTTGATTACAGCTCTTGCTCTAATTTTCTAAGTAAACATTTTTCTAGTGCTATTCTGTGGATTTTACGCTACTCCTTTTGGGGCGTTTTTCGAAGTCCGTTCAGTGTTTTTAAATGCCGCTTTGTTAAAGCTAATTTCTATAAATCGAAACCGTAAAACTCCACTGGAGAAGCGTCATAAGATTTCACAAATATATAGTTTATGGTGAAATTGTAATGCATAGTATTGCATAAATATTAATATCATGATGGGTATTTCTTCGGTGAAAATGGGTACAAATATAAATTTTGGAGCGTAAATACTCCCCTTTACTTTTTTAGACCGAATCTAGTTCAAATTATCCTTCAGTGTTTTTGGATGATTTTTGCTTCTGTTGTAATTTGTTATTTCTTATTCAACATTAAATCGAATTTAATTCCCGGTTATTCGTTCTTAACAGTTGGTTTAGAGCCTGGTAAACCACTCGCGTGTCGAATTTTGACAACCGAAAAATACAGTTTAAAATTTTTTCGTATTTCATCTTATTTTTTTTAATTGTGCGTTACACGAACATGCTCGTTTATGCCCTCATTAAGTTATATTAATCGATATGTATCTTTTAAATTATTTACAATGCTGATTCTAAATATCCCTTAACTGCAACGGCAGTCGTCAGAAATAAGATACATTATTTCATATTTATCATATGTAATATGCTTGTAAAATATGTTGCTAATTGTTTTTTTAGCAGTCTCACTCAATTAGGAACCAAAATAAGTGCTTCGCTCATTTGATGTGTTCCAAGAAGAAGTTTTGCATCTTCTCCTGTAAAATTGTCCACAAAAAGAAGTACGCAGATGTGCCACCTGAGGAACAAGAAGTGGTAAGACCATGATTTTTAAGGATACTTGTTATTTTAAGGTTGTGCGCACACTGGCTGTAGTTGTTTCGTCTTTCCAAACTAGTCTATACAAACTTTCTAGCATGTGTGCATTCAGCGACGCTACAGCTTGGACCTCTTCCTAGTATCACAGTGAAGAATTTTGTTTAGAAACCCAGTGGCTTGGCAAAAATTATCTGGTGAGCGCACGGTACCTTAAAAAGTGTATTTTTATTTTTTTACATTATTTTAGAACTTTTAAACAATTTTTTATATTTAATAATAAATCCCAGTTTAGAGAAAATTTCTATTTGAACAAATAAAACCCTTAATTTAATGAAAGTACTAAAAAACATCAATTTGGGTAAAACTCATTTTAAATTTAAACATAAAGCTTTTGGGAATTTTCTTTTAATTTTAACTTTTTAAATGCGTTTTACTCAAATTAATAATTTTGAATCACTAAAATATTAGATTTATCTTTGTATATATTTTACAATTACTAATATATTTTTTAAGTAAATGTTTAGAGTTACTCAATCTCTGTATTTTTTTCCCGAGCTCTACGGTCACTGTTTTGCATACGCGGGCTAATGAGACCCGGACCTACTGCTTAACCCCTTAAAGCACGAATTTTTTTCGGAAAAACTGATAAAAAATGATACAGTTTATGACTGAAAAAAATATATAGGTATAGAATAAATTATTTTTTGCAATTTTAGATCTGGGGGAGGGGGTGACTACAGTGGAAAAAGAATTAAAAGTTATAAAAAAAATTGTTACTCAAGTGTAAATAACGTGATTGCATGTTTATTTTGAATTTTGCCCGTGTCAGACACGGGCAAATGCTTTAAGGGGTTAAAGCCGATAACGGCTACGAACATCCATGCCAGCAACAAGATTCAAATCCTTAAACTCCAGTTCCGAAGAGCAGTGCTCTACCATTCGGCTAGATCTTTCGGATCAAGATGGATTTTTAGTTAGATCATATTCCAATTCAATTACACAGTTTAAAATATATTTTCCTTTGTTTATATTTTAAAAAATCAATCTTCCTGGTTAATATTAATAACTTTTCTATTAGGTTATCTATACAGTAAGAAAGACAAGACAGAGATAATTTATTAATTTTGAATTATAAAAGATGAAATAAAGCTATTTTTTGTAATTTTTGTGTAATTTTTGTGTTGAAAATTTTGTGTAAAAGAAGATTATAAAATTCATATCTAGATGTAGATTGAGAGTATGAGGTCTAATTTATGCTATTTGCAAACCATTGGTTGTAAAAACTGAAACTTATGTGTCTCAACAAAAGTATTTCTAGGGTGAGTATACGACAGTTGGTTTGGTTTGAAGCTACGTGAAGGGTTGGGAGGATGAGACCACGACGATACCGAACGGCTATAAATCAGTGGCGAGGAGTTCAAACTTAGGAGAAGCGCTGTACCTCAATCATTAACCAACACACAGACATTATATAAAATCTGTAAAAATAAACAATGGAAATTATAAATCATTCCTTTATTTTTTAAGAAACAAAAATTATCAAAATATTCTGTTACTTTATTTACAAATTTCATTGAAATATATTTCCTTTTCGATTTGAGTATGGCATACAAGGAATCTTCATCCAAAATTTTAATTCCATATCTTATTTGATCATTAAAATTCTAATTTTATTTCTTGTGTATGATGTCTATCCTTCAATATTTATAATAATTTATATATTGAAGATGTCAATAGCATCATTAAAAATGTCCGCAATATAGAGACGAAACTCCCCGAGCCTTTTCTTACCGCTTCCTGGAGTTTACCATTACACATGCACAACTGATGCATGTAAGCAGCAGATGGAAGCATGTAAAATAATGGGAGTGGTTAGGAAGGAGTTTACAAACACTATGTATTTCAGCAACCTGATTGTTCCGCGTCCCAGAGTCGAAGTGAATAAACCCCCTTACGCATAAGCAACCGATGCTAGCAGGTGGTTTAGTGTGTAGGAAGTTTTAAGTCGCCACAAAGGTACAGGGATTTGGTTTGGAGCGCTATGGTCTACTTTTTTGCAACACTCGGGTTAATGAGACCGGGCCCTACTGCTTAAAACAAATTCGGATCCGCTACAAACATTTATGCCACAGTGGGATTCAAACCTACGAATTCCGGTTCCAACAGTCAGAGCTCTAACCATCTGGCCATCGTTCGGTCTAAGCTATAGGGAATCCGAAATAAAGTAAAATATATATATATATATATATATATATATATATATATATATATATATATATATATATATATATATATATATATATATATATATATATATATATATATATATATAACTAGAACCGTTATTAACCATTGTTTAGGGAAGCGATGTTTCCAGAACTTCTAATAACGCCTCGCTTCTGCTACAAACATCCATGTCTGCAACGGAGTTCGAGCCCGAAGACTCTGGTACTGAAGAGTAGTGCTCTATTCGTTCGTTCACGCTTTATACAAAATTAAATGTTTGTACCATTTTTATTTTTATTTTTGTAAAGAACACTGTGACAGTCACACTCGAGTAAATAGGATAGTCTTATTTTCCTTTATTTAAGTATTTTATTTATGATTTTTCCATCCATAGTTTAACTCAGCTACTTTTCTTCAGAGAGCTCGCCCGTGGATGTTTCGAAAAAACCCTATCAAAGAGAAATCCTGGAAAAGGGTAAGATGTGTGAAAAGGGAAGAAAACAGTGGACTGAAAGAGTATGTCCAGAAAATCGTCAAGTCAAAGCAGAGCTTCCGTCAACGACATATTTTCAACCCGCTCAAGATCGTCCAGCGATACATGCGTGCCGCCAGGGTTGCGAAGTCGGTTCGAGTTCGACTCAATAGACTGAGATAAATTTATTCCTGCTCATTTGTATATATTCATAGTCATTAATTTAATAAAAACTTTACACCTTTATCATCACTGTTGTTGCTCCTTATTTGAATGAACAGTGTGTAAAATGCAGAAAAATCTTCCCAGGAATATAAACACCAAACTGCACCCATTGACGTCCGAATCCTTCCTGGTGAATATATAAAGAATATCTTTATACATAAGCGTTTATAGACTCATTAAAAGAGAAAAAATATGAAATTTAAACTTTTTGAATAGTACAGCCTGTTCTCCTAAGTGATGAGCTGTCGTTTTAATATAATGACATTTATAAAGAAGAAAAAAGAATCAGAGGTTTCATTATCATTTTAGTACATGTTAATGCAGTACTAAAAATGAAGTTTTATAATACAGATTTAGTTTTTCGTCAGGATTTCAGTTGATGAACCACATGAAAAGATACATTTATATGCGACATTTCAAAAACGCATAAAATGTCGATCCAAATAAAAACTAATTACAAGTATTAGATACTTGAAAATTTTGAGGATTAATAAGAATCTATACAGAGGTGTACTCAGACTTCCTTTAAGGGAGGGGGGGGGGCTTTTACACGTTCTGCTGAAAAAATTTTGTCACATTAAAATGCAAGCCCCTATTATACTATTTGAAAAAAAAAATACCGTATAAGTGTCAAAATATAAATGCTTAAGCAGGGGGGAAAATTTTATGCTAAAATCTAAAAATTATGGTTTGTTTCGTTCTATCAGTCCATTGTGGAAGATGAATCCATAATCCCTCCCCCCCCCACTTCTCTTGTGCACACCACTGCATCTGTCTTTACTAAATAAAAATTGTTAAAGGAAAACTTCCACAAAATATCTTTTGACTATCCTCAATACTGGACGGTAGATATTAATCGGTTAATAAAGTAATTTTAAAAATCCAACTTGAAATTTTAATATAGAAGTACTGTTTTACCTTTCAAAAATAGGATAAGCAGCTGTATTTCTGCAATTTTATTTAATAAGCTCTATTTCATCCGAAATATAGAGATTAAACATCATTTCGATGGCGAAATCCTCGTAACTGATTTTCCCCACAAAATGGTGAGTTTCTGCAGGAGATGGAACCTGTGAAGCTTTTCAAAACTCTTTATCTAAAACAGGTTCCTAGAGTAGGTTTTTCACTCGAACTTAATTGAAAAATTTTATTTCATCTGAAATAGAGATTAATCATCGCTTTCATCAGGGCCAAAATCCGAGTAATTTAGTTTCTCCACAAAAGGTTTCCTCACAGGGTAAAAAACCTACAAAACGAGTCAAAAAATAAAATTTTCAAATTTTATTCAAAACTGGTTTTTACGCTAGTTTAAAAATAAATAAATAAATAAATAAATCGTTAAAATCTATCTTAGATGATTTAATATAGATGGAAACATATTTACATCGTCATTTATAATGGTATTAAAAGTGTCACTTTTGTGGTTTGTCTTTGGGGTATAGTTTGGAACGCTACGGTTTACTTTTTGATACAGGAGGGCTAATGAGACCGGTACTTATTGTATAAAGCCAATCGGAAATCCTTAATTCGGAAAGGCTACAAGCAGCCATTCCATAAGCTGGATTCGAACCCGAGGACTCCGGTACGGAAGAGCAATGCCGTACCATTGGGCTATCACCCGGCTCAGGGTTGTGGTAATCAAATTATACGGTCATCAAAGTAATAGCATTAAAAATTATTAAACGTGTACTGTTAATAAATCGAAGCTGAAACTAAAGCATCTCATGTGGCCACTACACGACTTTTTCGAATACCTATTAAATTGTACACATGTTTTGATGCACTTCATTTAAACTTATTTTATTGTGAGGTATGATCTTCCATTTCTTCAATAAAGTGGCAACTACACAATTGCTAAAATATTACCTTTTAACAACATTAAAAGATTACACAATATTAATTTAACAATGAGTAGTAGTAGCGAGTAGCATTGGTTACACAATATTAACTTACCAACTTCAGCATAGAGTACAGCTCACATATTACCATTTTGCAGAAACAGTAATTTTACAGTACATTGAAGTACATTGAGTACATTGAAGTCTCCATTATATAGAATGAGGATTGCAATCCGAAAAAAAGATACACAACATGACGTTTCAGCAATTCGAAATGCAAAATTTTAACATTCTATGTCTTTGAGTTATGGGAGATACATACGTACATACATACATACGAACAAACGTTAAGTCAAAACTCTTATCCTTAACACCTGAGTCAATATCTCAGTCAAAATCTGTGGGAAAAATCTGCCTCCGACAGCGTGCATCTCCTTTTTGTTTGGAAATTTCCTAAATTGTCCGTAGGGCAATGTAGAATTATAATTGGTCAGACCCCTTCTCTGAGGGAGTAAACTGTAGCCCCAGTGGTCAATTTAGGTTAGGGGTTAAAAAGGGGAAATCAAAAGGAATTTTTGCCCTTGACCTAATATTTGCAAACCCCTGAGAATTTTCTCGGGGTGTCTTATTCAAAATGCCTACACAAGTTTTCCGATCCAGTTTACTTTTCCTTACATATATATATATATAACAATTATAAACCATTATATTCAAGACAGATTTACAAACACTTCAATTATGTAATCCATCTGTATAATTGACATAAAAATATATCTATTGTAACTTTAAGGGATCTCTGGTAATTTAAAAAATAAAATCTCATTTATCTTTTAAAAAAGTTAATTCAAGCATACCGTAATTTAAGCTGTTATATTATTAATTTTATACTATGAGCTAATGTCAAGCATACTTGAGAACTAAACACTGGGGGTTCCATGTAAGGCTGACCACCTAACCAGAACATATGCTTCGCACCCCAGGGCTCTTGGTCTCGGAAACGGAGATTGGCACCGTAATCCCTGACCCCCTAGGAGCTGATGCACTGAATAGGAGGAGGAGGAAGATATTCATAATTAATGATTTACTCTGAATAGTATGCAGAAAAATGTATGTTTATAAGTTGGTTTATTAAAAAATTACAAACGTTCAAAGCATAAATAACCATCAAACTGTAAATAAACATGTAAATTAAGATATGTCCTAAAATAAGGAAGAACATTTGAACATTTTAAAATGAAAGGAGATTAAGAATAGTAGCAATAAACTCAATCATAAGACATAAAAAAGGCATATAAATACTTCCTTCGGTTGTTAAATAAATTCCACTAATTTCCCATTTTTACAAGACTTGAAACATAGAAAGTACATTTTTTTTTGGTTATAAAAGTGACAAAGTACAAACAAAACATTCAAAATTGATGTTATTTCTACATGCTATTACTAAGATCACAGTATATTATAAATCATCACAAAATCAGGTACAATAAAAAAAATGAGCTAATTATCAAAGAGTGACTTGAAATATTTTATATAGTCGATAATTGGCAAGAAACCAAATTCCATGTAAAATATTTAAGATCGGTAGCAACTTTATCCAAGTGATTGAAGATAGAAAAAGTCTTACCTTCTATCTCCCCAGGGCTCTACATTAAATCTTCTTACAGCTGCAATAAACAATTAATTTTCTGAGACAAGCTATCGAAACTACTAATTTGAAGACAAAAGGAGAAATATTACTATTAATTAAAAAATTATTAATTAAATTAAAAATATACGTTTTAGTATATTTTTTAAAAAATTAAGATCAGGACAACATTCGGAAACAAAGCTTAATGGAACTGGATTACATCAACAACTCTTCTTTGCAATCTAAAAGTCTAAAAAATGATATTCTGTGTTGGGGAACCTGCTTCAGTTACCGGAAACCCCATCCTTTTAGCAGTAAATTTTGAAATATAAGATTGTTGGCTACCCATACCTATAGAGAAAGTGCATGTTTGTAAACAAATACGAGTGCTGACTACAACTCAACTTTTCGTTGGCAAAACATTGCTTGTTTTCATTGTATCTTATGAGCTTCGATATGGATCATGTATACAATAAAACTAAATTTTATTTAAGGGAAGAGGAAGGAAACATCAGAAACTGGCCAAGTAATTCAAAATAGATTTTTTAGCACTTACAAAATTATACATTTTTATAAAAAAAAATAAACACTTTACACAGTACTATTAAATATCATAGTCAAAGTATAACTACTTTGATTATGTATACAGGAACAATAAACGATTACATAAATAAAAATCTAATAAAAATGTGCAAAACCTGATCATTTTAAGGACAAAAAATAATTATATTTATAGGTACAGTACTTCTCACAAAAACATAGAAAATACATTAGAAATATGAAAAAAAACTTAGTAATAATAAAAAAATTCTTAGAGCATAATAATTTTATATAATCTATTACATTACAGTAAGGTTAATGTTTTATTACCATTCTGAAAATGTTTACCTCAAAATCTCGAAGAAGAACTTAGAAGCCAGTCTTGCCTTTTCAAAGCTTTTATCCAAAGCATTCGTAATGTAGGATATTTAGGAAAGCAATAAAATCCAATATTTTCAACTTTTTTGAGACGCTGAGTACAGCCAAACGCACAACAGCTTGTTACCATTTTTAGATAATTGACAAAATTAAAACCTCAATAACATGCACAATCCGTAGGAAATTCAAATGTTTTGCCAACGAGGAAGTTGAGCTGCAATTTTTGCTGCACCTGACATCATGCGCACATTTTCTGTAATCACCCTTAAAGAGTTCATATTATTTTCCTTAATGTAAACAATCAAACTAAAGATAAAACTTCACTAGAGCAACTGTTATTCTAAAGAGTTTGATTCTCAGGGATCTATTTTAACTCCGCTTTTTCAATATTAGAATGTTCATTTTTTATTTGTAACACATAAATAATATCTACGTTTAATTGGGCTTTTTTTTTTCTTAGTTCGAACATTTTACTTTTGCCTCACATAGAGAGCTTCGATACCCAGCTTATAAACATCGAAAGCAAGAACCCTTTTTAGTTAGAACTAATTTTAGTTTATCAATCGACAAGCTATTTCCATCTAGGATGCAATACCTTGCCAGAAAACAAACATTTGCCTACTTAGGCATGGTATCATATACACATAATTCACTTGCAGTAGAATTTCTGTTTTTCGTTTTGACTCTCTGCCAAATCTAATGAGTTCGATTATAGCCCCCAGAGAACTGGGATATAGACTTGTTACTCTTTTTGAAAACAAAACCTTTTTTCTCTTTTGAGATGAGGAATTTGCACGTGGGGGAATGGATCAGTTTAATATTTTTCTAATGATTCCAGACTTAATATAATTCAAAAAATGTTCTTAAAAATGTAAAAAAAAAAAAAAAAAAAAAAAAAAACCACTGGTCCATTATTTTTAAAGTTAGGGGAAAACCGTGACATTTTAAAATTCTCCATGATTAGCTGTGGCGTCACAGTTCATGATATTTCAATGTTTACATTTTGTTAGCAAACGCTTTCTATTTCTGGATTATATTTTCTTGTCTCCAATATTTATTTATACTCCGAATTTTAGGATAATTTTATATATAATAGATAATATATATGTCTATATTCATTTATAATATCTCTTACCCAGATTCACCAAAGAACAAACAGTCTGACAATCTATCGAAAATTTGCAGCATATCAATGTTTTCGTTCTTGGAAATAACTCAGATTTCATGGGATCGGAAACTCGAAAAATCTAAACCAAAAGATTTGTAAAATAATTTTCCATATTTTAAAATTTATATTAATGTATTTCAAATGTTTAAATGCTCTATTAATACTAACCACGGCTATTCTGTCTGTAGACACTGACAACATGTCAAACATATCTATATTTATACACACATACACATTTGCTGTTGTAGTATCACGTTTTATGTATAGGGATAGAAGTAATACTTAAATTAAAAATTAAAAAAGGTATTTATACTTATTTTAATTGGAAGTTATGTGTGGACGTTATTTTTGTTTAGTAAAATAAAAATAGCTGAAAAGTGTTTTAATATTATAGTTGGAAATATATTAAAAAGCATTCTTCCATCATAGCAGTTATATTACGTATTAAAACCAACATTATGTATGGTGTTAAAGATCACCACTGTAAATATTAATCACTTTATATTCACATTCAAAAGCGATTCATCTCATGGATTATTTTAATCAAAACAATCATGGCTAACTTACATTAAAGTTTCTTTATTGAGTTAATTTATAAAAACGAATGAAGAAATTTTGTATTAGTATAAATTGATATGTATATATGCATATAAAAGTATTGCAAGTTTTCTTTTCATATTGTTGCGATGTAGTAATTCAGTGAATGAAAACACTCTTTTTCCAAACACAAAAACTTATATTACGCAGCCATGCACAACACGTAAACATAAATGACATTATAAAATTTGTAGATGCAATACAACAAATATTACGAAAAATGGACAGCATTTCAGCTGCCGTGCGAATATGTTCTCTTGAGTCCGGTGTGCAACTACTAGAAAGTTCTTTTGAAAAGCGCCGAAACACGAATGAGAGTCACTTTGAGTTGTTTTGTTTCGGATGCATCGGAATACACTCCCACTCTATCAGGCATTAGTCCTGATATGTAGGCTAAGAAGCTAATTTCTGTATGTTCCTTTTGATCGTGTCTAGTTTTTGCTTTTAATCGTGGCTACGCGAACCAGTTCGTCTGTACCAAGATGAAATTCGACCACTTGTCCTAATGCCCCAAAACGTGGAAGATGAATATCATCTAGAAGCAGGACGATGTCTCCAATTTTCATATTAGGCTGAATGTCCTTCCATTTCTTTCTGGTTTGCAGAGAGGATAGATAGACTTGTGAAGAGAGCTCAGTTGTTTTAGAAAGCCACATCGAAACAGTCGATTTATTTTTTTCAACATCGAGATTTATTTCAAGACAGAGAACAAACTACTACCGGACAACTAAATATACAAGTAGAGCAATGTTTACACTAAACGATTCTACCAATTCAATTATCTAACTAAATTCTGAAGAATCTAGCTTATACGTCCGGAGTCTACCATCACCTCCGATGTTCTCCCCAAACTATTTACCTTCTTCATAGATAGTGTTCTCTGGCCGATTACGATTACTCGTCTGTCCCTACAAGGCTTTGGTCCATGATTTGCAGAAGTCCTTCCGCATCTTTTGAATCTTTTGAAGGCGATCCCACCTATTCCGTATATTGGCAGGACTAGTAAGCTGTAGTTCAGGAGGGGATAGGATCACCTCTTCTGTAAGAAAGGGTAAAGGAGCGAGAATATTAATACAATTAATGTTAGTATTATTTATACTACATAAAGGACGAGAATTTAAAATGGCTTCAATCTAAGGCAACAGAGTTGTCAGTTCTTCGAAAGTAAGAACCGATGAAGAAGTGAGGAAGAAGTAAGAAGTGAGTTTCACCGATTACCCGTTTACAGTGGTATTTGAGTTGTTTTAATTGCGGCCTTCCAAATCCCTCCGAAATGAGAAGATGCCAGAGGTATAAATTGCTATTCTATTGATCCTTGATTTAATCGAGGAGTAATAGCTTCGTTCTTAGGAAGTGAAGCCCACGATTGTTGTATTTCTTTGAGCTTTCGATAAGACCCAACGAAGTTCGTTGTATTGCCGATGTAAATGTGACGTGGAACTCCACGTCTAGCACTGAAACGACGCAAAGCAGCTAAGAATGCATCAGCGATGACTCCCTCGATGTGTAGAGCCTTAGTAGCGAGACAAATAAATAGAGCAATGTAACCTTTGGTTGATTTTCCTCTACGACCCTTATTGAATTTCATTGAAATAGGACAGGCGTAGTTCACTCCGCAATTGAAGAAAGGCCTCTCGAGTGTTACTCGATTCTTAGGCAGATTATCCATAAGCTGGGATGTGGTGGATGCATTAAATTAGAAGCATTTGATGCATTTGTGAACACACTTGTTAATGAACTTTTTTACACCTATGATCCAATATGATTGCTTGATAATGCGGGAGAGTACGGATGCGGGATTGTTTGATAATAAAGGACCAGCATGTAAATAAGTCGTCACGTGTTTTTCTTTCACGATGAGCTCACTCATCTTGTGTTTAGCAGGTAGAATCATTGGGTGTTTTTGATTAAAAGACAATTCTGAATTTTGTAAACGCCCTCCCACCCTTAAAAGACCATTTTCATCTATAAACGAATGGAGTGTGTAACTGACTTTTCTTAGGCAAAAATCTTTTATTTTTAATGCATTTTACGTTTTTAATAAAATAATCTTCCTGAACCCACCGAATTATGATTACTTCTGCATTTTTAGTTTCCGCTAAGTGAGTCGAGAAAAAGAATTAGTTATAAGTGTTTGGATTTAGTTACTAGTTTTGCACTTATTGATGAATCTTAAACAATATGCTGGATTGCGTATAATCTAAGAAAATGGTGAGTACTTTTCAAATAAATCACTACATAATTCATTTGACGTAGCACTATGAAATAAAAATATAGGATCAGATCTTTGTTCAGTTTTAATTAGATCCTTGATTTCTTTGAAAAGGGATTCCTCTTTCGGCCAGTGAGATAAATTCAAAAGAAACCAACTTGGGCCATTCCACCACAAGTTGCAATCAGGAAGACATTTGGGATGAATACCACGCGAAGCGATATCTGAGGGGTTCTCTTTGGAAGAGACATGCCTCCAGTATTTTGTTGGAAGTACTTCAATTATTTGAGAAGTTCGATTTGCTACAAAAGTTTTTCACTTACGGGGATGCGCCTATAGCCAGGAAAATATGACTTTGGAATCCGTCCAAGCGTAAACATCAAAATTCTATTTTTTCAGTGTGTTCATGACTGCACGATATAACTTTGAAAGCAAATAAGCACTGCACAATTCCAATCTAGGAACAGATACTTGTTTGATAAATACGACTTTAGTTATAGAAACTAAGCGAGAAACATTTGTTTTATTTTCGTGGGTTTGTTTGCAATAAATTACAGCGGCTTAAGCAAATGTGGAGGCGTCGCAAAAGCGGTGCAATTCAATTGTGTCAAAGGAAATAAGCTTGACACCTTTAGGAACAAAAAAATGTTCAACTTTGTTGAAAGATTTCTGAAATTTAAACAAATCCTCAGCAAGATTTTATAGAATCGGAGAGTCCCAGTCCACTTTTGTAAGCCAAAGATTTTAATAAAAAAAAAACTTTCAATACAACAGTACACTGGTGAGCAAAACTTAAGCAATAGGTCGGTGTTTTGCCATAACTCCACGAGAAATCATCTGAGAGACATGAAATTCAGAAATGAGGGAGACTATTATGTACGTAAAGGATGAAGAAAACATCGGCTCTGAAAAAGGAATACAATGCATACGGTAAGGAATCAAACAAAAACAAGCTTTATTGAACGCATACACTGTTTACCAATAAGTATTTGGACACATGTGATAGAAAAGAAAAACTAACTTTATTCAAAATCAATATTTGGTAGAGCATCCCCGAGAGACAATTACAGCGTGAACCCTTCGGGGCATACTTTCCACAGGCCTTTATTACAGCTAGTGGTATTATCTTCCACTCGGCTTGGAGTAGACATACAAGTTCCTTCACCGATTTTTGACGGGTAGTGCACCTTTTAATTCGGCGATCCAACTCGTCCCAGAGGTTCTCGATAAGGTTCAGATCTGGGGTCTGGGCAGGATAGTCCATTCGATGAACTCCATTGGCACTCTACCAAGCCTTGGTTAACCTCGAAACATGACAACTGGCATTATCGTCCCGAAATTAACAGGGGTCCAAGCCGTAAAGCTGCCACAACGTAGGAAGCACACTGTCATCCAAAATATTGCAGTAGGCATTGGCACTGAGCTCACCATGAATGGGGACCAAGGGTCCCAGTCCATACCAGGAGAAACACCCCCAGACCATAATTCCACCTCCACCGAACTTGACTGTTGGCACAATGCATTCTGGCAGGAGACGTTCTCCAGGCAGACGCCAGACCCAGACCCTGCCATCCGAACGGTAAAGGGTGAACCTTGATTCGTTGCTCCAAAGAACCCGTTTCCACTGATCTACGGTCCAATTTCGATGTGCTTTGCGCCACTTTAACTGATTAGTGCGGTTGGACTTTGTGATCAAAGACTTATGGGCAGCAGTACGACCATGAAAACCAAGCAGATGGGCTTCCTTACGGATGGAATTCATTGAAACAATACTCCCAGATGTCTGTTGAAACTCCTCTCGGATGAGGGCCTTCGGTTGGGTGCGGTTCTTCTCAATTTATCTGGACAGCACTCGTCGGTCTCTATCTCCCAGTGTCGTTGATCTGCCGACTCGGGGCACATTCCGACAATCATCGTTCCCCTTCCGCTTCTTAATCACATAGGCCACTGTCGATTTTGGGTACTTCAGATCGCTAGATATGTTCCTTAACTATCGGCCACATTTGTGATACCCGATAATTATACCTTTCTCGAAATCAGATAATTCCGAATTGCGAGGCATCTTGCATGCGACTAATGCCGATGCTGTTTCCTACACGATGTATAACGGTGGAGGCCGTGACGTACCTCAGGACCGCAGATATCGTCATTTGCATAGGTGTCCAAATACTTATTGGTAGACAGTGTAGTATCGTGACTCATTGTCTATCCAAGAGGAAGAACAAAAAGCAAATGTTTCTTAATATGGGATATGCCCTCCCCTAACTGCAATGGTTGTTTCGCACCCTCTCCATACTCAGAATCAGCTGGTCCGATATTGAAATAATTTAAAATAAGAAATGATTACATGAGGTGGTTAAAGGAATGACGCCATAATAATTGAAAAAAATGTTATTTTTACTTATTTATTATGTGATAAACTGATAAATTTAATCGCCTGCTCTTAACCGGAGAAAATAGGGCTTGAAATAACGACATTAAACACTCGAAAGGGGGGAAGGGATGGATTTTGAACGTTTTAAAAAGACTTTTAGCTGTGATATGAAGCATATTTATATAAATTTATTTTAGAATCGGATAGATAGTTTAGGAGAAAATAAACTTTACTCGCTTTGAATTTTGCTAACCCTTACTCATCAAGAATTCAATATGGATGCCTCTATCCATTCCAGGTCCAAGCGCTTCATAAATTCGAGGACAAACGGGCAGATAACTTAGGCTGTTATTATATAGGAGATAACGTTTTCGTTTCATCGTATCATTTACATTTATGTACGCAGTTGGCAGTAAGCCAAAAGTTGTTTGAACATTATTATTTTGAATTACACCTGTATTTTCCTTTTTGGTTTCATTAGTTGACGAAATGTCTGGTATCTCACTCGCTGTGAGATTTTTTCTTTGTTATTCTGAATGAAAACTGCTCTCGAAAAGAGACGAAGATAAAGAGTAACTATTTAATTGACTTTCACAAAGAGTACTATGATGCAATAACTGACAAGATTGACAACGATAGGGAGACATACATTCAGATTTTTTGTGCTGACTAGAAAAACAATTTAAACAAAGATTACTTTTCCTAACATATATATATATATATATATATATATATATATATATATATATATATATATATATATATATATATATATACACACCACTAGCCCCTTACTACATTATGTTTACAGAAGCAAGGCAGTTGAATTTCAATACTAATCTTGAAAATTCTCCAGAACAAATAATCTGGAATACGTAAAACATCTGTGCTTGCTTATATCCAATAAAATTAAGTAATATTCATTATTACTTTCCTTTCGCTCCAGTCAAAATTACGAAGTGTAGGTTTACATTTTATTTCTCGTGCCCGTGGTACACTGCCGAACGATGGCCGAATGGTTAGGGTCTAGCCTTCGGAACCGGAGTTCGTTAGTTCGAATCCCACTATGGCATGTATGTTCGTAGCGGTTCGGAATCGGCTTTAAGCAGTAGGTCCCGGTCTCATTAGCCCTCGTGTTGCAAAAAGTAGACCTTAGCGCTTCAAAAAACCAACCAAGCCAAACCCGTGGTACATTGCTCAAAACAAAGTATATTGAGGTTGTGGGTAAATTTTCCGGCTGGGAAATTGCCTAGGTATTTGATTGATGCTCTAAAGACATGCTAGGCTGTGAAGAAAAATTACACATGGCAGAAACAAAGGCATTTTTGTAGATAAGTAAAAAACCCAAATTGTACTTATGAGAAAAAGGAAAAAAAATTGAAAGACAACTGATTTGGGGGGATGGTTTCCCCGAACTATTAACCCCGGACAGCTAACTGCGTTGAGCACATGAGGCATGGAGTCAACGAGGATATTAATAAGAAGCTGGAGTATTATTCCGCACTCCTCCAGAAGAGCTTTTTTCAGTTTTTGGAGAGTCTGGTTGTAGGTAGGCGGCCAGCAGCACATCTGCCAAACATGCTGTATTGCGTTCATGTCCGGAGAGTACTCTGGCTATTCCATTCTTTCTATTCCTTTCTCGAAAAGGAACTCATTCTCTAAGTTAGCAAGATGTGGCTTGCATTTTCGTCCATTAACATGAAGTCATCTCCAAATGCAGCAGAATGAGGGACTGCAATATGTTTCATTATTTCATTCCAATATCGGCGACCGGTCAGAGCTTCATTTAGAATGATGTGAAGATCGGTGCTCCTATAATGGAGATACCAGCACAGACCACCACCGAAAGAAAATCTTCTGTACACGACCGCAGGGTGTTTCACTAATCAAAAAATATTTTTTTATAGTGTTAAATTTATCAAAAATATTTCTATTGAAGTATTAATAACTCTCCTCGGCACAACAGCCCGTAGGGGGCCAGGGCCTACGGTGCCAATCTCCTTTTCCTAAACCAAGGGCCCAAGCGTGCTTGGTCCTCAGTTACTCTACCCACTGAAGGGATGGAAGTCTGTCAACCTTGCCCAGCCCGGGGATCGAACCTCTCAGACTTGTGGCTTGGGAACGCGAAGAGCTACCCCAACGCCACTGGGCTTCAATATTAACAATTATCTACTTTATATATATTCTACTATAAAATATTTCAAGTTACTCTTTGTTAATTAGCTCCATTTTTATTTGTATCTCAATTCCCCATGATTTATATGATATACTGTGATCTTGTAATAACATGTAAGACTAACTTTAGTTTCAAATATTTAGTGGTACTCTGTATTTTATTTACATTTATAATTAAAAAATGTACTTAAAGTCCACGGTTCCTTTAAAATTGTGAATCGCAGTTGCTTTATTTTTTAAGTGAATTTTATAGAAGAAACTTTTGTTGGTAAACTATTGTATATAAAGCCCAAAATTGCTTTAGCCATTTTGTAGTTTTGTTTTCAAAACAACGTGTTTTGTTTTATTAAAAATAATTTTATATTTATTTCCGCATATGTCTGAATTCATTGCCACTTTATAAAGGTCAATGAATAGGAAGTGGCAACTGCAATTAAAGAGAAGCTTGTTTATGCTACGATAGAGGGGGTGCAGTGCAGCAAATAATGTGGACAAATAATGGTCACAATGTTTTTGAGCACTTTTTTTTTAATTCCATACTTTTTGTGCTTTGTTCATATTGAATATCGGTTTGTTCCTGTACTAGAAGCTATAGTGTATATATTAGAACACATACAACTTACAAAAAGGTATCTACAAACGTTACTTTTTTCTACTTTTAATAATATATGTAAAATTTTAGTTTTTGATAGTTTTTAACTTAAAGTTTTAGGATCCTCAACTATTTATACATCTAATATGTTTGTAATTAAAATTTTAAGTTAACATTGTTTGTTGTTTCATTTAAAAGAATTCTATAATTATAATCACTTAAGTCAGAATCCATTGCTAATTTGAAAGGTCACTGAACAGGAAGTGGCAGCTGCACTTAAAATGCGGCTTCTTTAGGCAAAAGATCGAGACAGTACACCGTAGTAAATAATGTAAAAATGTCAATTTACAAAATTGTTCTTATTTATCAATTTTTTTTAATTCTCTACTTGTTTATAGATTTTAATTTTGTGCTTTAATCGTGTTGAAGACTGATTTACTGCTGTACTGAAGCAATAGTGATTATACTCTTCTAGAACATATACAACTAACCTAAAAATAGTTGCAAAGGACTTTTTTTTATACTTTTTACAGATTATACATTTTTAGATATTTAGATACTTTTTAAATAAAATGAAACTTAAGTAAGGTGATACGATCCTAAACTATTGATTTATAAATCTACAATGCTTGTAATTAAAATAAAAAAAAAGATAAAGATGAGAAAAATTTGATTTAGTTTTTTTAAACATTTATTTATAGTGATCATTTAATAATATAACAGCCGAAATTAATGTAATCTTGAATTATCTCTTTTGAAAAAGATCAATCTTGATTCATCCTTAAAAAAAGCAATTATGAAAAAGTTACGATAAATATATTTTTATGTGAGTTAAACAGATGAATTGCTTGATTAAAGTGTTTGTACATTTAAATTTCCGATAAGTTCAAAAGATTTTTTGGTTGTTGATAATTGAAAGAAGAAAGCAACAAAAAACTAGGTAAATATGCAAAATAACGAAAAACCTTCTTTGCCGACATCTTCCCCTGACAGTAAAGATATTAGGATTAGGGACGGTACCCCAAATCAGCACCACTTCCCCTTGCACCGAACGTGTTAGGTCACAGGTTATTATCCAGAAAAGAGAAATCGGCGAAAAGATTTCCATTTTATTTTCATTTTATAAGAGGGGCATATTTGAATCGTATCCCCAAAGTTAAAAGTAAATCTGTGATAATGAATAATATGCAGGAGAAAACCAACTAGGATTTCTGAAAATCGTACACCGAAAGAGGTTTTATCTATGGACATCCAACAGATATTTTATGCGATTCCTGAGCCACAATGCATTTTTTTTATGGAGAAAATTTGTAGACAGATCGTCCTTTCATTGCGAACAAGTTGGGATAAAATAGCTTTATCGTTAGAATCCAGTTGTTTACAATTAGCAGTCCTTTCTAAAAGTTTGGGAGCCTTAGAGGCTCCCAAACTAAAGCAACTGTTTGAGGAGATCGAAATCCGAAAAGTTACATTTTAGGAAAATGAAACTGCAGAAAATCGAAGCACAATACTATTATGATACATAACTGCAAAGAAAACTGCAAAAAAAGTTCAGGCACAATCTCAAGTGAAATTAGTAAATCTAAATGGGAAAAAATCAAAATTGTACTCAAACAGAAGAGAATACAAACAGGGCGGTAACTAGGACGTGACAAAGGTAGCAGTTGCCCCTGGCGCATTAATCTTAGGGGTGCCGCACAGTGAGGAAAACGGAGTCCGAAAGGTGACGATTCGCCCCGAATAGAAATAAGGAAAAGTTGAACAATAGTTTTTTATTATAAAATTCAATGTGTTTTACAACTATTTTTTTAAATGCGTTTAGAGACTCAACTTGTTATACATGCTTACAAAATATTTACAAAACACCCCTAATATGCTTTGATATATATTCGGGTATTCCTTTTAAATTCTGAATTTACTAAAGTTATTAAAAATAAATTTTAATTTAGAAATTCGCCACTCTTTTCATGAAAATTCAAGTCTAAATAAAAAATATTCCCCTCAAATAAACTATTCAGTGTATCAGCAATATCCCCAAAGTGTTCAAAAATATTTTTAAGTATTAATAAGGTAAAAATAGAAGAAAAAATTAAAAATTAATATGCTAGGAACATTTTAAGAATTAACAAAATATTTTGAGTTTATTATGAATATATGATATAGAAAAAAAAACATGTTTATATATTTTTTCACTATATTTACTGGTAGGAGCGCAGACCAGTTTTTTTTTTTTTTTTTTTTTTTTGGATTTTTTTTTTTTTTTTTTTTGCCACGGGCACTAAATGACCTAGTTACGGCCCTGAATACAAAAACAGAAAAACAGGATGGAGTATTACAGTGCAGCTAGCTACAAAAAACAGATAATAGTTCCCGCTCTACAAGAAAATACACCCGAGATAACGGTCCTTATAATTGGCAGAAATGAATGTGTAAAAGCTTAGCAAAAGTGATCTTATCGGATGTTTGATAAGGCAGTAAGCCTTAGTAATGAAAGCCTCTAGTAACGAAAATATCTCGTTTAAAATTTTTAAATAAACTGCTAGTTAAAATTCAGGAAGATAAATTTGGGAATATTTAAAACTTATTGGTTGTCCCAGGAGAGTTACGAAACCAAATCTTATCTCTTTGGTTACGAAAGTACTTCGGGTACATTTGGGATGCACGAAATCCCAAGATAAACAATAATTCTCTTTAAAATGAATCTGGGTCATTAGGGAGGTTTTTGCAAAACTTTATATTGATGCTTGTCTTCTTCCAGTTTCTTAAAATGGGTATTGGTAAATATTTACAGAATATGCATGTTCTCTAAATACCCAGGGAGTTGTAGCAGTTTGCGATTTTATCACTGTCAGGGTTATAAACACAGTATTAAATATCTTCATTCTGACGGGATTTCTATCACACACGTGTGTGTGTATGGTTTCAAGTTATTTGTTTTTATCTAAAGATATTACACTTATCTATTTGGTAAATCATTATTCCAGCCTGAGTATACCACAGTTCTCCCCCTTTAACTCATCTCAGAATTAATATAGAAATCGTCATGGGGGTGTTAAAACCTCCACATCTCCCCTTCACTACGCCAATGTAATATAAAAATATTGTAACAAAGAGGAAATGTTGATACTGCGATTAGAGCACGTTGGTACTGCAATGATATTCATTCAAAGAACGAATCATTTTTAAATTAACTAACCCAGGAACGAATTATTTCTATTAATTTTCCAAGAACATCCATGAAAGTATAAGGGATATAACATTCTCGGTATTTACGATATACAGTCGAACTTCAATAACTCGACTTCCTATAAGTCGAATAATCCGCTAACTCGAACTTTTAATCAAGTCCAGATTCATTTCTATAGTTTTCTTTAAAAAACTGTCTCGATAACTCGAAGTGAACATCTTCTAAGTCGAAGTTTTTGTGATAGATTTCCCTGGTAAAAAACACAATTCTGTTCAAAACTTCGAATGCCAGTCCACTCGTGACCTTCGAGAAAGCACAGGACGCTATTCACATCTTACAACAATACCTGGAGACCACCGAAGGTATAGACAACACCCTATTTAACTGTGTTAAAAAATTAGATGACTTTGTAAATGCCAACAACCTTAAAAATAATTGCCTTTTCCAAATGAGATTTACATGGTATGTATACTAATTAATATGTAATGAGGTCAAATTTGAGTTTTAATAAAACTTTTGAACCCATTCTTCTCTTGTTGTTTACATAGGTTATTAAAAAATTGAAATGAGTACGACTATATATTATGGCACATATCAAACCATTTCAACCATGTCGACCCATCTTAAATGCCAGTTGAGAGGAATGGTAGGTAACTTCGATAACTCGAACTTCGGATAAGTCGAATATTTTGGAGGGGGGGGGGTCCCCTGGGACTTCGAGTTATCGAAGTTCTACTGTACATACTAAGTGTTTTGTTTTTTATAGTAACAAATGTCATTCACAAAATAAAGTCCATAAAATCGATTTTTACTATTCGACCTAATGGAAAAGTAAATATTTCTTTCATTTACTAATTACCAACCCACGATTTATTATTAGACATTATTGGATTAATGCATTTTTATTGGTAGCAGTGACGAAGCCAGAATTTTTTTAGTAATCTAACCAAAGAGGGTCCAAACTTATAATCCAAAGTATAAGAGATCTTACAATCTCAATATAGGTACAAATATATGTTTGTGTGGGACACACGTACATAGTACATACAGATATATAAGTTTTATACATCCATCCATAATCTTGCATTCATGCATACATAAATACTAATAAAAGGGATCAATAACGCAACTTAATTTTATTGTATCTTGAAATATATATTTGATAGTATATTGTGTCTTATTTTAAGCTCTAAGTTTTTTCCGGGTTTAAATTTACCTTGAAAATACTGAGCATATTTAATTTACTCCCCAGTGTGTTGCAGACGAATATAAACTAAAGTAATTTTATGAATGACTAGGAGAAGAAATGTATAGAGAAAAAAACTACAGTCTATGTGCATATCGGCTGCACGTGATTTTCCTGTGTTCTTAATATAAATTTCCTACTGATGTACGCCTGAAACCCAATATAATCCCCCTGTTATGCAAAACTTTACACTCATCCAAAAATTTTAAACTTTTTCAAAATATAATGAAACTTATTTATCAGCAACATTTTAAGACTTAAATAAAAATTTAGTTATATATAATTTTCAAAAATACATAGTTTTATACATTCTACTTATAAACACAGGAGATGCCAACTTTCAATCTAACTGCATAATACCTCAAAAATACTCGTAACACTTAATGTATAATAATATAGTAATCTTTAATGCAATTCTTTACACATCACTTTAACACCATCTAAAACTCTTCTACCATACGTTTCACAAACTGAATTTTCCTCTGGAGTATAGAAAACTTTTCTTTTAGCTGTAACACCATTTTCATTTAAATACCTCTTGAATTCATTATTGCAGAATTTATCAGTTTTAATTCTGACTAATTTAAGTCGCGTTAATTTTTCCATTTGTGTATGGAAAACTGAATTTTGTTAATGACTGAAACCCAAAGTGATTACTCAAAATGACACTTTGAGCTCACCTAATAAACTATTGTTAATATTGATTTTAAATTTTTAAGTTATAAGGACCAACTCCTTTTTTAAGTTTTATTATACATTATTATTATTTATTATTTATTTGGGTACATCAACACACATAGGCAATGACTTAATAACAAACTTATCACTGATGTATGCATGTAACCCAATAGTTCTCGCCATATGTCAATCCTGTGGAGGAAGACAGAAACTGAGTGAATACTTGGATGTTTTATATATTTGGAATACAAAGAGAGAGTTTCTTTAGTATACTGTAAACAGTTTTACACGAAAATGGGGTTATACTTATGTTTTGTGCATTCGGTAGCATGTAATTTTCTAATTTTATGCACAAAGAAAGCTCCATCCCTAGAAAATCGAGAATGACTAAAGGAATGTTTGAAAGATACATATCAGGGCCGTAACTAGGACGTGGCAAAGGTGGCATTTGCCAAAGGCGCATAAGTCACAGGAGCGCCGCTCAGTGAGCAAAATGGGGTCCGAAAGAAGACGATTCGCCTCAAGTTGAAATAAATAAAAGTTGAAAAATATTTTTTTTATTATAGAATCAGATTTTATTTCTATATTCCAATGTGTTTAAAAATTACTGTTTTATGAATTTTCTTATTTTTTAAAATGCTCCTAGTGACTAAACTTGTTATAGATTTTTACAAAATGTTTACTAAACGCTTTTAATATAACTTTATATAAATCTGGGTATTCGTTTAAAATTTTGAAATTATTAAAGTTATTAAAACTAAATTTAGAAAATCATCAATATTTTATGAAAATGCAACGTACAAATTAAAAAATATTCCCCTCAAATAAACTATTCAGTTTATCAGCAAAATAATACCCTTAGAGAGTTCGAAAATATTTTTAAGTATTAATAAAATAAATATAGAAGAAAAAATTAAAAATTAATATACTAGGAACATTTTCAGAATTAACAAAATATTTTAAGTTCATTCTAAATATATGATAGAGAAAAAACATTGATGTATTTTCTCACTATATTGGGTAGTAGAGGCGCGGATCAGTTTTTTTTTTTTTTTTTTACCACGGGCGCTAAAGGACCTAGCCTAGTTACAGCCCTGATACATATATTTAGAATCCTCAAGAGCCCCTCTTTATTGTAAAGTAATGGCGTTCCCAAAAACACGCGTTCCAAAAATGATTTAAAATTACATGCAATTTCTTTTTTTTTTTTTTCATTAAAAATTAAGACATAAAAAAGTTTTGTGTTTATATTTCGATCGCTGGAAACCAGTAGACACAACTCTCCAAACCAATTTCAATTCCCCGAAAATAAAAATTACTGCTAGAATCTTTGAAATGTTTAGTATTCGGAATCTTTAAAAGCTTTCTTTTATTATTTGGTAATCCGTTTTGGAGGAAAAATTAATAAAAATTACATGTCACATCTTTGATTGCTCGTAATTTTTGAATTTTGTGTCCATATTTCGATCCCTAAATATAGACATTATTATAATTTTAAAAAGAGTAGAGGAGATGAAGCAAAAAATTTATGAACCCAGCTGTGCGATTGGATTATCATCTTTTAATGGATTCCTAGCCATTGCGGCATCACTGGTAATGAAAGGACTGACTCGCTGGCTAAGCATGGCTGCATTCTTCCTCAGCCTATTGACTAGCAGCTCAGCCAGTCATTTTCAGATATCTCGAAGTCTGCAAGAAAATCCATTCTCAGAAATCAAGAGAATGAATAAAGGAAAGGTCTGAGAAACCCAGTCCCAATGAATCTTTCTAGATAGAACTTCTATGCAAATTTTAGAATTCTAAAGGAACATGACTATCTCCAAGGACACTTGCACCGAATTGGTTTGAAAAACACGCCTAACAGTCCTCTATATTTTAAGGGAGTTGTTATGAATTTTAACCACTTGACAGTTTGTGCTTCCTTGGCCAACATTAATCTTCACTTTGTATCCCCTGACAACTTTTCTACAAAGGCTAATCTGTATTGGGCTACTTTCAAGGAGATGGCCTATACAGCTCCTCCCCGACGTAATGTAAATATATATATTCATACATATATTTCGATCCCATGCAGAGAAATTCTGAGCGAATACTTGAAAGTTTTATATATTTCGAACCTCCATGAGCTCTTATAGTATACTATGATGTTTAAAATAACAGCATCTCTGCTCTTGAGAACAAGTAAAATGCTTATAGTAGTTGAAAAGCTCTTTTTTTTTAATTAAAACTTATTTACGTTTTAGTAAATATTTTTGCAATACTTAAAGTGAAGCCTACATTTCAGAACAGCTAAAATCACCCTATATTTTTTATTTATTTTCTTTGTAAAAATTTGCTGAGAAATAAAAATACAATTTATCATTGTTATATTATTCGATTACTAATAAAAATATTTCAAAGTAATAATAATCAATAATTAATTTACTAATAATCTTATTTAATAATAATGATTATTTTTAAGTATTTAATAAAGGTTCGATCATGATAATTGTCATGGCTTCAGGACAAACAAATATATTTGAGCCCTTGTTCCAGTTTTTATGAACTGTTTCCCCTTATAAAACCACATTGACTGTCTGATCTGTAATGTATTTACAAACAGTATAAAGTACAAATTATACATTGTCGAAAATAAATTCAGGTCTACAAATAATTCCTTTATAGTTGTATATTTATAATGATACTTTATAAAGTATAAACAAAAATTTTGGTGCAATTTTTTATATATTGCATATGTGTATATATATCACAGCTCTGATATATAAAAACAAAATTCTTTTTTATACTTTGCATTTATACTTTAACACATTAAAACACTTTCTACAAAAGTACTTTTGTAGAAAGTACTTTTGTAGAAACTTATTTCAAAATGAGAGAGTGCCTTATAAAATACTAATATTAAATTTTCGATACATTGTGTGGATTACCGGAAAACATAATAATAGGTTACAAAATGATGCAAAAATATATCAATAATAATAATAATAATGATAATAAAAGAGTTAGTACAATTCAATGTGATATAACCCAAAATATTTTAAGTATTTTTCATACATATTTGTTAGTTTAAAATTAATTAATCATATTGATTTTTCAGCCCCCTGAAATCTGTGGACCCTGAGCAATATCTATGCATGCCCTGCATATAAAATAAACCTGATTTTAATATTTATTATTGAGTAAGATTGTAATAACAAATATTAAATGTTCGGTAAAAATATCAATTAAAATATTATTTTTCTTTAAAAAATTTATTAATAAATTATTTAATAAAATTTTATTCTTGACAAAAATATATTTAAAAAAGCGAGATAAAAAAAATTTCTAAAAAAAGTCAAAAAAGAAACTTGTTAGCGCAATGTTCCTTCAAATTTTCGTTCACAAATCAAAACCTGGAGCTACAGTTTATACAGAAAAGGAAAAAAAAAACAATAAAATAAATAACCCCTTCCATAAATAGAAAGTGCCGAGATTGCAGACAGTTCAAACTTCAAAATGGACGTTCAAAATCAAATTTCCATCACCCTTTTTCATTGATCGTTATTATAAGCTATTAGAAAAAGAAGCGAAAACTCGCCAAATTTTTGCCAAAGCCGTGCCAGTTATTAGTATATTATTTGCTTCCTGCCCCGCCTCCTGAACAAGTAATGTAGGTGGGACTACAAGGGGTTGCTCTTCTCTCTATTATTATACGATACAAATGTTTACCTCTCAATTGTGAAAGCATGTCTGTGTCAAGAAAAATAAGAGGGCTCAATGTTAATGTAATTCTAGGCTATATTATTACACATATATTGTTTTTATATGTAATACTTCATTTGAAAAAGATTTAAGATAAATAATACTTAAAAACTATACATCTGACGTACTTTAGCTGAAATATTAATTGTTCCAAATCAATGAATTTTACTTTCTATATCTATTGAAATTTTACATCTTATTAAATTTAAATACAAATAAAACTTTTAGCATCGTTATCATCGCACAGTATCGGAAATTAATGACCATTAAGCCTAAATGAATTAGTATCTGAAGATTTTATAGCTGGGGGGATCAAAAAGAATAACATTCCAGTCAAGATTTGTTTGAAAAATTAAAAATAAACAGTTTTACTTCGAAAAACTGTTAAATTGTGAAAAACAATTTACTGGTGCGGTGTATATTTTGACAATGTATATTTAACAGAGCAGAGCGAAAATCCTCTATTTTTATTAGATTATTAGATTATAGCATTTTAAAATAAGAAATAATTCCCGATGCTTTGGAAATTTATCCTTTTTTCAATCACCCATTTAACTATTTCATTACGTTTTATTTCTTTCTTATTTTATGGATTAAAAGCATTTTGAACTATAAAAGGGAAATAGTCTAAATATTTTTTAATGCTAAAGTTGTTATAAATAGCTATGCCAAAATATATAAATATAAAAATAAAAATTTTTTTGTTCCATTTTGTGGTGTTTGTCTTTCTGCTGTTAAGAGATTTCTAAACAATAAAGAATCCCTACGCGACCGCGTTGTGTTGTGTCATGTGAAAGTAATTTGAAATAGAAATATAAGGTAACATTAATGAGAAATATTTAAATCAAAGAAACTAGAGAATTATAGTTATTGGTAAGAAAAATGCTTACACATTTTAAGGAAGGTGATCAGAAATTCAACTTTAAATTAATAGTTTATTTAAAATATATAATTTAGTAATTTGTGTAGGAAAGTTGTTTTACATTATTACCCTCCATTACAATCCATTTTTGACCTACTACGCGTGTAGGATGTTACTGGAAATAAGAGCAATAATAAACTACCACTTCAAAAGTAGTTAGCGCTTGCATCTCTCTACACTGTCTGGCATTTGTTATATCTCCGCACGCGAAACTTCAATAAATCACTTGCATTTTCTTGACCCCAATCTGACCTTGAAAGGATAGAAACACAGGAGCAGTGCTTTGAAACAGACATGGATAAGCAACGCCATCTGATAGTAAACATTTCCTTCTAAACTTCCGGAAAATTTATGCAACAGAGGGATGTGCCGTTCGTCCCTGAGGGGAACATTAGGCAAACGTACTTGTCCCACATGGGTTTCGGTTTTCATATGTTTGCAAATGAACCTTTCCCGCTAAATGCAGGCCATTTGTTATATTAATTATAATCGTGATACATTTGACTTCATTTGAGTAATTGTTCTACGAAATTTGTTTTTATTAGTACGATATCGATATTTATATTCGATATATATTTGTATCGATATTTATATTTATCATCGTTTTTTTATCAGTATTGTTCTATATATATATATATATATATATATATATATATATATACACATATGCATATATATATGTATATATATATATATATATATATATATATATATATATATATATATATATATATATATATATATGTAATGTCGAGTGTTAAGGCGAATGGAAAACAGTCTTTCTTGATAATAATAAGTTTATTAAATCATCGTTTCTTTTAAAAGCAAAACTTGCGTCATTTTCATTTATGTCGAAGACACGCGTAGATTGTGTTGACAGCCCAATGTCCCCGCTTTACTGACTTTTCTCTGTTTGCAAACTCATCAGATTCTTTCAAAATGCTTCCGCCTGATCGGATTATCCTAAAAGCTTACGCGAGTGTGGGTCTTTTTCATTTATTTTATTATTATAAAAGAGTTCTCTTTTTAAAATCGTTTATAACTCACGTAATTTCTAACTACCCCTTTTTTAGACCTGACTATTTATACAAGTCCTTTGTGTAGTGTTTTTCTTGTGTACGCAAAGAAACTATAATGCGGCCTCTTCCAAGGAAAAGACACTGTGATTTATCATCATATATATCAAATTTTACGTGGGAAGTGCAGCGATTATTCTCTCTCTCTCTCTCTCTCTCTCTCTCTCTCTCTCTATATATATATATATATATATATATATATATATATATATATATATATATATATATATATATATATATATATATCATTACAAAGTCATCCAACTTCTCTTGAATCATGCTTGATTACTGGTGAATTTTTTTTAAATGATCTTTAGTTTTGAGAGCGAATTCATATTTTTTTTCTTAAACTCCCGTTCTGGCTTAGCCGTGATACGAATCGGGTTTGGGATACGATGCCTATGCCATTATTCACCTGTGTGCTCTGGATATGTCATATGTGTTCCTTTATATATTCTTTTAATCTTTGGTAGATTACTGTAGCTTTTTTAACTTATACTTAAATTCGCTTTAATCTCATCACATGTTCTTCGTTGGCTGTGTTGGTTACTCTACCTCCTTACCCTACTTTGCTTAAAAAGCTTGTAAATTCTTTTGTAACCAAGAAGTTACAAGAAAATGGCTTTTTAAAATGTCTAAGGGAGATACTGAAAGATTGATCACATAGAAGCAGCGTCGGATTTACATCTGCTGAGGTCCAAATCTATGCTCCGAACGCTGGCCGATTGGTTAGGGCGCTGATCGTCGGAACTGGAGTTAGTGGGTTCGAATCCCACTGTGGCATGAATGTTCGTAGCCGTTCGGAATCGGCTTTAAGCGGTAGGTCCCGGTCTCATTAGCCCTCGTGTGCAAAACAGCAGACCGTAGCGCTCCAAACCAAATCCAAAATCCAAATCTATGCAAAACCCTGAGGTACTACATTGTTTAAATTACATCAGCTGGTCTCAGAAAAGTTCAAAATATATGCGTCTTTTAAATAAATGAAAATATATTGCCTTTTAATTGTATTAAAAATCAATAAAGGATGTATTTAGAAACAATTGTATAAATAACAAGTATGGTTTTAAAAACAACAAGTGTCATAGAGATAAAGTTTTAAATTTAATCTAAAAAATGTAAGGAAAAAGAGGGTTATAATATCAGACAGAAACATTACATCTTGAAAAAATTACAGCTTGTTTACATGTAACCAAAAATGTATTAAAAAATTCAAAATTTTGAAATCCTTTTTTTTATTATTATTTTGTTTTATTTTCCAGAAATAAATTTTATTGAAATGTTATTCTCTTTCTAGACACCCACTCAGTTATGAAAACAACAGATTTCTAAAAAAAAATGTAATTGTTAGTAGCTATTGAAAAATTTTTTTTTAAATGTACATATTTATTTTGAAAACAAATTGCAAGGGGTGGCGAAATTTACACGTCTTTACTGTGCTGTGTAGAATAAACGCTAAACACCCCAGTACAGAAATCGAAACTCTTATCACTTAAGGGCCTAGTTACGGCCCTGAGTATCACAAATGTACTACATTCGAAATAGTACTATGTTAACGTTATCATCTGAAATTTTATAAATTTTTGACATACTGTGCTTGGAAATTTCACTATAAGATTAATTTTTTTGAAACAGAAATCTTTATATTTAAAGACAAGAAGATGCTTACTTTTATTTATTTATTTTGCTCTAGCATGTGTAACAAGTTGTATTTCTTCTGAAATATTCTTCACATACTATTTCCTTTCAGAATAGTAAGTCATCCAACCCTAAAGGGATCATACCACTTTTAAGGTTATTATGTAACTGGGAGTAAAATATATAAATAAATAAATAAAATAAAAATGAAGTAATTAAAAAATGGAAAAGCAAGTGTGCAATACTATATAAAAGAAGCAACAATGCGAGTGAAGTTCTCAAAGTATGCCTCTAATGTTTTTAAAAAATTTGACACTATGTTAAATTTATATATATGTGTGTGTGTGTGTGTGTGTGTGTATATACAGGGTGCCCCAAAAGGACCGCATAAACTTTTCACAGCTAGATTCCTAGTTGGGAGTACATAAAAATTGCCCAAAGACCTGTACGATCCATAGTTTACGAGAAAAATACGAAAAACAAAGTATGACGTCACTGCCGGTGCAAGAAAAACACTTTATTGAGCGTATCAACAGCAGTATATGCACGGGTATACTCCTTAACAGTTCGTAAGGCATTTCCATTACATTGGCCATACACCAGGTACATGTTGCAGTAGTCACGAACGGAATACATCGCCACCATATGAAGACTACCGGTATCTGCAAGATGCAGTCTTTTAAATATCAGTTCAATGGCGGCTTAACGTTATTCCATAGCTCGCGTGCATGCATGACGCGATATGCGAGGCGAAGGTTTTAAACACTATCGTCTGGAAATATATTTAAATACTGTTGTTGATATGTCCAATAAAGTGTTTTTTTTTTCCTTGCACCGGCAGTGAAGTAATCCTTTTTTTCGCATTTTTATCTTAAACTATGGATTCTACAGGAATGCTTCTTTGGACAGTTTTTATGTACTCCCAACGAGGAATCTAGCTGTGTGGAGTTTATGTGGTCGCTTTCGGACACCCTGTATATATATATATATATATATATATATATATATATATATATATATATATATATATATATATACATACATACATATATAATATATATATATACATACATACATATATATATATATATATATATATATATATATATATATATATATATATATATATATATATATATATATATATATATATATATATATATATATATTAACCAGTTTAGAGTTATCATTTCTTAAAATATATCTTTGTTTTATTTATCATTAAACTATATATGTTAACCATATATTATTACATATTATATAACCATATATTAACCAATTTAGAGTTATCATTTCTTAAAATATATCTTTGTTTTATTTATCATTAAACTATATATGTTAACCATATATTATTACATATTATATAACCATATAGTAACCAATTTAGAGTTATCATTTCTTAAAATATATCTTTGTTTTATTTATCATTAAACTATATATCTTAACCATATATTATTACATATTATGTAACCATATATTAACCAATTTAGAGTTATCATTTCTTAAAATATATCTTTGTTTTATTTATCATTAAACTATATATGTTAATCATATATTATTACATATTATGTAACCATATATTAACCAATTTAGAGTTATCATTTCTTAAAATATATCTTTGTTTTATTTATCATTAAACTTTTCTTGAACAAATCTTACGCAAATAAGACCTTAATTGTTTGTAAACCCCAATTTTAAATTAGTTATTAAATGGTCAATCTTCCGCTATTTAAATATAAAATATATAATAATTCATTACCTCCAGTGTTGTAAAAAAGTAGACCGTAACTCTCCAAACCAAACCGAAACCTTAAGTAGTTCCTTAGACCCCGTCCCGATTACCTTTGTGAAGGTAGTCGAAATATAAATTTAGTTTATTTATCCACTAAAAAAAATATAATATAAAAAAATAATAATGATCCATCATTTTTTTTATAAAAAATATAAAATAAATATATAAAGGCTTACAGTTAAAAAAAAAAAAAAAATAAATTTAAAATAATTTAAAAAAAATTATAAAAACACAAAGTAATAATTTCAACAGATATTACTTTAAACAATAAAATGATTGATTTTTATTTTATTATTTTTACACTACTGTTGAAAACATCAAAGTTTAAATTGTAGTTTTGCTGTTATATAAATTTACAGAATTTTTTTTTTTTATGGAAAGGTTATAAAGATAATAAAACTTAATATTAAAAACAAAAAAAAATTTGTATTCATAAGACTTATTCTAAAAAAAAAAACCAAATGAAAATTTAAAAATTTTTAGTGAGCCAAAAAATAAAAGAAAATTAAAATAATAAAATTTAAGACTTAACAAATTAAAAAAATGAAAATGATTAAAAATTAGAAATATAATTGAACTCCAAAAAACAACAAATTAAATGCTCAAATCAGTCTCTAATAAACACCCTTTATTCTCTAAAAATGAAAAATCCCATTATCTCTCTACCAAAAATAAACAAACCCCATATAATTATACCACAAAAATCATTTCTTGAAACATGATAAATATTTTTATTATAATATAAAAATTTATAAATTTTTGAGTTTATATAAAAACTAAAAAAGTTTCACATATCATTATCGGAGGGGCAAAGGTCAAGCCCCCCCCCAAATATAAATAAAAAAAAAAAAATAAAACAAGAAAGGTATAATTATTAAATTAAATAAAACCATAACGCCTACCCTTTTAAAGTTCTTTAAATCCAGACTAAAATATTCTTGCTTTATCACTTAAAAAAATAAAAAATTCTTTAAAATAAATAATAGATATATAAAAAATAAAATATTTATTTAATTAAATATTTTTTTCAAAAGAATAAAACCTATTTTTAAATATTATAGACATTAAATATCTAAGGCAATTTATAAATATCATTTATAGCAAAAATAATTTATATCATATACATTAGCTTGCATAATTTTTTACTTACATAGTTGATAACCAAGACATTAATTGCCAGAATTGATCCCATTTTTTATTTTCATTTCTATTATTAAAACAAAATTTCTAAACAAAAAAATAAATGATTAAATTTTATGTAGGCAATGAATGTAAACATAAAAAAAAACAAACCAAAATCAATAAAATTATTACAAAGATTAAAATTATATGTTAATAATTAAAAAAAAAGGAAAAGTGATTACACTACGAATTATTTATCCGAATTCAGTCAGAAAATAAACAAAATAAAAATTAAAAAAATAGAGAAATGAAATGAAAATAATTTGAGAACAGAATAAAACTTGGAAATGAAATTAGAAAAAGTTACATAATGCCATATTGGGTGAAAATGGAACTCAAGGAGCCATGTTTCTTGAATGTTTTATCAAGATCTATCGAATAATAATTACATTGTGAATAGCCTCATTATCATAGAGGGAAACCCTTATGTTATATCTCCATAATTCAGATTATCTTTTCCAACGAATTACTTTATTAAAAAAAAGGAGTAATGTTATGATTTATGGTAATAAGTAAAAAAGCAAGATAGGTAGCTATACTTCTTTTCACACGATTTTTACTGACGTATTATAAAATGATAGGCGGTGATTCTATTATTTTACCTGTGCTAATACTACACTAAGGATAGTAAGTACGAACAAAACGGTGTTTCGTATAGGTTAATCGTGGTAACAGGAATATAAATAATCAGTGTTGTGAAATTGAGATGAATAAAAGAAATTTCTTCTGTACGTTTATGCACTATTTCCAAAAAAGTCCTCATCCTGTGGAAAATAAATTATAGGAATTTGTATCGTGTGAGAGTGGCCGGCAATTTACATTTTTTGGCCAGGGAGACAAAATTTTTAGAACCAGCCCTAACGTGTCCAACTTTATTCCTTTGATGTAACCAAATTCATTTCGAAACAATGAACACTCAATCGTAACTGTCCGGAGTTCGCGGGTTCGAATCCCGCTGCGGGCGTGTGTGTTCGTAGTGTTCGTAGCCGTTCGGAATCGGCTTTAAACAGTAGGTCCCGATCTCATTAGCCTTCGTGTGCAAGATCGTAGCTCTCCAAACCAAACCATCGAAACTGTAGTTACTCCTACTTAACCTCGCCTGATAATATTTTGATATTAATTTATTAATAACGCAAGAACGTATGCATCCGTTTTAAAATTCGGTTCGTTCTTTACACAGATAGCACATTTTCTCAGCATTGATCTTAAAACTTGTTTATATTTTTGTTTCATAACATAATAATTGAATAAATTAAATAACAAAAGATTCCAAAATTTATTCTTACATGAATTAACACTTTAAAAAAAATCGCCACATGCACACAATCTTGTTTTTATAGGGATTATTATCATTATTATTTGAAAATAAAATAAAAAAATTTTAAAAAAAGGCAGTTTCACTCTTCTCATCTCTCTGCTCATCACTCGTTTTGTACACACGGCCGAATTGTATCAATTTACCTAGTTTACAAACTAAAAAATCTTCTAAACTTTGATACAATTTTCTTAGTATAAATAAGAATGTAAATAAAATAAAATTACTCTCATAAAACTGAACCGAAAATCAAAAAAATTTATTATTTTTCGAGTAAACTTAAACCGGTATATATTCTTTTATGTTGTAGCACTGGAACGAAATCTGGAACAAAAAAAGTCTATGGTTCGAAGCCCTGCTTTTTATCCTTCATACCTTTTAGATTCCAGAACAAATCTTAGTCCTTGTCAAAAATCTTCGAGAAAAAAACCCCAAATAATAATAGAAATAATAATAATGAAAATATCCATTTTTCCTGAAACAAACAAACAAAAAAAAAAACAATTATGTATTTCCATAAAATTAGTTTAAGTTAATATATGTTTTAAATACTGTTAGGCAACTAACTGATAAGTTTCAAAGGGATGGGACATTTAAAAAGACACAGTGTGTTTCAAGTATTCATAAAATGTAAAAAATTTTATTTTCAATATTTTAAAAGTTATTATTAGTAATACTTTTAATGTATATCTTGTTAATAATTATATTCATTAAAAACACATTTTTCTGCTAATTCATTGTTAAATTTCATTATTCATTGGGATAGGAATATCGAACTTTCCGAGTAATTTCGCCCGGTTGATACTTTCTAAAATAAAAATGATCTTGTTAGAGTTAAAATTTATTAAAATTGTTATTAAAACATTCAAATAATAATCAAATTGTGCAGTGGCGTAAACAGAATTTTAATGGATGGTGTTACAGACGAAAGCTACACAAACAGATAAATTTTTCTATGTAACTCTTCCAGATCGCTTTGTCAAATTATAAAATAATACAAGTGTGTTTTATTATTAAAATTAGATTAAAAAAATATAATAGAAGTGTCAAAATATAGTTCAACAGCATAAGCCGAGCTCTATCTTTGTGTTAAAAAAAATTATGAACTTTTTTCCAGGCATTCTCCTGTGGGAGCGGTTTGAATACACGAACCCCCACCCTCTTGTACGTCACTGTCTGTACGAATATGTACTCACCCAAACATATACGTATGCAGTAAACTGTGATTACCTATAGGCTTAACACTAGAATTACGGAAGGGGTCATTTTGACACCTAGCGAACTTTTATCTCTGACAGTTCTTCTATTTTTTTTTTTGCAAATATATTGATCCTTTCTTGACTTTTCCTAAATCATTGTGATTTACAAAATAGTAAAGATTTCAAGAAAATCGTATTTTTATTTTAGCCCTAACAAATGATTATACCTAGAAATACGGCTATATACTGATGTTGAAGACAAGTGTAAACTTCATAATGACTCTTTCACTATTTTATTAGCAGAACTGGAAGCATTCATAGCGTTGTTGTACGTAAGGGGGCATTAGCCTCCAAGGGCTTACCAATTCTTAGTTTGTGGTCCAAGACTTGGGGACCAAAGTTTTTTCATGAAACTATGAGTAGAGATAGGTTTCCGGAAGTTATGAAATTTCTTCGTTTTGAAAATAAACTAACAAGGTCTTCACGTTTGCAATGCGATAAATTTACACGGGTAATATCCGAGGTATGGAATACTTTTATAGAAATCTGTAAGCTTTGCTTCAAACCAAATGAAAATATTACGTTTGATGAATAGTTATTCCCTACAAAAACAAGATGCCGTTTTTTGCAGTATATGCCTAACAAGCTCGATAAATTCGGAATAAAATTTTTGCTAGAAGTAGATGTTAGCACAAAATACTTACTAAGCGGATTTCCATATTTAGGAAAAGATGAAATGAGACTAAGTGATCAACGTTTAGGAGGGAACGTAGTAAATCGTTTAATTGATCCTACATGCCTGCAAAGTCTGTATATTTTTAAAAACAAACTGTAGTTGTCATAATTTGCGCTATTTTAATTTATTTTTCACAAATATATTATATCATATAGAGAAATATGCAGATATCTTATCAAGGGCTCAAAATGACACCCGCCGTAATTCTAGGTATACAAAGACCACCGTAATTCTAGTGTTAAAGAACATGTTTTTTTGACTCGTAAACAGGTTTGTTTGGAGCGCTACGGTCTAGTAGGGAGGGGCAAATAATTTTTAGCTTGTCAAAACACAAACAAATTAATGAAAGCTACTTATAGGGTTAATATAATTTATTCTAAACTTTTAACAATTATAAAAATATTTTCATGTTCATTCATCTTTAAGAGCTCTGCACTCTGAATCAAATTTATGTTTTTTAAGCACACATTCGAAATATTTTAGGAATATCTACAATATCCCAAATAAACACTAGCAATCAGAGAAACCATTTTTAACTCCTTCCTTAATTAAAAAAAAATCTTTAAAATAAAAAGAAAAAACACTATGCTACTACTCATTTATTTATTTTTTATTTTTTATTCAAGTAATCAAACTATATTACAGCTATTTTTGTTCTATTTATTTATTAATTAATTTACTTTTTGCACACAAGTTTAGGAGGTTTTGACGCTCGTAGTTCAGGAAATTTTGCCTCCTCAAACAGTCGCCTACATTGCCTACTGACTGAGGCCGGTCCTGCTTCTAAACTTATTTATGTTTAAAATTATATAAAATGAAATCAAGAAAATTTTTTAAACTACTCCTGAACATATTTTTAAACCTTTTACCTAAAACTTGAAATCGGCAAATTGTGGTTAAAGTTTCATATCAGTGCTAAAAAAAAAATTAGATTCTGAAGATCATTATTCCCTTTTTGTACATTCCTGGAAGCAACCACTCCCTCTTTTCATATTTTGCATATTTCGGCCGCTAGAGGACGTCACTTTCCCGTTTACGATATGTTTATTCTTATGCAATGTGAACAAGTCCCACATGGGTTACCCGCTTCTTTCCTCTTCCTTTCCTCTCTGGACAGTAGAATACTTTCGCTCCGAACAGATCACATAGCAACGAACATTCCTTGCTGTAAGTTGTGTCAGATCGCGTTCCTTTGTCTTACGGTCAACTACCGACTACGCCTGGAAGATTTGCTCTCGCAGACAAAGCTTGCTGTGTCAGGATTATCTTGTAAGTACAAAAGTTGTTTTTCTCTATTTTACAGAAAATTTGTTAAAAGGGGTCTCAACCCCGTAAGGGTTTCACTACCTTTAAACTTTTTAAAATACTCATTTTTAAGAAAGGAATATATATATATATATATATATATATATGAAAGGAGGATTATTTTTATACTCTGAAAAGATTTCTGATATTAATAAATCATGTACCTCCTTGAGTTATAGAGTAAAATGGTCATCTGATTTAAAGGAAATATATGATTAAAAAATATTTAAAGTATTTTTTTTAAATGATTTTAAATCACTGCGTGTACGATTGCATTTGATCCACTCCCTGTATGAATGATTATGAAATTTTTTCAATCTGTAAAATCATTTACAAGCCCCAGTTTGAATTTTAAGCATTTCAGTTCAAAAGAACAATATGCATACTTTCTCAAACACTTAAAAATCTGATATTTTTATTATTTTATTAACTATCTACGTTTTAAAAAATATATCAGGGCTTTTAAATTCAAGCTAAAATGCATTGTATTTTATAATCCTGATATATTTACAGTAATACTTACAAATAATGACTTTACAAAAATACTTTACATGTATTTTATAAGTTTAATGAAAATTTATTACAACAATACCTTACAGCCATTTTGTAAAGTAACTGAGGGTTTACAAAATGCCCTGTATGTCATATTGTACATTTAAAATTTTGAATAAAGTTGCAATCGTGCGCGTTAATATATATTCAAAATTTTCATCATACTTCACTAAATCATATTCTGTATATTTAATAGCAGTTTTCAAAAGCTGAAATGCTTTTATATTTAAAAAAAAAATTGTATTAATTTGGCAGCTTTAACAAAGCAAAAAGTATTAAAAATTGTTGTTCCACATAGTGTTTAAAAGTGGTGAAACACCTGAAAACTTTTCAAAATATCCGTTTTTCAGGAAATGGAATTCAGATTATATGAAAGCATGCTTTTTACTGAACTAATAAAAGGAATCCTGTGAATAACTTCACGTAATCAAGGACGACTATGACTGCTGATAATAAATTTATCAATTAAAATCAGTAACAGATGTTATTACAGATATTAAAGTAGACTTTTTTTTATTTAATAGAAAATGCTTTTTTTTAATGGGGGAACAAGGTATTAGAAAATGCAACTGTTAAGAGAAGTGTACTACAAAATGTGTTTGTACAAATCAGCTGATCTTTATTATTATTCAAAATGCCATGACAGTCATTCTTGTTGTAACAGGAAGTAAGAAATATTAAAGTAGTAGTATTAAAGAAAACATACTACAGTGGACTCAGTTTAATGTGATCGTGGTTAATGTTATCAGTCGCTTATTGCTATCGAAATCACTTTGTCCCGATTTTCTCTATTCATTTGTATGTTAAAATTAATGCTTTGTGATCGTTATATCGGTTAATGTTATCAGTTTTCGAATCTCATTTGAACTGGCAAAGGAATATTCCCAATGTATTCAGGAGGAATCTATTGTTTTCATTCTCTTCGATGTTGTTCGAATTTTCCAGAATTCTCCCTCTTCCACCTAGGGAAATAGGGAATGAACAAAGGAGTGGGGTCTTAATTACCCGTCCCTGGAATTTTTCAAAAATATGCAAGCCCTGCTGGTGGTCAGTGGTTGTCAGATAAGCAAAAGGCAACACATTCTTATAGAACTGAGAAGGAGTGTATTCACATTTTATGCTTTGCTCTCCTCCATGCAGCTTGTTGATATGGAAGCCAGAAAACGAAATGATTTAAGATTAAAACAAAAGATCAAAATTCTAAATCGTTATGACAGGTTGATTATGATTACGAACAATGTATCAATGAGCCTCTTAGAAAAAATTGTAGATAGTCAACAATGGACTGTCAATTTTTTTAAATTATGTATACAATTCTTATGTTTTAAAAAATAATATACAGTACATAAATAGTTCGTGTTCGTAATTTAGTTCGTGTGAATTAAAGGGGGGGGGGTAAATTTATCTAATTAATCGTTTATTGTTATCAATCGGTTATTGTTATGAAAATCACGGTGTCCCAAACCCCATTAAGCGGAATCCACTGTATATTTTTCTTATTTTTTAAATTTCATAATTTTTATATTTTGTCTATATCAATCAAATTTAATTGTTAAAATTTCTAAAATCTCTTCAGTATTTATCGAGAGAATTAATAATTGGTACAACTTTTTCACATAGAATATTATTTCTGAAGTGGCATAAATATTCCAATTTCTTATTTTTATTTGTTTTAACTCTGAAAAATAATTGTAAGACAGTTCCATCAACCAGGGCCGTAACTAGGTCCTTTAGAGCCCGTGGCCAAAAAAAAAAAAAAAAAAAAAAATGATCTGCGTCCCTACCACCATGCATAATGAGAAAATATATAAAGATGATTTTTTTCCATCTTATATTCAGAAACAACTCACAAAATATTTTGTTAATTTTTAAAATGTTCCTAGTACATTAATTTTTAATTTTTCTTCCATTTTTAACTTAAAAACTGTGCAGGTATTAGTTTGTTAATAAACTGAATAGTTTTTTGAGGGGGAGTATTTTTTATTTAAACATTGAATTTTCATAGAAAATTGGTGAATTTCTAAATTTAAATTTAGTTTTAAAAACTTGAATAAAGTTAAAATTTAAAACGAATGCCAGGGTTTATATCAAGGCATATTAGGTGTGTTTGGTAAACATTTTGTAAGAATATATAACAAGTTTAGTCTCTAGAAGCATTTTAAAAAATAAGAAAATTCATTAAAAAATTTTTTTTAAACGCATTTAGTTTTAATAACTTGAATAAAGTTAAAATTTAAAACGAATGCCAGGGTTTATATCAAGGCATATTAGGTGTGTTTGGTAAACATTTTGTAAGAATATATAACAAGTTTAGTCTCTAGAAGCATTTTAAAAAATAAGAAAATTCATAAAAAAAATCATTTTTATATAAAGTTAAAATTTAAAACGAATGCCAGGGTTTGCATTAAGGTATATTAGGTGTGTTTGGTAAACATTTTGTAAGAATATATAACAAGTTTAGTCTCTAGAAGCATTTTAAAAAATAAGAAAATTCATAAAAAAAATCATTTTTAAACGCATTTAGTTTTAATAACTTGAATAAAGTTAAAATTTAAAACGAATGCCGGGGTTTACATTAAGGCATATTAGGTGTGTTTGGTAAACATTTTGTAAGAATATATAACAAGTTTAGTCTCTAGAAACATTTTAAAAAATAAGAAAATTCATTAAAAAAATCATTTTTAAACACATTTAGTTTTAATAACTTGAATAAAGTTAAAATTTAAAACGAATGCCGGGGTTTACATTAAGGTATATTAGGTGTGTTTGGTAAACATTTTGTAAGAATATATAACAAGTTTAGTCTCTAGAAGCATTTTAAAAAATAAGAAAATTCATAAAAAAAATCATTTTTATATAAAGTTAAAATTTAAAACGAATGCCAGGGTTTGCATTAAGGCATATTAGGTGTGTTTGGTAAACATTTTGTAAGAATATATAACAAGTTTAGTCTCTAGAAGCATTTTAAAAAATAAGAAAATTCATTAAAAAATTTTTTTTAAACGCATTTAGTTTTAATAACTTGAATAAAGTTAAAATTTAAAACGAATGCCGGGGTTTACATTAAGGTATATTAGGTGTGTTTGGTAAACATTTTGTAAGAATATATAACAAGTTTAGTCTCTAGAAGCAGTTTAAAAAATAAGAAAATTCATAAAAAAAATCATTTTTATATAAAGTTAAAATTTAAAACGAATGCCAGGGTTTGCATTAAGGTATATTAGGTGTGTTTGGTAAACATTTTGTAAGAATATATAACAAGTTTAGTCTCTAGAAGCATTTTAAAAAATAAGAAAATTCATAAAAAAAATCATTTTTATATAAAGTTAAAATTTAAAACGAATGCCAGGGTTTGCATTAAGGTATATTAGGTGTGTTTGGTAAACATTTTGTAAGAATATATAACAAGTTTAGTCTCTAGAAGCATTTTAAAAAATAAGAAAATTCATAAAAAAAATCATTTTTAAACACATTTAGTTTTAATAACTTGAATAAAGTTAAAATTTAAAACGAATGCCAGGGTTTGCATTAAGGTATATTAGGTGTGTTTGGTAAACATTTTGTCAGAATATATAACAAGTTTAGTCTCTAGAAGCAGTTTAAAAAAATAAGAAAATTTATTAAAAAAATCATTTTTAAACACATTTAGTTTTAATAACTTGAATAAAGTTAAAATTTAAAACGAATGCCAGGGTATGCATTAAGGTATATTAGGTGTGTTTGGTAAACATTTTGTAAGAATATATAACAAGTTTAGTCTCTAGAAACATTTTAAAAAATAAGAAAATTCATAAAAAATCATTATTAAACACATTTAGTTTTAATAACTTGAATAAAGTTAAAATTTAAAACGAATGCCAGGGTATGCATTAAGGTATATTAGGTGTGTTTGGTAAACATTTTGTAAGAATATATAACAAGTTTAGTCTCTAGAAGCATTTTAAAAAATAAGAAAATTCATAAAAAAAATCATTTTTATATAAAGTTAAAATTTAAAACGAATGCCAGGGTTTGCATTAAGGTATATTAGGTGTGTTTGGTAAACATTTTGTAAGAATATATAACAAGTTTAGTCTCTAGAAGCAGTTTAAAAAAATAAGAAAATTTATTAAAAAAATCATTTTTAAACACATTTAGTTTTAATAACTTGAATAAAGTTAAAATTTAAAACGAATGCCAGGGTTTGCATTAAGGTATATTAGGTGTGTTTGGTAAACATTTTGTAAGAATATATAACAAGTTTAGTCTCTAGAAGCAGTTTAAAAAAATAAGAAAATTTATTAAAAAAATCATTTTTAAACACATTTAGTTTTAATAACTTGAATAAAGTTAAAATTTAAAACGAATGCCAGGGTTTGCATTAAGGTATATTAGGTGTGTTTGGTAAACATTTTGTAAGAATATATAACAAGTTTAGTCTCTAGAAACATTTTGAAAAAATAAGAAAATTCATAAAAAATCATTTTTAAACACATTGGATTTTATAATAAAAAACTATTTTTCAACTTTTCCTTATTTCTACTGGGGGCGAATCGTTCTCTTTCGGACCCCATTTTCTTCATGATGCGGCGCCCCTAAGACTGATGCGCCCGTGGCAGATGCCACCTTTGCCACGCCCTAGTTACGGCCCTGCCATCAACACAATCTTAAATTATATCTCTTTTTTTTATTATTTTTTTTAAATTTATATTATCAATTTCAAAATGAAAATGTATTTTAATTTTTCGAGGCACACTATACAATGTATCTGCGAATAGAAAATCCTTTCATATGTAATACCTCGTTTCGGGCATTTACTGGTAGGTATAGGTAAACCCTAGGTTTTACCGCAAATGCTTTGTTAATGTCCAAAATGGAAACTTTTTAAAGCATACTTCGGACTTTTACCAAGCCACTATGGTAAAAGCTAGGATTTTCTATACTTCTGCCTTTTACAGAAACATACACACATGTATTTAAAATTTAACCCATTAATGTGTAACATCCTTTTCTAGGGACAGATAAAAGTAGTTTGTAGAATAATTGTGCTTTCTCTTTTTGTATTTCTGTTTGTAGAATGTGTTTTTCTTTTTCAGTATACGAATACACGGTAAAAAATAAGTTTTTTTTATTCCCCTCAAAACGTGATATTTAATTCCTGCACAAATGATTACTCTGGAACTATTGCATGTATTTTTATAAAAAAATTTTGAATATGTAAAATTATTTAAAAGCCTTAATTGAAACGTAAATTTAAATATTTCAGTACCAAAGAACAATATTCATACTATCTCAGATATTTGAAAAACTAATATTTTTTCTTATCGAATGAACTATCTACTTTTTAAAAATATATCATTACTATTACTATAGTGCATTTTAGGTTCAAGCTGACACTAATAGTTTACGAGGTACCATACATGTTACATTTCACATTTACAATTTAGAATAAAGTTGCAATCATGAGCGCAAATATTTATTCTAATTTTTCATTATATTTCACTATTTTTTTTTCATTTTTTGCGTATTAACATTTTTCAAAAGCTGAGAGTTTCTTTAATATTTAGCAATAAATTGTGTTTATTTAATCCGTGTTTTGGGATGTAAGTAGTAGTTTGGCAACCCTTGGACTCAACCGTATTTTGTCCTTTAAAACAAGTCAAAAACTAGTATAAAATGGTGTTTCGATATCATTTAGTATTTGAATTTCTTTGTATGATAGTGTTAGATTTGTACCAACAGATTTTTTATTTTTATTTTTGTATGATTCTTCGAAAGAAGGTGGTATTGGGCCGCGTATTAGGTCTTGCAAATTTACCGACTTTTTCATTTACTGATACATGAAAATCGGAATACTGGTTTATTGGTAACCAAGGTTCGTACGGTGCTTAAAAGTGCTTAAAAACTGCTTAATTTCGAAACGCGTTTTTAAGGCCTTAAAAAGTGCTTAAAGAGTGCTTAATTTTCCCCTAAAGTGCTTAATTTTCCCCTTACCGACAGTTTTTATTTGAGTATTTCGAAATCGTCTATGAAAATCATAAAAGATCGCTCGGGATTAATCATTCAGTGTGAATGAAATCAGACACTGCAGCGGTCCTTTTTTTCCTCATTTCTAGAAATCTGTCCTTTATTCCTTATTTTACGGCATTCCTCCTTTTTTTCGGCTGTTCCCGCCTTTTATTCCATTTTTCTTTCGGCCATTCACTCCTTTAATTCGTTTTTTCCTTCTCAACATTTACGGAGTTATGTAATGGTGGAACACACATCGTCTTTCCCATGTTTTGATAACATCTTTGTTGTTCTAACATTTTCTTTCTGTGGGATATTCACCCCCCCCTCGAAAAAAACTTAGGCTATTTATTGGCGGTACAGGTGTTTGAAAGTTGGCAAATAACAAATAACGATCAAAGTGTCAAAACCAAAGGGGGACCCGAATTTTTCGATTGTAGTGTCGAGAAATCTGTTTAACCCGTTTCTGAACTCCAAGAGGGGGGAAAAAACCGTTACTCCAACATTGTGTGCTTAAAAATGGACTGACATATCGAATATTGAATTCAGGGATGATTCTGATCCGAATGTTTTTGTGGGTTTGTTCTAAAAAAACAAAAAGTGGGAAGAAGCCATTTATTTATTTCACATATGTATAAATTTTGACGATAATCTGAAAGTTTTCTTTTTCTCATGCTTTTTCTCTTTGCCGCGTCCACAATTTGTTTTTCTGACAAAGAGTAGGAAAGTGTTATCAGTCGATACTCGCAAAGCGTGCTTCAAGGTCAAAAAGCCGTGTGACGCGGTATAAATGAAACATATAGCACTTCTGTGGTTCTAGTTATAAAAGTACAACTATGCCGTAATTCTATGTTTTTGGTAAAAAAACAACCGTTTTCTGGATTTCGATTCCAGAAAATGCGCATTTTTTAATGGACCATTATAGTTAATAGTGCGATCATAATATGGGACTGTCATACGGTAGAATTATGTTTTAACAACCTGCATACTTTCTTTATAGATATCTCCCGAACTCACGTGCATATAGACCGATCGTAATACTGTTTTATATATCTGTATTTTTTTAATATCGTGGTAACAGTATTGAGATTCCAATCCCTCCTATAGTTATTTCAAACGGTACTTTATCTTATTGACTGAATTTTCTGCTATGGGCAGTGTCTGTGAGAAAATGACACTGTTGCAAAAAACTTACGAAATTTTGGATATGCACGGAAGTTTATTATTGAAAAATCCGCACCTTTTCTTTTTGTTGTTAAGTTTTGCGTGTGCATTGAAGTTGATGAAAAATCATAACTTTTAACGGCAATCCCGATAAAAATCAGCCCTATAGCTGAATCGGTAGGACGCGGCCACGGGTTCGAATCCCGCTCTTTGTTCGTAGCCGTTCAGAATCGTAGTAATTATTCCGTAGTAAATTCCGATGTCTTTAGCCGTCGGGTAACATAAAATAAAACTCTAGCGCTCTCAGACCAAACTAAATGGTTACAAATCTGTTAGTCTAAAGTACAATTCGAACCCCCTGGCTCAGATACCGAAAAAAATCCCAATTCGATCATCGTCCCGAAATATTACTATTTAAAAAAATTTTTTTTTAAATTTTCCACTTAAAAAAATAGCCTTATACAGTGCATATATTATTTAAATCATGAGTTTTTACACATTGATTTAAATTAAATCTAATGATAATTATTGTATCTTTCCAAACTAATAAGGTATAGATTTTATTGCTATTTAAGAAATTCTGCAGTCACAAAATTAAAAATTTGTTTATAGAAATGTCTTCTAAAAATCTGATATCTAAAATGCGCATTTATATTATTATTTTTTTTAATTAGGATATTTGAGAAACTTTTAATTTGAATCTGTTTTCAACATTTTTTGATTAGGAGACTCGAGTGATTGTTTATATTAGTAAAAATTATTTAGCTTCTGGTATATTTGATACTTAGGTACTTGTTTTTGCATTGTGTAAATCAAATAAATATTTTAAAATTGTTTTTTAATTTCCGTTTTTCTTTCTTCATTTTCCTCCTTTTTTTCCTTCTAATATTTAACATCTGGGTCTGCTACTTTTATTGAAATTTTTTTGAAATTGTCCATTTAAAAAAATTAGACTTATACTGTAGTTTTTAAACATTAATTATAAATCAGTCTAAGAAAAATTAATAGAATTTTACAAACTAGTTAAAAACAAATTTTAATGTTACAAAATTTTTAAGTTTTGTTTAGAAGTGCATTTTAAAGCTTTGCTATTTGAAAAGACTTTTAAATTATTGGTGTACTGTTGAAATCCCTATTTTAAGAAACCAGCTTATAACAAATGAAAATTTTGATTTCATGATTTTCCTTTTGTTTGCATGCTAATTTATCCATAAATAGTGAAGGTCCATTTTAATACATTTATAGTGAATCTTAGGAATGAGGTAGAAGGATCCTTTTTTTCATTCATTTACTAAGTTTTTTTTTCTTCAATTTTTATAAAACTTTTTTGCAGTTATGAAAAGATTTAAATATATGTGTCTAGATTTAAAAACAAAGTGCATGAAATTAATAACATCTTGTTCACCTACTCAAGGAAAGAAAATGTTTTTCGTTGTGTAAGACAAAGAAATTCCTTACACTATCTTGATACTGGCATCACGTCTATAGAAGATTATAAATTAATTCAGTATTAAAATAGTAAGCAATAACTAGTTTTGCATTTGTCTACATTTTTGGTCATTCGAATAGGCAATCCATCAGTTGTTTGGTTTTAGTCAATTAAGATCTTATATATGTAAATCTTATATAATATGTAATCTTATGAAAATCATATACAAGTTATAATTTTCTGAGATCTAACATTAAAGAGTAGAAAAGGTTTTTAAAGGTTCTTTAAGAACCTTTCTTCTAAGGTTTCTTCTAAAGTTAAGTCCAACAAACAATATGGTTCCTCAAAGTTTAATATAGTAAAGTTCAACTGTATTGGTGAATTTATTTTTTTAATTAGGCAAATTGAAGAAGCATCTGATTTGAATCTGTTTTAAATTATTTTTTACTAGGAAACTTAAGTACTTGTTTATATTGATAAAAAATTATTTAGATAATTTCATATTTAGGCACTTGTTTTTTGTATTAAAGTAAATCAGAACATTAATTTTAAATAATTATTCAACTACCTCTTTTTTTGCATTTTTTTGTTTTTTTCCCTCTTTTCCCCAAAAAATTTTGACTTCTGTGTCTGTGAAATACAATGATTTCTCACTTATACACACTCTCTTTTGTTCATGTTTTTGTTGAACCTAATGTAATAACCGTTATTTTATCTGATATGTTTCTGATAAGAGGTGCTTAAAAAGTTTGAATGGTGCTTAATTTTTTCCATTAAAACAGTGTACGAACCATGGTAACTTTTCCCCTAAAAACAACATAAAATGTAGGTAACAAGTATTAAATATACAAAAAAAATTTTGTTTCTGTATCTTTTTTTCAAAGACAAATGCTACATAGTAATTTATATAATATGTAATTATTTATATATTGGCAAAGTATTCACTAATAAAATTAATTTATTTACTAATTTATTTATTAAAAAATAACGTAAGATTTTTAAACGATATAATAAAAACGTATGCAAAGACTACTACAGATGTAATGTAAGAATTTTACAGCCTAACATTTTTTAAAAATGCTCATAAAAGTATTAATTTGTTCAAAGTTTATCCCCTAATGAACACTAATTTTGCTGGAAAAGAATCAAGCTCCTGAGTTGTACAGATTTTGGTGATGGTTTACAAATGTTTAGTGATGACATCAAAAATTTTTTTAATGTCTGTTAGGTTTTATTTAAATTTTAAAAGTAATATTTTCTTTTTTTGTTATAAACTAAGATAATGGTAAACTAATGCTACGCATTTTCTGTCATGGGTGATTCTTAATAAAAGAAAAAAAAATCTGAATATCACACAAAATTTTTTGAAAAAGTATGCGCTACTAATTTAAAATACAATTTATAATAATGCTAATTTCCTGATGTCGGAACTAGAGCTAGATATTTGAATTGTAATATTGTGATATATCGTTTAACAAATATCAGTATGTTCTAAGATGCAAATATCAGTGTGTTCTGTGTAAAATAATACAAACATGCAAATATATCACTGTGCGTTAGTTATCTAGAAAACCAAGAATTCAATTTCTTAATCTTGATATATAAATTTAAATTTTAAAATATTGTTTTTAAAAAGGAAATCGTTTCCCTGCATATTTGATCTAAAATGCATATTATTCAAAACTTTCAGAAAGTTAAACAAATTACTTAGAAAATACAAAAAATATGTATATTTTTTTTATTTCATTTCATATGTCATTCATTGTCTAAGACTGTAATAAAAGGCAAATAGATATATTATGTGAAAAGAGTAAACTTCATGCCTCTATTTTTGTTAACAGTTGATGAAATTTGGGCCAATCACAGTTCTGAGGTACTATCTTGTTTATCTACAATTGTAATATAAGTTGATTTAAACAAATCATTCAATTGCTAATCTGAATAGAAATGAAAGCATATTTTTATTACATATAATTTTATTATTAAGGTGGCAAAGCTTAGACTATGTAATTAAATGCCGAACTAGAATAATTCAGCAAATAAAGTATTTTGAATAAAAGTATTTTGAGTGACAATAAGAGTATTTCAAGTAATTTCTTTTAGTAATACAGAAAATAAAAAAAGTGCCTCAATTTTTTTAAAATTACATAATTTACTATTGAAAATTACATTTTCATTCTAAAAAATAAAACAATGAAAATGAAGATAAAAGAAACACTACTCTCAGCATTTGTTTCAAATAAATAAAACTCAGATTATTAAAACTAAAAGGAAATTGTCTTAATAGCATAAATTTTTGTACATTTTTTAGGATTAAACTGTACAATACAAACACTCCAATTTGATATTCTGTAGAATCAGGACTTTTGCCTTTAAATATATGCATATTATAATAAAAAGGTCTATGTATATTTTACAATCTTTAAAATCTTCAAGAGCGGATGGCTCTATCAACCGTTTTCTTCGACAATTTGACGCTAAAAAGTCTGGTTTTTAAGAATTCCACAAAAAACACAGATTTCTGAACGGCAGAATGCCCCCCCCCCTACAAAAAAAGCCCTATTATGGATTTCTGTGAAAAAATTCTGATCGGATAAATGGTATAGAAAATCCAATTTTTTATGGGTTGATCAAATGTCTGACCGGAAAAAGTAGTAAACCCGATTTTTATTGGGAGTTGTTAAAAATTACCATTTTTATAAGCAAATTTCTTTAGCTTCCGATACATACGAGAATAAAAAACCCCGCAAGTATACATGTCGGTGCGGAATTTTCAAAAATAATCAGTTTCCTTGCATATCCGCTTTGTAAGTTATTTGTGAAAGGGTCACCCACCCTCTTCCTACATGCACGTGTGTTCGGGAGAAAATCATAAAAAGGACGCAGATTGAAAAAAAGTGATATGGGAGCGAAAAACTTCAAGCCCCATATTGAAATCGCAGAATTAAATAGGAGGTCCCATTAAAAAAAATAGTGGTTTTTCCCGATCCGTACCCCAGAAAACGCAGCAATTTTCTATCGTAAACACAATTATGGCTGTGCTGTAGTATTATTACTAGATTGGTTTGGTTTGGAGTGCTACGGTCTACATTTTGCAACACGAGGGCTAATGAGACCGGGACCTACAGCTTAAAGCCGATTCCGAACGGCTACGAACATCCATGCCTCAGGGGGATTCGAACCCACGAACTCTGGTACCGAAGGCCAGCACCCTAACCAATCGGCCATCGTTCGACTATTATTATTCTATTATTACTAGATCCACACCAGTTCTAGATATGTCGGCTATGCCGCGTCACACGGCTGTTTGTCCTTGAAGCTCACGTCGCGGGAATCCAACATTTTATTATTACCGTTCTTTGGCAGAAAGAAAAAGTCGACGCTGCAAAAAGAGAACAAACAAATTCGGAGAAAAGAAAGAAAACTCTCTGATTTTCTTCAAAATTCATTTATATATTTTCTGTTTGAAGTGGAATATGGCCTTCAAAAAAATTATTTTTTTAATTTTAAGAAACTTTTTTATAAACAAGCTCTTGAGTTGTAAAATTTGGTGATGGTTTATGTTTAGTAACGATATCAAAACTTTTTTAAACTGTTTTAGGTTTTATTTAAATTTTAAAAACAATAATTCCTTTATAGTTACAAATTAAGGTAATATTAAATTAATGATACGTTGTTTCTACGTGATATATCGCGACAACATATAGACCGTGCGTAATGTGACACTATTGAATGCTATTAATTGGTTAGGGATAGGGCTGGGCTTTATCAGAAATTAAATATCGCGATATATCCCCAAATTGATTTTGATATCATTGATGTTTCGTGATAATACTTTAAAGTAGGTTATATTACTATTTTAGATATTACTATCAGATATTGCTATTTTTGAATAGTCTTAGCTTTCTTTTCTTTGTAATTAAAATTTTTAGAATTACAATTTGATTTTAAAAATTATGATTTCTGAAAGGTTTTGTTTTTAAAAGAATGATTATTTCTGGTTTTTTAATTTTTACAGTTATCAGTTTTCGAGAATGTCTGATAATTGTGTTATGTACAAAGATCCTTTTATGTACCATGTGGAGTCATGTATCTTGCTTATTATAGATTTAACTGATAGATTTGTGTTGTAAAAATTCATAAAAGCATAAAATACTTTAGAGTATATTATTTATAGAAATATATCTAAAAAAATTATTTTACATCCTTTCAACACCAATTATTTCCTATTTCCAACTGTGTTTTTTGGATATGCCGCTTGTTTGAGTAATACTTTTAAAAAAATCGAACGCATTTTTAACAAATAATTTTAAATGTATTTGTTTAATGCTGTAACGTAGCAATTTAAGTTTGCTAATGATAAATAATACCGAAATATTACTCTCACTGCACTAATCTCAGCCTTCTCGTTAAAAAAATTTTCCCAATAAAGTATATTTTCTAATCAAACTATGTGCGACACACCGATAGTTTTAATAACTTTTAATAAAATAATTTTAAAAATAGGTGCATTTTTTAAATGTATAACCTAGTATGCTTGATTTAAGAAAATGAAGCTAAAATTTGGAAAATTGTGGGTTACTACATAGACTGATTTTGAAAACGATGATCAACGTGCTTATCTGAAGAATGGAACTTTATGGTAATTAGTATTATTATTATTTTTTTTTTTGAAAAGATAACAATGAGTATTTTTTTCTTGTAGTAGAGGGGTAGAACTTATTTTTTTCTTTCCTTGAAAAGAGAAAGGTGGCAAAATAACTGTTTTAACCCCGTAATATTTTCATTTGTAGGCAAAAGTGATTAAAACTCGATAAACTTAACAAATATGTTCTTTAATTGTACCTTCTATATAAATTAACATCATTATAGATACATAGGTTATGTTAACGGTTTAAATTTCAAGGTTCTTTTTCCAACGTTTTTCACGTATAGTATAGTACGGACGTTACATGGCGCTATGATGTCGGGTGACACACAGACTAAGCATCCTCATGAAAGAGCTATTTCCTGCTTTTGTTTATGATTAGCAAACACGTGAAAATGAGAAAAAATGTGTAGTAACTGCGAATAAATCGTAACTGGTCGTTTCATTTAACATTGAATTATCAAAAGATCAAAAGTTAATAGTGAAAGAATTTAAAATATAAAAGAACGAATTTTAATACACTAGTGTGCAAAACGTAAGCAACTTTTTTTTATAAATTTTCGGCATAATTCCTCGAAAATCCTCTGGTAAACATGAAATTGTTTAACAGTATGTTATATATTTCACAGAAGGATTTTTCCTGAAAGAAAATAAGAGGCAGAAACAAATTTAAAAAAAAATATCCTGTTTAAGACAACAGTAAAAAATAATTTTTGAAATATGTTTTATAGCTCTAGTATATACTTATAAAGCTGCTTTTAAACTTTTGTGTTAATTTCTGTGATAATTGTACTCGTATTAATTCAAATATAGAAATTTCTTAAAAAAAGAAAAAAATCAAAATTTTTTTGTAAGTTTGCTGTTTATATAACATGCATAGTTTTCTACTGAATCTAATGTCATTTCCAGTAAATTTCACTAGCTACAAGAAAGTAGACACTCTGCTATCAGTATATAAAAATATCAAATATTTAATGATACACGAGCATTTTTAATTACCTTTAAGTGGACATGCGTGATTATTGCTTTTATATTTGCATAGTTCAATAGCCTATTATATAGGGTAAATTATAAAGAATTCAAGCTGAATATCTTTAAAGATGATAAAGATATAAGGATTTAATTCAGTGCTTTTTCTGTTAACTTCATGTAAGTCTCCAAATGATAAAGTATCTCCTACATTACATATTTTAATGCTTAAATTAACACGTTAGCGGCCATGAGACACGCATGTCTTCTCCCGGTTTTCCATGCGTTTGGACCGCGAGACACCGAGTGCCGTGTCTCAAGCACCCCAGTATATTTAGCCACTTGTATCGCCAAACCCGTCTTTCTGGCCACTGTAGCTATAGTATTTCTAAATTAGATGGCCTGGAGAGCCAGAATGTGTATTTGAGCCTCGATAAATTTGATTATTGTTATTGAAGTTTCATTCTAAATTGAGTTGTCATTTAAATGAGTGAATCATTGTATTGTTTGTTTATGAATCAAATATTACTCCAGAAAAAACATGAGAAAGCTACAGAAAAGTTGAAATATTTTCGTAGATGTATCAAGAAACGTATAACTAATGTAAATTCATTCACAAATTTATTTCTTCGTAAGTATATGCTCTTTAGAGAAGCAAGAAACGCAAGAGAACTTGAATTGTATGCAACGGAACTTAGATTTCGAAGTATTTTTCTGTTATGTATTTTATGTCACAACTACAAGTACTATTAGCAGAAAAAAACTACTTGGCTCAGGGGGATATTATTTTTACAATTGTAGCAGCTTACGTGTTAAACAATTTTTCGCAGTTACGCAATATATTTTTAATTGTTCCAGCTGTTTGATGTTGCCAATACTGAGATAATTATTTGTTGCAAGGATGCAAAATAAACATGAAATAAAACCACTTTAAATCCAATAAAATTTAGGGACTTTCATGAAGTTTAAATAAAAGTGGTTGCTAAATGTTTTATATTTTTAATGCCTCTCTGAAGATTTTCAAATAAATCTTTTTATAAGTTGCCTTTTATGACGGTCTATCAAATAATTCTAATTTTTTCACCCTTAAATTAAAGTGAAATTTACCTATAAATTTCAAATAAAAAAAATCTGTATTCTCGTTATAAATTTTTTATAAACAATATTTGTGTCGTATTGTCTATTTATAAGTTTTGCCAGTCGAAAAATGTGTGGAAGTGCTTAAATCTGAATTAGATATACATGGATTATCCCTGAAAGAAGATATTGTATCCATTACGACTAATGGAGCAACGGTTATGAAAAAGTTGGGAAATTGATTGGTGCAAATCAGCAATTGTGCTATGCTCATGGGATTTAGTTAGGAGTAATAGATGTATTATACTCCCCTCCCCCCTAAAAAATAATAAATAAATAAAGAACAGATGAACCCAAAAACTGTGGATATAGAAACTTCTGATTCCTACTTTGAAGCTAGTGAGAGTAAGAGATACTGACAATGAAGATAATGACAATGTAATTGTTGAAGACGATATTGTTAGTTAGGATGAAATATTAACTCATCAAGAATTGGTTCCTATAATTAATTAATAAAGTTCGAAAAATTATTAAGATAGTTAAACATTCCCCTACAAAAAATGCCTCATTGCAAAAATATATATTAACTGAAAATAAAACAGAACATATGTTAATATTAGATTCTAAAAAGCGTTGGAACAATTTCCTCGTAATGATAGAACGACTTTTGAAACTAAAAAATCCAATCCAAAAAGTAATAATTACCTAAACCTTTAAATTAATTTTTTCGATAGTGAATTCAACTAATATCCAGAGCTGTATCAGCTCTGCTTCCAGTAAAAACTGGCTGTGGATGCATTATGTCGGAGAGATTCTAATTTATTTACAGTTAATGCAAAAATAAATTTCATGTCGCAGTCACTGAAAGAACAGCACACATCACTATCTGAAGAATTATATATTACATTGAAAAATCGCACAGAAGAAAGACATACCGAAATAGAAAATGTATTACGGCACTTACATAATTATAATGATTTTAAAAATGAAAATTGAAAATTGAAAAGAAGAAAAGAGACTAACCAATTCAAATTTGATCAAGTGTTTTAAAAGTTTTTACCCACAACCCTATCCACATTCAGAAGAATTCGGTACCGTTATCAAAGATGATGATGACACTAATGTCTGCAGTGAAAAGGAATTGCCTCTTGGACAAAAATTAGAATTAGAGATAACTAAAGCAATTTCAACAAACTAAAATACAGTACAGAAATCAGTTATATCCAAAACCATCCGAGGAGAAATCGATTTATTTGAAGATGAGGAATTTAGTGGTAAATACTTGGAGAACAAGTATATCGCGCACTCCTAACAGTACCAAAAAACTACCTTAGATACTGACAGAGCGTTTTCGACAGCTGGTAATATTTGCACAGAATTAAGGTTCAGGCTTAATGACAGTACCATTGATGCATGTTTTTTAAGATCACGTTTTAAAAATTTGTAATACTACCACAAACTTAATAGTGATATTTACACTTTTATGTGATTTAAATATATAAGATATTCCTTGTTCTTTTACTTTTTTGTGATTCTTTATATACTGTTGTAATTTATAATTTACAAATAATTTTTTGTGATATTTACTCTCTCTAATATAACTGTAAAATAGAACAAAGAAACACCTGTTTTCTTTCTTTTTCTAAAATTCCTACTACCGGTATTAAAACCGATATTCTGGTATTAAGATCTAAAAAAAATACCGAATACCAGTATTGAACTTTTGATCTGATATTGCAATCTCTAATGATGACTGAACGGTATGTTGAACGTTTCAAGATGGGGAGATAGTTGTTTATTAATTAATAGCGGTGAGAATTTTTTTTAGGGAACCATTGAGTAATTTTTTCCTTGGTGATTCTGAAAAGCGGGTGGTGGGTCGAATAAGGTTGAGCTCTGTAAAGTTTTTATTAGTCATACCTCTTGCTCTTAGGCAAGAGGCAACGGGAGTGATCGCCTTAAACAAGCCTTAGTGGTTAGTTTATACTTGAACGGTATGATAGCTAATTTCAACAACAGAAGTCGGTATTTTACTAATAGGAGGCGATGAGTAAATTTATTATTCAAAAGATTGGACAGTGAATACTTTTTAAAGGGACCAGTGAGTAATCAATTTTTCGTAAACGAGGAGCGAGTCATTATTTTTTATGACAAGAGGGCGCTGGACAGTATAAGGTTGGACTCTGTGAAGTTTTTATTGGTCACCTGTTATTTATTACTAGCCATTATTATTAGCTCTGTCAAAAGGGACATCATTGAATATGTTCCATACGCATTTCTTTTAAGAATGGTAATTTTTTTTATTTATGTAATACGTTTTTAGGCTTCAAATTAAAACATAGTTGCTATCGCAATCATTGGAAGAATAACTAAAAAAAATTATTGTTAAAATATCTGTTTTCTCCGTACAAAATATTTATAATAATTATTTTAATTTCGGAAAGGATAGAAATTGATATATTTTTTCAGTTCAAAATATATTAATCTGAACCAATTTTTTACTCTACAACAATGATTCTCAACAATGAATGATTCCCTTTTCTTTCTTTAATTTTATGGAGTTATATAACGGTACTTCCTGTTTTTCTAATAATTCTTAGGGTGGGATATTCGAATTTCACTTCTACTCCCGCCTAAAGCAAAACAGAACAAAATCAGGCAATTTATTTTCGGTACAGGTGTCTGAAAGCTACCAACGAATAACAATCAGTAAAGTGTCAAAACAGGGAGGGGGGGGGGAATAAGTTTATGTCCACTTTGGCGTCAACAAGTCTGTATTTGTTTAACCCGTTTCCGAAACCAATCGGGGAGAAAGAAGCGTTCGCTACTCAGGGTCTACGCTATTGATAAGTAGTCTGTCACATCTAGGACCGAATTGTTTTGATATTTAACTTTACGCTGAAAAAATGGCATTTCTACAGAATAAAACGTATTCAAGCTTTAATAACCTGAATCAAATGAAATATTGGATGGTTATATTTTAAACGATATTTTAATATTTTCCGTAAAATGATATCTATTTAAATAAACAGGAGTGACTGTAAACACAATTGCACCGAAACGGGGAGAGCTATATACATGAAATTTGATACTATGGATTTTTCATACAGTAGGATTTTTATGACACTGTGCTAAACTTTTCGAAACTTCATTTTTCGAAATCGAATTAGTTTTTTTTTTTTTTTCCCTTTTCTTTCTTCTTCTCAGGGTTGTAATTTTGACCGGTCAAAACTGATTTTGACCAGGATGTGGGATAAAAGTGGTTTTAACCGTCCAAAAGTGGTCAAATATGGTCAGAAGTGGTCAGAATTGTTAAAAATAGTTTTAAATGGTCTTAATTTTAATATATAATATCTTTTGTAATTAGAAGTGACTTTTAATAAGCAATAAAAATAGTAGTGCAGTTAAACAAAATATTACACTAACAAGTTCATGAGATTTAACATGCTTATACAGTATAATAAGAATGTTTGAATTTTAAAAATGAACCATGCACATGCAATTGTAAAAATGTAATCCAGTTGCAGTAAAAAACATAAAATATGAGTTACAGTTAAAAAATAAAACATGAGTTACAGTTAAAAACATAAAACATGAGTTGAAGTTAAAAACATAAGTTGTAGTTAAAAGCATAAATTTTAAAATTAAAACAAATAACATGACATTTTACAATTAAAATTGTTTCAAAGTTTTTTCAAAGTTTGGAGTAATCCAAAATAAATTACGAAATCGTTTAAATTTAGAGACAACTACAAAACTTGTTACTTGTAACCGTTTTTTGAATTCAACATAAATTACATATAAAACAGCTTGTATAAAAAATAAGTAAAACTTTTTTTTTTGTATCTTGATGTTATGTTATAATTTTTTTCTGGTGTTATTTATATTATGAAATTTTTAACAAATGTAACTTGCCTTTATCGTATGCTAGTAAACTATGTTCGATTAGTATTAAAAATATTGAAAAGTGAATTTCAGTGGTCAAAACTGGTCAAAATTGATATTGACCAGTACGGTTAAAACCACTGGTTTAAACCCCCATGTTCTTCCTTTCCTTTTTTTATGTTAAAACGATCTTCTCAAAGGTTTTCCACACATCTTCCTCCGTAAGTATCGAACGGAGTTCATGGGTTCGAATCCCACAGTGGCATGGATGTTCGTAGCAGGCATGAAAGTTTTCCGCTTTTAAGTGGAAATCCGCTTTTTTGATAGCCTTTAGGACTGTTTCTGAGATCGATGCAAATCCATCGAGAAATCGTGATTGGAAAATGGGGGGGGGGGTTGTAGTCCTGGTCGAAATCAGTATTTTCTACCGCGTGTTTTCGCTGAGATGTATGCTGGTGGAGATATGACTATGCATCCTGATTCACTTCCTTTCCGATTGGCTCAACGTACTATAGCAATTACGTACTATATATTGCATGTAACAAACCATATCAGCAATTATTGAATATTTGGCTGCTCCAAATGCTACTATCCAATCATTCTAAATTATTAGGCAGACTCCTCAAAAACTACGGTTTATCCTTTAAATTGTTAGTTTAACTGCTACAAAAACACTATCCTGCTCCAAATCTGCATTTTGGCTGCTATGAAAATTCGTTCTCCTACTACAAATTTTGTTTTGCTGCTCCGAAAATTGCTCCAAAATGCTTGAAGGAGCGCAACATTCCTGTATGTAGTACTGAATCATATTGTGAAAAAGAGTTATGTAAGAGAAAATGTAATCATCACCCGGGAAAGTTCAGCTTTTTTTGTCATTGTCTACTTTTATGCCTGTCGTAGCCGTTCGGAATCGGCTTTAAGCAGTAGGTCCCGGTCTCATTAGCCCTCGTGTTGCAAAAAGTAGGCCGTAGCCCTCCAAACCAAACCGTAAGTATCGAACGGATTACAACACGATCTCGATCAACATGTGACCGAAAAGCTCAGAGAACTTTCTTTTCAGATATAACATTTTTGAAAATTTGTAGAACCAATGCTGTGTCGTAGTATGGTGAAAAGAGGTGGTCCCGTAAGGAGGCTGCATTTCGAAAACTTGAATCATACAGAGAAAATATATCATTCGGACCTGTGTAAAACCCATTACGTTAAAAAAATTTTTTTCTTATTAAAAAAAAGCATATCCACTTTTTGGTTCACATGTCTACACAAGCTTCAATTGTTTACCAACTGCAACTGCACGTGTTTTTTTTATATAAGCAAATTAGTCATGAAACCCGATCAAAAAGTAAAGTAGACACTAGTACATGTTAATATCAGATATTATCAGAATCCATGAAATCGAAACTCTTTGTATAATAAGATTATCTAGTGACATTTAAAAGTGTTATAAAACGTTCTAAAGTTGTTTGGCTTACTGGCGTACACTCATAGTTCTACCTGAGAATCTCGCTTCGTACATATGCACAACTCTGAACCGTTAAAGAAATAAAAATGTGGCATAAACGTGCCAGTACAGTGTCAAGACTATTGAGGACCCCAAATTTATTCCCATTGTAGTGTCAAAAAGTACCTACGCCACTGAATGATGACTTTAATCTCATTTCTACTCATATGAGACACAATATATCAAAATTTTGGTATGGCTTTAAATTGGGCTTCGAACAATTTTTATTGTGCAGCAAAATAATAATGAAAACACCGTTTTCAGTTCTGTTTTTGTGTGTATTTGAAAAAAAAAAAAAAATCCAGAATATTCACCGGTCTCTCTGGATTTTTTATTTTTATTTTGTAATTTCGGATTCCAGTGGTGGATCGAAATCCTGTTTAAAATGTACAGTATTTCTCAATACTTGATGAGCATTAACAAGATGAAGGCAAAATATAAGATGAACATTTAATATTTTTAAATGCAAATATTGTTTTATAATTAAAAAATGCCCCTAAATTTTAAATTTATATTGTTAGGAATGATTTATTTGATTTTAGCTGTTGATCAGAAAAGTTATATCATTGTGGTACGACGTTCGTTTTAATTTTTGGTTTCAGTTTCCGTTTGGGGCACTATAGTCTGTGTTTTCCTTCTTCTAACGTTAGACAAGGGGTTAAAACCAGCATTTGATCCATTGGTTCTGCTCTTCGATACCAAAGTTCGTGGGATCGAATCCTACTTCTAGCATCGATGTTGGAAGAGCTCGAAATAAGCTTTAACCTTTAACGAGTTAACTCGAACGCGCTAAACTGACCAAACTGGGCACACTCGAGATAATTCGAGCGGCGTTGTACTTTATGTTGCTATAATTTTTTAAACACGAATGCAATCGAACATTGAAAATAAAATAACAATGTGAAAAAAAAACCCAATCGTTTTGTTGATATTTATCATTTATATGGGATTGTAAACTAGAACACTTACTTATTCAAGTATTATATATATATATATATATATATATATATATATATATATATATATATATATATATATATATATATGTAATGAGACTGACATCAATCAGCATTCATTTTTTTTTTTTTTTTTTTTTTTTTTGTGCTTGCGTTATCAACAGCTCTTTTCTTCAAGCAGTCATTTCAGGGGGTCAGTGGTTATCTCTCGCTCGATCTCTTAATAGTTGCAGGTGGCATCGACTCTTTTCCTCTCCACGGGGTGTCTAAGAGGGACTCTGGTCATTGTTCATTTGGGTTTCCTCCGCTTCAGATTCTCCTGGCGACTGCTTTTGTAATGAGAATGACTTCTCGATGGGGGGTTGCAGTCATGGCCATAAAAATGATACCGTTTTAGCTAAAGACCTTTCCCACTTCATCATATTGACAAACTGAAGGGTCAGCTAGCATGAAGTTCTATGTACAAGACACGTAACACCTGGGTCAACATCTGTGTGAAAATATCTCTAGAAAAATCTGTCTCCGCACAAGATCACAGGATAGAATTGACACAGAACTGCCTGGGCCTGGCCCTCTAGTTCTGTGGTACTAATGATTTGGGCAAAACAACTATGAGAATGTATTGGCTATGAGTAGGGAGGGAAAAAACATAAAACTAGGCAATGGAGGCTTGAGTTTGGGCAGAAAAATAATACAGAAAAACATAGATTAAATGAAGTGAGAATCTCAGCATACGAGAAGTTAGGTTCAACATTATGAACAGTTACAAAGAGGAGAGACTCGGGTTAAGCACTGGGCTTTTACACTAAAGAAGATTATTTAAATATATATATATATATATATATATATATATATATATATGTATGTATATATATATTTAACACAAAAAGAAGATCAAAGTAGCAAGGCTACAGGATCTAAGTCAGAGAAGTTTCCCTAGCAAGCTAGGAGAAACAGATCGGATCCAAATGGAGAATTCTAGACCAATAGAATTTATGGGCTAGCAGACCAATGGCAATCTTAGGATAGGGAACCCACCAAAGTGTGGCCTTAGTAGTTGATGCTTCACATGAGAAAGTTAGGAGAGCAGTAGTGTGGGGGGGATAGCAATGCAGTGGGGAAGGATCCTGGGAGAACCAATAGATTCTAGGAGGGAGGGCGACGAGCGAATTGAATTTATTCGAAGTCGAGAGCTAAGATGGCCATCGGTCTCTTACGATTACTAGAGTCTGCATAGTTATACTGAGCTAGTTCTATTAAGTGGACAATGCTGAGGTTTTTATTAAATTTGAGAACTAAATTTTGAAGAAAATTTGGAAGAGAAGGAAGATTTATTTCTTTATGAATTTCCTTATTCCTGAAATACCAGGGAGAGTTAGTAATTTGCCAAATAGTAATATTTTGGGCTGCAGAGAGCATTTTAATATGAGAGTCAGCAGCGTATGACCATGCAACACTCGCATAAGTACGTTGAGGACGAAGATAGGTTTTGTAGATGAGCAATTTATTATCGGTATTTAATTTACCGTTCCGAGCAATTAAGGGGAAGAGTAAACGTTTAGCAGCTCGAAACTTATTTCTAATATTGTTTATGTGGGGGGCCCATGAAAGGTTTTTATCAAGTGTGACACCGAGGTATTTTACAGTATTAGACCAAGGGATTAGAGTGTTGTCAATGTAAATGTTGTAATTGTTGTAAGTACTAGGGCGTTTGGTAGTGAAAAGAATGGCTTCGCATTTATCAGTGTTTAATTTAATCCTCCATTTTTTCAGCCAGCTAACAATAAGGTTCATGTGCTTATCAATTGCAATAACTGCATACTTATAGTTTTTATTAGAGGCAAAAATAGCTGTATCATCAGCATAAATAGCGATATTAGTATTAGCAAGTTGGGGAATATTATTAATGAAGATATTAAAGAGGATGGGACCAAGAACTGAGCCTTGTGGGACACCACTATAAATATTGAAAGGGTTGGAGTAGGAGTCATTAATTTTTACCTGATAAGTCCTATTATACAAATAAGAAATTAAAATATTTATAATATAAGGGGGTAAGTTAAGATTGATAAGTTTATGAATTAAACCATCTGTCTAGATCTTGTCAAAGGCACGAGCAATATCCAGGAAAAGAGCAGCAGTGGAGAGTTTGTTAATTTTAGAATAAGTTAGATTTTCCGTTAAGCGGTAAACCTGGTGGGGAGCAGATAACTTGGAGCGGAAGCCATATTGATATGGAATGATAACATTATTTTCATTAAGATGATTGTTGATTCTAGTGGCAATAATCCTTTCAGTAATTTTACTGATGGTGCATAGAAGTCTAATAGGCCTGTAGTTGTTGGGATCAGAGTGGCGTTTGCCAGGCTTGGGAATTGGGATGATAATAGAGTTTTTCCATTTAATGGGAAAGTAATGAAATTTAAGAATAGCACAGATAAGGAGATAGATTTTATAGAGGTACCTTATGGGTAGATTTTTGATCATAATATTAGTTATCTTATCCACACCAGGAGATTTTCCAGAAGGCAATTTCCTTATAATTTTTAGTAATTCAGCCGGATCGACATAATCATTGTCGGGAGTACTTCCATTACTGCTATAATCCTGAAAGCGTTGAATACTTTGTCTCACGATATTATGCAAGTCGTGAGCTGGATTGGGGGTAAAATGATTGATTGCTGAGGGTAAGGGCAATTAAATTAGTTTTTTCATCATCAGTATTACAATAAGTATTATTGCTGGAATTAAGGAGAGGGGGAACATTACGAGACTTATTATTGAATGTCTCCGCTAGCGTGTATCTCCTTTTTATTTGGAAATTTCCTAAATTGTCCGCTAGGGCCATGTAGGTTTATAATTGGCCAGGCCCCTTCTGTGAGGGCGTAAACAGTAGCTCTAGTGGTCAATTTAGGTTAGGGGTTAAAAAGGGGAATGCAAAAAGACGCGGGAATTTTTAGCCCTTGATTTAAGTTTTGAAAACCCCTGAGAATTTTCCTTATACACACACACACACACACACACACACACACACACACACACACATATATATATATATATATATATATATATATATATATATATATATATATATATATATTTCTAAATTCAACGTTCTAAATTGTGTTTTTTACATTAAAAAAATGGATTTTTTGACTGACCTTTTTTAAAAAACTTTGTATTAAGGGATTAACAGTTTGGCACAGTTTCATTAGTCTTCGTATAGATAAAAGTACACGGTAAAGCTCCAAACCAAATCGAACAGCTACAATAACACTCTGGTTGAATAGGTTGGATGCTGCTGCAAGTTCTAGTTTTGCTGCTGACATGGTTGCTTATAGCTGTTTAGAATCGGACTTAGTAGTATCTGTTTAACGGTAACATAAAAGTAGACCCTAGTGCTCTCAAACCAAACCAAATAGTTACAAACCTCTAAGTCAAGTGGATTAGAACCCATAGCTCAGATTACCGAACGGCATCCTCGAACAATAGCCGAATGGGTAGCACGCTGCTTTTCGGTCCCGGAGTTTGCGGATTCTAATCCCGCTGATGGCATGGGTGCTCGTAGCCGTTCGGAATTTGCTTCAAGCAGTAGGTCCCGGTCTCATTAACCCTCGTATAACAAAATAGTAGACCGTAGCACTTTAAATCAAACCAAACTAGATACCGAAAGCGTGCCCTATCGAGCATTGTCCTTTCCAGACGATGCTCATTTTCAACTAAAAAAAAAAAATTGTTTTTCTTAATTATCCACTTAAAAAATGTCCTTATACAGGATGTATGTTTATTTAAATCATGATTTTTAAACATTGATTAAAATTAAATCTAAAGAAAATTTTAACTTTTCAAATTAATTTCTGCTGTCACAAAAAAAAAATTGTTTTCAGAAATTCGCTTTAAAAAATTTGGTATCTGAAATGCGCTTTTAATTCATTAGATATATTAATATAGTGAAGAAATTTCTGATTTTAATCTTTTGTAATCTTTTTGATTAGGAGATGTGAGTACTTGTTTATATTTAATAAAATTTATTTAGTTTTTTGTATACTTCATATTTAGTTGCCTGTTTTTGCATTATGTAAATCATAATATTTTATAATATTTACTTTCCTTTTTTGTTCTTTTTCTCATTTTCTTCTTTGTTTTCCTCAAATATTTGACATCTGTGTTTGAAATACATTACACAAGAGAACAGAAAACATCATTTTGTAAAATTGTGACTTACCCGAAATTCAAATATTCCTGGGATATGAAAGATTGAAGGGTGATTCATTTTGTATTTTTGTTTACGGTTTCGTTTTATGATTTTTAATAAATATGATTTTTTATGCTGTTTTTGTTTCAAGAACCATTCGAATATCATAAGTTTGAATCTATTAAGAATTTATTTCGTTTCGTAGTTGTCATTGTGGGGTTGCAGGGGCGGCATCTTACATGTTTGCTCCGAGCAGTAAACCTGCAGAGCGGGTCCTACTGCATCACCGTTGTTTGGAATACTTGTGCTTCCGCAATGTTATGCAAGAGAGATCAGCTCTTGCTCATTTTAGACGCAGACTGTATTTACTTTATGGTTATAGGTAGGTGTTAAAATGCGCAGTCAGACAGCGAGCGGGGGAATTTAGAGGAGGGGGGGGAGTTGTTCTTTAAGCTCGGCGGCTCCCTTCGTTGAATTTTTTCTGTTGCTTCTCTGTTTTTCCATTTTAATATCTATTTGTTTTCTCCACTATGACATCTGCTGGTTTATGAACCATTAGGCTAGACATATTTTTTTCCTTAAAACGTTACAAGAGAGCACTTTCTTGTTTGTCTCCACTATTATTACTGGCGATTCCTCTTTTACCTGCTCCGGTTGTATAAATTTCTTAACTATTGCTGTAGCTCTTTTTATTAAACTTATAATTTCTTTATTTTCTTTCACTATGGTGTTATATATGGGTTCATCATGAACTTTTTCACGTTATTAATTATTTTAACACGGTCTTCATTTCTTCAAAAAAATTTTCCAAAATTTTGGATTCCTTGATAATCTTTTTTCTTCATATCTATTTTAATATCTATTTGTTCTCTCCACTATGACATCTGCTGGTTTATGAACCATTAGGCTAGACATATTTTTTTCCTTAAAACGTTACAAGAGAGCACTTTCTTGTTTGTCTCCACTATTATTACTGGCGATTCCTCTTTTACCTGCTCCGGTTGTATAAATTTCTTAACTATTGCTGTAGCTCTTTTTATTAAACTTATAATTTCTTTATTTTCTTTCACTATGGTGTTATATATGGGTTCATCATGAACTTTTTCACGTTATTAATTATTTTAACACGGTCTTCATTTCTTCAAAAAAATTTTCCAAAATTTTGGATTCCTTGATAATCTTTTTTCTTCATATCTATTTTAATCTTCTTTTTTCTTCATATCTATTTTAATATCTATTTGTTCTCTCCACTATGACATCTGCTGGTTTATGAACCATTAGGCTAGACATATTTTTTCCTTAAAACGTTACGAGAGAGCACTTTCTTGTTTGTCTCCACTATTATTACTCGCGATTCCTCTTTTATCTGCTCCGGTTGTATAAATTTCTTAACTATTATTGTAGCTCTTTTTATTAAACTTATAATTTCTTTATTTTGTTTCACTATGATTTTATATATGGGTTCTTCATCAATTTTTCCCGTTATTAGTTATTTTAACGCAATCATAGGCGTAATTTGGGGGGGGCAAGGAGGGGCAATTGCCCCCCCCCCAGAATTTTTAGAGGAGGGCAAACTTATAGTTTTGCCCCTCCAGATTTTTAAGGTTGTATTCATATATTAAATTATTAATTCCTATATTAAATTATTAATTCATATATTAAATATTCATACATTAAACTATTTATTCATATATTATTCATATATTTTCATATAATTAATTATTCATGTATTAATTCATATTTTAATATTCACATATTAAATCATTAATTTTTAAATTTGTTGATTCGACATTTTAATGGATGTTAAAGTTAATTTATTTTTATTAGTGTGCTTAAGACTTATTCCAATTACGGTTATCGTCCTTTCCTGGGGCATTTTTAAAGCATGTATAAGTATTCGAACTTGTAGTTTTGCCCCTCCAAATGTTTTGGGTTTTATTCATACACTAAATTTCTGACATTTTAATAAATGTTGAAGTTATTCCGTTTTTATTAGTGTGCTTAAGACTTATTCTAATTACAGTTATCAACCATTTCTGGGACATTTTTAAAGCAAGTTTAGGTATTCGAACTTGTAGTTTTGCCCCTCCAGATTTATAGAGTTTTATTCATATATTAAATTGTTGATTCGACATTTTAACGAATGTTGATGTTAACTTGTTTTCATTAGTGTGCTGAAGACTTATTCTAATTACGGTTATCGTCCTTTTCTGAGACATTTTTAAAACAAGTATAGGTATTCGAACTTGTAGTTTTGCTCCTCGAAATGTTTTGGGTTTTATTCACACGTTGAATTTTTGACATTTTAATGAATGTTACAGTTATTGTTTTTATTAGTGTGCTTAAGATTTATTCTAATTACGGTAATCCTTCTTTCCTGGGACATTTTTAAAGCAAGTATAAGATTTTAAACTTGTAGTTTTGCCCCTGCCGATGTTTAAGGCTTTACTAATTTATTAAAGGAAGTATAGGTATTTTAATAACTGTATGCTTCTCGATTTTGTCAAGACCTTTTTTTGAGGAATAAATATATGCTACCGAAAAAGGAATCAAGAAGAAAGTAACAGATTTCTTGTTTCAAATCCGTATTAAGGGAACCGGTGCCCCCCCCTTCCCCCGAAATTCTAAAATTCTATAAGACCGTGTCGTGGAAAAAAAATAGATTCTCTGCTTGGCTATAGACAACAGTTTACTTAGAAAAAGACCGTTTCGTTCAGAAATGTTTTGCGGGTCTACAGGCGTTTTCCACCCCCTGTGGTCAAGAGACGGGGTGTGCTAATTTTCTCAATCTTTGACATTCATTTTAACATTGACCGATGAGCAATTGAAGGGTCTAAATGGTTCGCGAAATGTCTGTGTACGTTTGTGGAGGGTATTTACTAAAACACTACGGTAAACTAAACACTTCGGGTGTTGAAAATGCACAGGAAGTTCCGAGAAGGAAGATAAATGGGCACAATATGGGGTGCGCGTTGGATTCAGACATTAGGAGCAAAACTGATTAAAAAGGCATTTCCCCCTAAAAAAATATTATCTTGAATCGAACTTTTTCTCCTTGGAGAGGGAATTGCACATCTGGTCGGCATAAGTTTTGTGTAACCTAAGGCTCTACTATTCCTGGAATCGTTTGCAAGGCTGGGCTAGGCATATTACTAATCCATTAAAAGAAACATCATGTTAAACAGAAAAGGCATGATTTAAGTCTTAAGTATAAATAATTCGTACAAATATTCCACCCTAGCTTGTAGGGGGGATTCCTCTTGTAGGTGTACTTCATTATCAGACTAACGGACGATTTATACAATAAAATTTTAAGTGACAGACTTAAAAGTTCAAGGGAGTCCATCATTCGTTTAGGTGATAGAGTACTTTTTTGCCAGCCTTCGACAATTTCAGATTTTCAAATTAGATACGTGTGATACAACTAGCTATGTTTGATTAAAGCGTATAGACTTCCGCTGAAATGGCAAACATCAAGTGAAATGGCAAGTATTTTTTAATATATATTGTTTTAGTTTTCGTGTTTATCTTTAATGTTAGTGTATCTATATAGGAGTACAAGTATTATATATTTTGGGAAAAAAAACAGGAATTAAAAGGTCATCAAAAGTTTTTAAAAACTACTTCAATCAGCGAGATCCTTAAATATTTGGGTTCTTGAAATCTTTAATTTTAAACTAGTCCCCATAAGAAAATCCTTGAAAAAAATTATAAATTCCTTAAATTTTCATGCCAAAAAGGGACGTATTTTGTTTGATTAAGATTCCATTCTTTGTATTATTTAATCTATATTATTTCATTTAATCGCATAAGTAATCATTAACTTGTATAGTTTTTGTGCTAAAAATGATTTTTATCAGTGAAAGAAAAAAATATCTATGTATTGAAATAGTATGTAGTTTTTGGATAATATTTATTATAAATTTCGATTAACAAAATTCTTTTCGTTGAATTAATATTAAGGAAACATATTTAAATATGTATATAAAAATTTGAAAGTTGATGCTAGAAAAGATTTTGTTCAGTGAAAAAAGTTTGAGCATGTTGAAATAGTCAGTCGTTTCTGAATTATTATGATATTTAATTAACGAAAAATTTTCAAAATATACATTCATTATGAAGTTTTGTTTCCTAGTTAATAAAAAATAAAATTTTAGTTCAAAATATCTCTTTGGAGTTTAATGTTTTAAATACTAAAATGCGGTTAATACTTTTACAGTTTTAGCATTTTAATTTAATTTAACTGAAAGCATTTTCATGGTATATATAACATTTTTTGTATACCTATTATTTTTTATTGATATCTTAACTTTTGTCTATTACTTTTTTCATATATATCTTTATAATTTATGCTTGTTGGATGTCATTAAAATTGTATGATATTGGTGGATATTACGAAAATTTATATTTAAATATCAACTCTGAGTTATGAAACTTTATATACGTATAAATTGAAGCATTAGTAAATTAATCGCAGATTTATCTTAATTTAAAATACGATGTGTTTAAAAATCAGTTTTTTTTACGAATATTTTTTAATATTTAAAATGTCCCTCGTCCTAGCGATCTAACTTGTTGAAGATTTAAAAAAAAAACGTTTAGCAAATACTTCTATTTTGTTTTAAAAAAACAGGGTTATCCACTTTAAATTTTGAATTTATTACAGTTATTAAAACTAAATTTAAATTTAGATATACGTCATGAAAATTCAACGTACAATTAAAAAATGTTCCCCTTAAATTAACTATTCAGTTTATCTGCAAAATAATACCTCCTAGGTGTTCAAAAATATTTATAAGAATTAAAAAAGGTAAAATTAGAAGAAAAAATTAATGTACATGGAACATTTTAAAAATTAACAAAAGATTTCAAAATATTGATTAAAAAAACACCTAATTTAAGAAATTTTTAAAATGTAATTTTGATAGGTTTGGCATTAATGTCTATTCAATATTTAGATGTAACTGAAAATAAACCCTGAGAAAGTTAGTTCCCCCCCCCCTCGTGACGGAAACTAACATTTCATAGTACGTCATTCGTTTGATCATTGTTTGATTAGATTTGATCAACATATTTCATCGTTTGATCAATTAAAAAATTTTTGAAACTCTAAGGGGCTGCGGAATAACCTTGTGAATTTTTTAAAATGATCTTACACATATAAACAATATATCATTCTAATAAGAATCATTAGATCAAATTAGATCAACCATATTTGAGGTTTAATCAACACTGAAAATGTCCCAAAATCACAACCAAAATTAAAATTTTAACCCCCATCCACATTTTGGAATTTTGAGACAATTTTAGTATTATTCGAAAGAACATAATTAGATCCGATTTAAACAACTATTTTTGGCTTTTTATTAGTAGTACCGGGTGACCGAGCTCCGCTCGGAGAAAACAGGTATCGAAGCTAACTCGAAGATTTAAATTTTCAATTGTGATTTATCAAAACAATACATGCCATAAGAAAATTTGTGAAACCATTAGTGAAAAGATAACCGGTTAAAGTGCACCATTGTAAACTATTCTAAACAAAGTTGTTTGGAAAGGGTACTATTCTATACAAAGGTAAAGTTTGAAAAGTCATAGAAAATAAAATGTAATTGATAACAAAAAATTATACAATTAAAGAAATGGTACAAAGTGAGCAGTGTAAAGATTGAAGTGTGTTGAATGGAGAAGCTTTCTGACAATGAGGGTATCTTCTAGTTGTCCATTTGCGGGTATAATTGAGTTGATCGCTTGTTGTTCCAAAATTCCGGCTCCTTGAAGCATTTCATGTAGAGGTGCGTTCTGCATGTTGAAAATGTAGCTTGAAATCTGATGAATGTTGAAATGTCGAACTTTGTTGACGGTGATTTGAAATCGAAATCAGTTCCTTAACACGTTCGCTGCCACCGACGCACTGGCGCGTCAGAGCGGCACCTCCTGGTATGCCGACGACGCACTAACGCGGCGACGGACTTTGATAAGTTATATGCTCTGTGTTTAGTGTGGCTTTGGAAATTGAACGGCGAGGTTGTTTCGGCACGTTAGTGAAGCATTATTTTTTAATTTTTTGTGGTTGGTTTTCAAAATTTTTGTTTGCATTATTTTTTTTTTACTATATCGTTTATGTGTTATATATACTTTGCTACATTAATTTAATATTTAGAGTTGATAGAAAATAAAAATGGAAACCGATATCAAGGAATAAAGATAAATCAATAAAGACTTTTATTATTATTATTATTAATTCGTCAGAACTACAGCCAATCGATTCCTCGTGGTCGAAAACCCCCGGGTACCAATTTTCACTTGGTTTGGAAGCATGAGAAAAAAGTTTGCCCGCACCGGGGTTCGAATCCGGCCCTATCTGTAGCGCCGAACTACGTGACCTTAGCGCGTCAAAACCGATGCCAATCGATTCCTCGTGACCAAAAACCCCAGATCCCCAAGTTTACTACAGTTTATTAATTCTTGGGCGATTTTCGACTTGACAACCATTCCTCGTATTATAGTATAGTATTAGAAGAGGCTCAAAGCAATAAATTTATCCTCTCTCCCAAATAGGGGCAATTATTCCGACAATTGGGGGGCTCTTATGTCAGAATTTAAAGACAATTTTACTGTCATTCGAATGAGCATCGTTAGATCATATACGATAAATACCAGAGTGTCCCCAAATGTGCAGACGAAAGATTGACAGCTGCTTTTCGGTGCCGGAGTTAAAATCCCGCTGAGGGCATGGATGTTCGTAGCCGTTCAGAATCGCCTTTAAGCAGTAGATCCCAGTTTCATTAGCCGTCGTGAGCAAAAGAGTAGACCGTAGAGCTCCAAATTCAAACCAAACCAAACCCCAAATGTTCACTGAAATTCTAAAGTTCAATCCATGTTATAATTTCGAATAATCCTAATTATTAGTTTTATAATATGTAAGAACTTCAGAATATACTGAAATTTTAATATTAGTGTTCCGTTGGTGAACTAAACACTGATAGTTAAACTCATTTGACAAATAAAACAATAGTTACATTTTAATGATAACGTGTATTTGATTGAAGAGGAGAAAGATAAATAAGACAAACTATTTGAGATAGATATGTAGTACTATGCATTAAAAAAATAAATTATGTCTATATCTTTGGTAAAAATCAATTTGTGATTTAATTGAAAAAACCAGCGTAATTCAATTTTACTTAATTGAATTTTTTTTACTTAGTTGATTTATCAGGTATTTACCGCTTAATCTGACCTCCCCTTCGATCGCGACAGATATATTTGCGAGCTTGGTGAGAACATTTTTCGGAAGAATAAACGAAAGGAACCATCATGTTTTGTAATTTGCATAGATTTTACACATTTATTATGATTTTGTCATTATAACTAAATAAACAATAATAAAAATTATAGTTAAAAAAGGTTTAAAACATAACCGTTTTAGGATTATCAAATATTCATTACTGAAAATTTTTGCCCCCCCCCCAATTGAAAGTGCCAAGTTACGCCTCTGAACGCAATCATCATTTCTTCAAAAAAGAGTTTTCCAAATTTTGGATTCCTTGATAATTTTTTTTCTTCATATTTAGTTGTTAATTCCAATTTAGTTTGTATTATTGTACATTCCTTTTCATAATTTAAGATTTGGTCTTGTAGGTTTTCTTGTTTTAGTAATAACATATCCCCTTTTTTAGTTAGTGAACACACACTACTGGCAGAAATTTTTAACAGGCTTTTATTGTCTTATTTAATATAGCATCATTGAGTTTTGAAACAGTCTTTTTCTTTTAACTATATTATTTACAACTAAATCGTCTACCTTGTGTATGTTATTTTTTAGTATTTTTATAGCTAACTTTCTCCCATCTTTTACCGACGTCGTTTTCCTCTGCGAGGTTTATGATCTTGTTGGCATTATAAAACTACAGATTTTCATAGCATTCTTATAAAAACGAACGCTTTCACTGCTAACCAGCTCCCAGATAAAACTCAATCGAATCAATTGTTTTCTTTAAATTTAATCATCCCACTATTGCCCCGATAACCATTTTACATAAACATCAAATCAAAATAATTACACAAAATTACGTGTTTAATTTACATGAAAATGCAACTAATCAAGCAGTAGTGCTAAAATTTTGTAAAAACTAACATTCTTAAAACAAGTTTAGAACAATTCAATGTTACAGTTAACCTTAACTATAAACTACTATATTATAAAATGAAAAATTTATTAATAGATACCACAACAATATACCCAAATTATTAGAATATAATTTTTAAAAAATACAGTTTGTTTTCAAATCAGAAACTATCACATATATACTTATTAGTATTACAATATATAAAAATAAATATTTTTTTAAAAAATTATTAAATATAATCAATTTGATTATATAAAAAATACACATAAAAATTAATAACTGAAAACTGAAAAATGCATCTAACCTCAATATATATTAGAAGGTATTTACCAAGAACCAAAAGCAATACCTCAGTCTGATAGTTCTTTAATCGTAACCAATTCTTAGTTTATTGATAAAACGCCGTTACTCTGGATACAGCTGACCCTTTTCTCCTAGTGGTAGACTCTTCCCCAACTGTTGATACCAGTTACCTTAGCAACAGGTGTGCTTTAGTCTCTCATCTGTGCTCAAAGGATCGCGAAAGACAGGATGAATTTCAAGACAAAATTTACCAGAATTTTCAAACAGGAATATTTTCTTTTCAAGGTGGTTTACAGCTATGATGGATATCGCAGTCGTCCTGTTTTTAACTAGGCTTTCACTTCAATAATTTTCTGTGGTTTCCTTAACTACAGTGTTGGCACACCTTTAGGTACCAGAATAATCAAAATGTTAAAAGATCAAATTTCACGTAAACTGAAATAAATTAACTATTGCAGTATTTTTCATTGAACTAGTTTTTTTTTTTTTATCATAAGATTAATAATATAAGAATACGGGACATCAAACCATTAACAATTTCAGAGTTTTTACTAAGCAATTTTTATGGAGCTCTTTAAAACTCGTGCAACATTGGGGAAAGTAGATTAAATACTTTTTAGGACTTGTAACATCTAGTAGGGACCTCCATTTTTTATTACAATCCGCATAAAAATTCAATAAATATTAAAGCGTTATCAATCGCAGTTAGATCGCAGTATTTGAGATCTACTCCTTCTTGAATTAATATGTAGTGCTTACTCCTTGTTGAATACAATTCTACTCCGTTGAATTTATATTGTATAACTTTTTCAATCATTAAAATCTAGTATTTTAGTAGTTGTGTAATTAAAAGGACCGTATGTTATATTCAAATAAAATTATCTTAAATGAAGTGCAGCAAAATAAAAAATAAAAATATGTTTAGGCGTACAAGGACATTATGTGATATCCCGAAGCTGGTTCGTGAACCATAATCTTATATTTCATACTATTTAGTTTGTGCGCATATCATGCATACTATTCCTAATAACTTCAAGGAATTTCGTGTACTAATGTAAAAGACCATATATATGTTGTGTGTGTGCTACGACTTAGGCGTCATATAATTTAATTTTCATCAAGTTTTTAACTTTTAAAACTCTTAATTTTAAAAAAAATTAGACTATTTTCATATTTTTAATATTTTTTAATGTGATTTGCATTTAAGTAGCTTATATACGTAACTTAAATCATTTTTACTGCAAAGATAGTGTTACTAAATATGTTTGTGTATTTTTTTTTACTATCAATGTAAAATATTTTCTGAATTCTTGAGCGCCAATTTGTAATTTTTTGCATTCTGATGGAGAGAATAATAATAATAAACCATGAAGTTACTTTTTTAATCGATGAGCATTACGTATATTTTACCGAAAACTAGATCTGTGTGAATGCATACTTGTGGGTATGCATGCACACACTCACACACACATATATACATATATGTATATATACACATTATCTCCAGTTGTATTCATTTTACTATATTGAGATTTATTTCCACTATAGCAGGCTAGAATTAGTTGAAGACTCATTATAGATCCAGTGAAACTCTCCATATATAGCGCGGAACATTCAGAAATCATTTTGGGCATTACTAAATCGTCAGCAAGTTCCTAAAGCGTATTTAGTATTGTAAAGTTTTATTGTTTTCGTTTGTTTCTAGTTTGGGCTATCTAGAAACTGGTTTAAATTAAATAATATTTTACACATGTGAACACAAGGCGATGATTAAAGTGTAATATTTTATCTATTAGCAAGAAATTGAAAATTTTATAGGAAGTAAAAGTTAATTATCTCCTAATCCGCATTCATATTATAAAAAAATTTTGTACTTGCCTGTGGCATCACTAAACGGCTTAGTTACTAAGCTGGAAGGTATAGAGCCAAGCGTTCATTGTAATCTTTCCTTCCCCCCCCCACATCACCAAAATAAGTCAATAAATATAAACTTTGATTATAGGTTAAATAAGCGGGATCAAAAGACATACACACACACACACACACACACACACACACACACACACACATATATATATATATATATATATATATATATATATATAGTAGCAATTGTCAGTATCGTTGGCCCATTATAATTATCTAAAGAAAGTAAACCGTCATCTTCCTCATTTTTGTGTTCATGTATGTGGGAATTTCAACAGAGCTACTTTAATATACCGATAGGCAGAAATCTCGATTTGCTTTATCATGAAAATTAAAATAGTCCTTGATTTCATAATGCTCAAGGATCTTCGCAATATTCCCATTGTCTACTATTGTAGACAATGCGTTTTCCAATATTCCATACTTTAATCTTAGTATGGAATATTGGCAAACGTAGTTTTACAGTTTTTTGTAGTATATTCAGCTGAATGCAACCTTTCTTTAATAGTATTTAGAAATTTGAAGGCCGACTAAGCATTATGTGAAAAAGATATTACATAAGACGGCTATCTGAAGCATCGATATAATGAAAGGGAATTAAGTTACGATAGCAGGAAAAAATTATATTGAATTACCTTGATGTAAATCGGAGCATTCTTATATTTACTCGGAATATTTTAGTTAACAAATTGTGGCGAGAGATAGAAATGTTAAGGGAAGATCCTTAAAAAATCATTTAGTTGAAGTAGTTCGTGTAGGCCCACTTTAACAGGCAATTTTTACCAACAAGTCTCTCAAAATTAACTCGTCCCAGATAAAAATTCTATCTGCACTAATATGAGGTTGTTTTTTGATTACATGTTGCGCCATTTCTAGTTACAGAATCTTAATCCTTGTATTTAATTTAATGAAACTGCACATTTTAAGAACCATTTTTTTAAATGTATTTGTATTCAATTTAATAACCATTCTGTCATCCGCCTTGCTACCCCAAATGTAATTTTTAGTGACATCATCTTGGGTCATGACATATAGACTGAATACCACTATTTCAGAATATACTCATCAATTTTCTTGAATTTTTTTAGATTTAATTTTATTTATGTGTGAGATTGTAAAAAATATTACCGATAACATTAAAATATTGTCATAAACTGCATTAACCGTATGTAGTGCTTTTCATTCTATGGTTGTACCTTTCCTTTATTGCCTTTTCTTTATTTCTTCTTATTTTTGTTGTGCAATATTGGGCTTTCATTTCTTGCAACTTTTGTGTGTGTTTTTTCTGCTTCAGTATTTTTCGTAGTTTATTTTTCACACAGTTCACTTTAAATCCCGAGTTTCGACAATTCAACAGTGTATATTTTCTGACTAATCAACTCTCCGAATCTGACTAATCCAACTCTCCTAAGTAAGGTGAAGTGAGGCAATCACCTGAACGGCTGTATATTTTCCTGTTATTTTGTTAAATTTACTATACTACGTGTGGGATGTTGTGGGAACTGGATGTCTACCATACTAATTCAGCAGAATACTCTAGAGTTGTTTTTTCCCCTCGATTTTTAAGTTTCAAGGAGCAAAATAATTGTTTAAAATTGCTCTTTTCTGCACTTTCCCCTTCATATAATCCATTCAAAGCACAACAAAAGCATTTAGAAAAGGGAGAAAGGAGTTGTGAACCTATCCCGTTTTGATAGGTATTGCGTAAGTCAGAATTGAAACAGTTTGTTCCTGAAACTCATACCCCTCTGTCCCAATAATAGTAGTAGCAAGTGAATATTTACACGGGAATTGTTTTGTGACTGCAGATGAAGTTATGTTATAGCGTTCAATTACGAAGCATTTAATCAAATTCGTGTTTTATAACATCTGTTATTTGTTTTGACTTCTTTCAATTTCTAGTTTAACCTAATTATTTTGATTTGTAACTATTTTTCTAATTTTATTCTATGATCAAAATACATTGTTCCTATTTCAGTGTAATATCATAGTAAATGTAAGATGAAAAAAAAAGTTTTTAAATAAAGATTAAGTTGAGATTGCAAAAGAAAATTTATAGAACAATGCAATTAAATTAGCTGCAAAAGTTTACGATGCAGTAATGAAATTATTGAAAAATCCAGAACTTATCTGAGCACTCTAAATGAAAATTAGGAGTAATGTTTTATATTGTGTAATTTAATCTAGTGTTTTTCTTTTTGAATATATGTTGCATTCTATATTTTCTTTAGCTTCTGGTAAAAAGGGGCAAATTAAATTCATCAACTGCTACTTTTATTATTGGACAGAGAGAGAAATAAAATTTAGGGTATCAGAAAAGTAACTATAATGTTTAAAAGAATATCTGTAAGGTAAACAACGCAAAGTAATACATATATTCAAATGAAATATCTTAACATAAGTAATCCCCTATATAATAATAGCCTAAGTTGTCTGTCCGTGAATGTCTGAAGCGGTTGTACCTGGAATGGATACTTGCATCCATATTGGATTTTTCATGAGTTAGGGTTAGCAAAATTGAAAGTAAGTTCGAAATCCACCCCATCCCCCCATTTCAAGCGTTTAATGCTATTATT
>CM063502.1:150181430-150446430 GCA_032207245.1 Pardosa pseudoannulata
GGTAATGTTTTTTAATCCAGTGTTCGCAATATGTTGAGAGATATTGAATAAAATAGTATTTATTTTGAAGGCTGCTTCATTAGCCGTAGAACTAATATTTAATGTCTTCCTGTAATGTGATTTCTTTATATTGTTATGCTACTTGGCCTACAATCTACATAGTCCTCAATTGCCTTATCTCATAAAAATTAGTAACTCAAAAAATTTTTAAGGTAAAAGAAAATACACGCAAGGACGTTTCAAATCAGAAAGTTCCAAATTTAGATGTATAATTTTCTGAACTTTTATAAAATTAAAAAAATAAATACATTTAATAATTTACATGCAAAAAATTATCCTGTTTTAATTTTTTTGTGTTAAATTTTAGTTACTTTTAATTCTTTTTTAAAGCCTGTTATTTTTATGCATATATTTTTATTAAATTTTAATACGAGTTGGTAGAATATAAAAAATTAATTTTGTATTGAATCAATTAATAAAGATTTTGAAGGACTTGTTTCATCAACTGCAGGACTAATTTTCAATGTCTTTCTTAGAGCAATTCCTTTATACAGTTCTCAGGTAGCACAGATATATTATGATGCAAAATAGTAAAAGAAGATATATTTTGATAACTAAAAGAAAAAAAATGTAAGCATATATGGTGGAAATTTTCAGCATATGTTTTATATTCAATGAATTTCAACGACTTGATTTTTAGACTTCATTGGTTTAACCACAGTGTACCTTAAGTAATCACCAACTAAGGTAACAATGTACTTTGATCTGCCATTTGATGTAGGGGCGATAGGTCTGATTACATCACTGTGTATCAAGTGAAGTAATCTTGTTGAACATTCAGCTTTTCTATGGGAATTGGAGTCTTTTTCATTTTTCCCAAAACACATATTGAGCAAAAAGTTTCTCGTTCTAGGATTTCCATGCATGTCATGTTAGAATTGTCCTTTTTTATAATTTTTTAACTGCATCATTATGTAAATGTTCTTATCTTCAATGGAAAGGTATATTTTGTGCATTTGTTCCTCTTCAATTTTGTATAATCTTCCTTGCTTGTCTGCAATGAGGATAACCTTATCTTTTTGTCACGGATCTCTTATGGTTGATTTACTTCTCTCAAAGGAAATTATCATTCCCATCTCTTCTATTTTTCTCACTGAAAGATGGTTACTATCAAGCTTAGGGACATACAGAACATTTGCTAGGTGAATAGCATCTTTCCTGCATTCTCTGACAGGATTCAAAACAATGTCTCCTATGCCAGAAACTTCAATTCTTTCAAAATCAGCTACCTCAACATGGGATTTCACTTATACTAAATTTGAGAATTGCTTTTGAGAACAGATGTCCGGTGGCTGCTCTATGCAGGTATCAATCACAGACAGGTTTCTCACCACAAGGATCAAAAAGTAATGCTTGATGTATATTAGACACCCTTTTTGCATGTAGTGTTTTAGCAGCAGAGCAATTTTTTGCAATGTAGTCCTACTCACCACAAGAAAAACAATGGGTTTTTCTGCCAGTATTTCTATATTGTTTCTGTAATAGCTGCATTGTTTTAGTTCTATACATATCTTGAGTTTTAAGGGCTTTCTCTCTCATTTGTTGCAACTTCTGGTTTCGCTCCTGTTCAGTGCAGTAACTTTTACTCTATAATGATGAAATGTGACTTTACAGTTTCAGATGACAACTTGTCTTCTTCACATTCTAGGTTAGGGATAAAGTCTTCTTATTCTTTGGCCAAACCCATTAACATAATAAGAGCATCTTCTTTGTCTACAAATCCATGACCATAAGATGATACCTTTTGGTAAAGGTTCATCAATTGACTTAGATAACCTGGTTTCAGAGTTACGTTAAAAAACTCCTTTAAAAGTTGTAGAGAATGCAACAGTCCAAATTGTTTGTGGATATCTTTTAAAATATCCCATGCTTCTTTTTCTCTTTCACAGTGAGTGATTTCATCTAAAAACTAGTCTTCAACTACTAAGAATTTGTAGGTTAAGGCTTTCTCATTATTTTTCTTTTCTTCAAATTTTTAATTCATTTCCATAACTTTGATCAATTGCTTGCCAGCATTTTTTTTGTTTAATTATTTTTGTAAAACAGCTTGTACTTGGATTTTCCAAGCATTGTAATTATCTCCGTCAAATTCATGAATCTTGATTTCTTCTATCATGTCGCTTCCAATGTGTTAGGCTTAGCTTCACTGGCGCTGTGGATGTTACTTCTTTTTTCTTAATGAAAAATCAAAATGTCATCTTCATTTTTGCCAAATAAACTTCTTTAAAGCTTCATGCTGATAACGTGATACAAAATATTAGTAAAAGCAGATATATTTTGATATCTAGAAGTAAAAGAATGTAAGCAAGCCCACACAAGCAGGTTTACAGAGTGATAAAATCTATAGAAGCTATAGAACAAGCTATAGAAGTAAAAGAAAAGAATTTATTAAGGCAAGACATGTTATGAACGATACAGCATGATCTAAGACCGAATACAACATACAGAGTTGCCAGATGCATACATGTAAAAGTTACATAAAGGGTGTTGCTAAATATTCAAAATATATTTATAAAAAAAAACCATAGAAATAAAATCAATTATTAATACTTCCCCTGACTTTATAGCTTAAAAATAAGAACAATATTGGGAATAAAAAGTAATAGTTATGGTTCAGAAAGTCCCATACTCTCTCTGCATCATTCATGCTTTTGCTTTGGTACTGATTTGGTCAGAGAATCTACAATCATGGTTTCAGTTGAGATCTTTTCAACTAATACATGTCCACTTTTGATGGCATCTCTTGTGACGTGATGGGCAATATTGATATGCTTTGTAGGAGCATGAAAAATGCTGTTTTTCGTTAAGCCAATAACCCCTTTATTGTCACAAAATATTGTGATTGAGTCCTTTGATGGTAAGTTAAGTTCCTTTAAAAACTTTCTTAGCCACAAAGCTTCTTTGGTAGCCAATGCCAAAGCAGTATACTCTGCCTCGACTGTGGAACTTGCTACTGTTGACTGCTTCTTGCTTTGCCATATGACAGCACCTCCAGCCAATTTGAAGACAAATCCAGATGTCGATTTCCTGTTATCAGGACATCGAACATAATCAGAGTCACAGTAGCCTAAAAATTCACTGTTTGCCAAGCATGAAAATGTTAACTTTGATTTTGTAGTACCTTGGAGGTACCTCATCACACGCTTGGCTGCAACCCAATGTATTTTAGATGTGTTTGAACAGTACTGACAGAATAAGCTAACAGCTTAAGCAATGTCAGGTCAAGTTCCTTTTGCAGCATAAAGTAAACTTCCGTCTGCTGACTGGTATATAGATATTAACTTTATATGAACATTACATGATTTAAACAATTTCTAATTGATGTCTGTCAGTGTTGATACTGGTTTTGAATCATGCATGGAAAAAAAATTTTATGGATGGATTGAATATATGTTGACTGATTTAGTGTCATTATTCCCTTTTCTCTATTTCTTTGGATTTCAATTCCTAGGCAATATTTTAATTCACCAAGTTCTTCATTGAAACAACTCTTCTTTTATACATGATTTATATTTAGAACAATTTGAGAAGATCAATAAATCATCAATATAAACAGCAAGAAGGGTAATATTTTTATCTTCTGTTTTGTAGTTAACACAACAGTTCCCAGTCCTTTTAAAGTTATCATCCAGCTTAGTGTACCAGGCTCTGCCTGATTGTTTTAATCCATATATTCCTTTATGGAGTCTACAAACAAGCTTTTCACTTCCCCTTTTCTTTGGAAATCTCCAAACCTTCTGGTGGTTCCATATAAATATCCTCTGTAATAGTTCCTTGCAAGAATGCAACGACAGATCAAGATAGTCAATATCTCAGTCATAAATGGTAGACAGTGCTAGTAGAACTCGCAATGTTTCGTAGCGAACAACTGGAGAAAATGTCTATTTGTAGTCAATCCCATCTTTCTGAGAGCAGCCTTTGGTGACCAGTCTGGCCTTGTAATGCTCAGGAGTTCCATCAGCATTATGTTTGATTTTGAAGACCCACCTGCTCTTTGTGGGTTTACGGCCAGAAGGACGCTGTACAATCTCGCATGTTTTATTTCTCTTTTGTGCTTCAAGTTCTTCAGAAATGGCCCCTTTCCATCTCACAACATCAACATGGTTTAGGGCATCATTGAAAGAAACTGGAATATCTTATATATAGCATGTTGTCATCCAAGATTGTAGATTGTTGAGTTTTTAATTCCTCCTTGTCTTATTAGTTTAATTTTCTTTTTAACTGAAACTTGTGAAGTTGGCAATGCTGAGTGTGGCAGTTTGTTGCTAGAGTTGTACTGTGTGTAAAAGTTTATTCTTTGTGTAAGAATGTACTAGTAATTTAAAATTGAATAGGTTATGGGCCCAGATCTACACCCAAGCAATTAATAATCATTTATAATCAAGGAAAAAAACCTAAGAGTTATTTTCATAGTATCTGTTACTATCACGTGTGACGAGACTCATGCCGGTTGTTAGGCCTAACGAAGTACTCGAATACAAAGTTTGCAGTAGCATCGTGTGCATCAAGAATCATGGCTGGACATGATATATCCTCAATGAGTAAATTTGGTGGAAAAAACTATTCCCAATGGCGTTTCCAAATAAATTGTGCACTAAAGGCAAAATGTCTATATAAAGTAGCCTGTGGATTAAAAAATAAACCCACCGTCAAAACTGACATCGAAAAATCACCGCCACTATAGAGATGAAGCAGATAACTTTAATTGAAAGATGTACCACATCTTGTGAAATGTTAACAAAGCTAGAATCAGTATTTCAGCAGAAGTCTGATTTCAACAAGATGCTGCTTTTAGACAAATTTCATGGATTTGAATGAGACTGTTGTCGAGTACATCGTCAGAGTAGAAAAAGCTCATCAAATTAAGAATGCTGGTGAAATTATCAACAATGTCACACTTATTACTAAAATTCTGAGTTCCTTGCCGGCAAAATACCGTAACTTCAGGCAAGCATGGTTATCAATGGATGACAGCAGACAGAATCTATCCAATTTGACAGCTAGATTAATTGATGAGGAAGCGAATCTGGTTGAAGACGAGTGAGAGGAAACTACATTCGTTGTGGACTACAGGGCAGTAAAGTCTTCAGGAAACCAGAAGTCAAAACTAAATCAACCAAAGCTGAAGCTAGACAAATCAAAAATAACATACTATTCCTGCCAAAAGAAGTTACATTTTGCCAGAGAGTGTCAATCAAAACAGCAGAGAAGGGGTAGAGACAATAATGAATCAGGTACGTCAAATGACTCCTTAGGCTACAATGCATTTAGTGCTGAAGCAAAGGAATTTGAAAACTGCAAACAAGACCGATGGATTCTTGATAGTGGAGCATCAGCTCATATGACTTATGATCTCCACTCATTATGTGACTTTCAAGAGTGAGATGGAAATTTATAAAATCCGTCTTGGAAATAACACAGAACTCCTAATCAAAGGAAAAGGGGAGGTAAGAATTTTAAAATTCATTAACAATGCCTGGATTGAGGGGTTAATAACAAATGTACTTTATGTGCCAGGTTTAAAGAAAAACTTGTTCTCTGAAGGAACTGTAACAAACAAGGCTATGAAAATTGTTAAATCTGGTGATAGTGCCAAAATTTATAATGGTGATGATGACCTCATTGCTGCTGCTGTTCGTACTTCTAATAACTTTTATCATATGTTGTTCAAAATGATAAAACCAATTGAAGCAAATACAGCTGCTACAGACAGTATCAGATTATGGCATGAGAGAATGGGCCATATTAATCTCAAAGCTCTAAGAGAGTTAAGTGAAAGGGGGGAGTCATTGATAAAATCAATTTTTCTTATGCTGATCCTTTGTGAGGGTTGCCAATATGGCAAGCAACACAGACTTTCTTTTGGCCATAGAAACCATAAATCTAGCAGACCAGGTGAATTAATTTATAGTGACTTGTGTGGACTCATGTCAACAACATCACTGGGTGGTGCCAACCAATTTTGGGATTTTCAAAGACGACTTCAGTGGCTACGTTTCTGTTGAATTTTTGAAACATAAGTGTGACACTCTAGAGCAGTTCAAGAAGTTTGTGTCTCTTTGTGAGAACAAGCATTCAGTGACAGTGAAAGACCTTAGAGTAGATAATGGCAGAGAATACATCAACCGTGACTTCAAAGATTTTCTCCAGGAAAAAGGCATAGAACTTGAGACTACAGCTCTTTACACCCCTGAGCAGAATGGAAGAGCAGAGAGAAATATGAGAACTATTATGGAAAGTGCACAATCAATGCTACACAGTAAGAATTTACCATTGTTTTTGTGGGCTGAAGCAGTTAATACAGCCGTGAATATCTTAAATCATGTACCAACTAGTCAGTCACCTGGGTTTACTCCATATGAACTATGGACTGGAAAGCAGATGTCATTGAAGTATTTAAGAACCTTTGGTTCAGAAGCTTACATGCATGTACCGAATCAGTTATGCAAGTAACTGTTTCCTAAAAGTATCAAAACAATTCTTGTGAGGTATGAAAGAAATTTGCCAAATTATCGACTTTTTGATCCTGAGTCAAAATCAAAAAAAATATCAAGGAATGTTTCATTTAATGAAGATGCAAATGCACCAGAGATTCATTCAAAGGAGACAATTTCTTTCAGTAGCTCTGGGTATCAAAATATTGCCAATGAGTTAGAGACTGAAACAGACCCACCAACGAATGAAAGTGATACACTTAATATATCACAGAATTCAGAGGAGGAAGAATCCTCTTATGATCTTAGACCAAGGCAAAACTTAAGAATTCCCTGCCACTATGAAGTGAATGTTGCTGAGATCCCCAAAACATATGAAAAGGCAGTTAACTCCCATCAATCAAAGGAGTGGAAAGATGCAATGGGAGAGGAACTCAAATCACTGCAGAAAAACAACACCTGGGTATTGGTAGAATGCCCAGTAGGGAAGAATATAATTGGACTAAAATGGGTGTTCAAAATAAAGTACCTACCAGATGGAAAGGTAGAACATTTTAAAGCTTGCCTATGTGCAAAAGTGTTCACACAAGTGGAGGGACTTGATTATAGTGAAACATTTTCACCAACAATGAGATATACTATACGGACAGTTCTGGCAATTGCTTCTCAAAAGAAGTTGAAAATACTGCAGTCTGACATAAAAACGGCATTTTTTACATAGTGATATCGATGAAGAAATATACATGCAGCCTCCTCAAGGTCTAGATGTTAATGTTAAAGCAAAGACTTTTTCATTTGCAACTGTGTTAACTTTATTTTTTCTATTCATGCCAATAGATGGCGCCAGTATATCTAGTTAGACCTATGTTAAGTTTTTGTAAAATAAAGATGCACTTGAGCTTCTAACACCGTGTAGGTTGCTGGGTCATTACTCACAGTAGAGTAAAAAAATCTAACAGGTTATGGGTACCTGCACGAGTTTCAATACGCGCGCATTAGAGACTAACTAAGAGTCTGCGGCAGAAATAATTTATTTCTTGGAAGCAGCCATCATCATGGAGAGATTTCGCCGATCGTAAGTTTGGCAGGCCGAAAACGTGCTTGCGCCGCCATTTTGAAAGATCGCAGAGGAAATAACGCTTAGCCGAGAAATACATCGCCGACCCATAAGTTTTCAAAATCGAACTTTAGTGAACTTTACTTCAGAAAAGTAACGTTAATTATGGATTTGAGCAGACATATCAAGCCTTTGACCGGAGAAGCAGATTGGCCGATGTGGAAGCGAAAGATTCGTGACCTGCTCGATTACCACGAGGGTGCCATTGAAGTCATAGACGGCAAACTACAAAAGCCAGAACAACTTGCTGACGGTGCAGTAGAAGCGATAAGGAAACAGCATAAAGAAGGCTGCGATTTATATCGTAAAGTGAATAGTTATGCGAAATCCATGATCGCTAGTACGGTGACTGATACTGTTTATCAGAAAATCATGGACAAAGAGACAGCCCATGAAGCTTGGGAATCTCTGAAGCAACAGTTTGAAGCTACTTCAAAAGATCAGCTATTCAAGATATGTACAGAATTTTTCGCGTTTAGTTGGGTCCAAGGAGACGACGTATCTACACACATAGCAAAGTTAAGAAGCCTTTGGAATGAACTGAATAATGGCCTTGAGGCTAGACAAGAAAGTAAGTTGCCACAGTTAATGCTAGTGTGTAAAGTGTTGCATATTTTGCCTTGTAAGTTTGAAACCTTTAAATCAAGCTGAATGCTACTAGCCAGTGATGAAAAGAAATCATTTGAAGAACTGACAACTCAATTGTGCATGTTTGAAAGGAACTTCACTAAAGTTGAAGACAGCAGCAAAACTGTTCAAGAAGGACTGGCTGTGGCAAAAACAGAAAGACCTAAACAAGATGGCAAAAACAAGTCAAGAACGAGGAAAAGTGATAACTGCAATTATTGCAAACGCAAAGGTCACTGGGTAAAAGACTGTAGACAATGGATTTCTGATGGAAGACCATCAAAGTCACAGTCAAATGCAGCTTCGGCAAACATAGCGCTGATGTCTATTTGTGAGGAAGCCTGTGCAACAGAGACCAGTTCAACAGACTACTGGATTGACAATGGAGCAACAAGGCATGTCACAAACTGTTTCACATACTTCATTGACTTTACAAAATTTGAAAAACCTTGTGGCATTAAGGCTGCAGGAAATGAAACACTAGATGCACTAGGGAAAGGCACAATAAAATTCATAGCAACTATTAAAGGAAGATTCCAGGAAGTTCTTCTAAAAGATGTTTGGTATGTTCCCAAAATTAGTCGAAATTTATTTTCGGTACTTGCCGCCCATGACAGAAACGAAAATAGTGAATTTGTATCAACTCCCACAGAGTGCTGGTTAAAAGTCAACGGTGAAGTTGTGATACATGGGTCTCGCTGTGTAAATGGTACTCTATACAAAGCTAATATTGAGCCAGTTTTGTCCGAAAAAGAGACAGAAGTCCATACAGTTGAAGCTGACAGCTCCTTGCTACAATTGTATCATGAAAGATGGGGCCATCAGGATAAACGACACATTAGAAATATTCTAGGAAAAGAACTAGGCATTAGTATCAACCTAGACAAAGAATTATGTGAACCATGTGTCTATGGTAAAGCACACAGATTATCGTTTGGTACAAGAAAGCCTGCCTCTGAGCCTGGTGAACTAATTACAGCTGACGTTTGTGGACCATTTGACGAATCCTTTCAGAAGAAAAGATATCTAGTTTTATTCAAAGACAGTTTTACCAAGTTTCGCTATGGCTATATTGTAAAAGAGAAGTCAGAAGTCAAGAATGTGTTAGAGCACATGCTAAAGTCTTGGGACATTCAATAAAAGAATTCCTCTCTGATAATGGTGGTGAATTCGACAATGATGATGTTCGTACAATTCTGCATTCAAAGGGAATCACTCTAAGATCAACAGCACCTTACACCCCAGAACAGAATGGAAGCAGTGAACGAGAGATGCGCACCATAGTTGAAATGGCTAGAACGTTAAAATACTCGAATCCTGAAGCAAATTTCCCTGCTGCAATCTGGGCTGAACTAGTCAGTTCTGCCATATACATACTTAACAGGACAGGCAAGTCATCAGTCGAGGATAAAAGTCCATATGAGCTTTGGCTTAAAAAGAGACCCCGGCTGAAACATCTACGAGTAATAGGATCCACATGTTATGCTCATATTCCCATTCAAAGAAGAAAAAAATGGACAAGAAAGCTGTTAAAGGCTATCTTGTAGGATATGATGGAGATGAGCGTTACAGAATTTACATAAAGGAAGATCATCGTGTGATTCTGTCAAAGGACGTAGTCTTTCAAGAAAAGACTAGGAAATGTGATGATCCTAGTGAGGCCTCATTACCAGATAGAGATGAGCCAAATCAGGGAAAGTATGAAGAGCAGCGAGTAGAAATTAAAGATACCAAATATGATGATGGAAGAGAAGACAGTGAAGAAGGTGAGAGTGACAGTGAAGGAGATGATGCTGAACCTATGTCAGATAGACAGTTGAGAAACCGCACGCTTTTGCAAAGACCAAAACACTTTGAAGATCACATCATGGAAGCAGAGTCATATGTAAATGACAGTAACCCTGAAACATATGATGAAGCAATTAATTCCACAGACAGTTTGAACTGGAAGAAAGCCATGAATAATGAAATGAGTTCATTAAAGGAAAATGAAACCTGGGAACTTACTGACTTACCTGCTGGAGCCAGAGCAATACCCTGTAAGTGGGTTTACAGAGTCAAAAGAAACCCAGATGGAAGTATAGACAAGTACAAAGCCAGACTAGTCGTCAAGGGTTTCAGTCAACGCCAGGGTATTGACTACAGTGAAACGTACAGTCCAGTAGCCAAACTTGGAACAATACGTGCAGTACTGAGTATTGCAGCTGAAGAAAGGATGCACTTGACACAATTTGATGTATCAACAGCATTTCTTTATGGAGATCTAGAAGAAACCATTTACATGCAACAGCCAGAAGGCTTCAAGGATGGAACAGAAAAAGTATGCCGACTCAAGCGTAGCCTGTATGGCTTAAAACAATCTCCACGTTGTTGGAATAAATGTTTTGGCCAGTTTTTAACAGATCTTGGTTTTAAGGCTAATGAAGCTGATCCATGCCTTTACATCCGTGAAAGGAAAGGTAGAAAATTATTAATAGTACTCTACGTTGATGATGGTTTAATTGCTGCAACAGAACCCCAGGACTCTGAAACATTTATTAAGGAGCTGAAAGAAAAATTCAAGATTTCTGTTGGAGAGGTGTCCTGTTTCTTAGGACTTGAAATTGAACGTCAAAATGATATGTCAATAACAGTCAGTCAAAAAGGATATGCAAGAAAAATCCTTCAGCGTTTCGGATTTGATGAATGTAAACCTGTAGCAACTCCCATGTTGAAGGAGTCAAGGTCAGGATCACAAGAACCCAATGCAAAAATCTTGGACTTTCCCTACAGGCAAGCTATTGGTGCTCTCATGTATTTGATGGTTGGAACTAGGCCAGATCTAGCTTACTGTGTAGGTTTTCTATCAAGATCACTTGAAAACCCATCAGCAGAAGATATAGTGCGAGTGAAGAGAGTCTTCCGCTATATAGCTGGTACAATTAAGTATGGGATCACATATCAAGCAACAGATACAAAAAGAGTACTTCAGTGCTATAGTGATTCAGATTTTGGTGGATGTACCAAAACTGGTCGATCAACCTCTGGATATGTGATGATATATGCTGGGGGAGCCATTTCTTGGTGTAGCCAAAGGCAAGCCATTGTTTCCACTTCAACAACTGAGGCTGAAGTCATAGCAGCATCATAAGCAGCCAAAGAGGTAATTTGGCTTCGTAGACTGTTCCAGGGCATAGTGAACTTAAAAGAAGTGCCTACACTCAAAGTCAACAACAGGGCAGCTGTAAAGCTATCACACAACCCTGAATATCATCGACGAACCAAACACATTGAAATAAAGCATTTCTTTGTACGTGAGAAAGTATTGGAAGGAAGACTGAATGTGGAACAGGTGTCGACTGAGAAACAAGTATCTGACATCTTGACAAAACCCTTAATGAAGTCAAGACTGTTGACATTATGTTCTCAAATGGGACTCTTGTGAAAGTAGACAAAAACCAGTTAACAAGGGAAAGTGTTAAAGCAAAGACTTTTTCATTTGCAACTGTGTTAACTTTATTTTTTCTATTCATGCCAATAGATGGCGCCAGTATTTCTGGTTAGACCTATGTTAAGTTTTTGTAAAATAAAGATGCACTTGAGCTTCTAACACCGTGTAGGTTGCTTGGTCATTACTCACAGTAGAGTAAAAAATCTAACAGTTAATACAAACTTAGTATGCAAGTTGAGAAAGTCTTTATATGGTCTAAAACAGTCATCAAGATGTTGGAACCAAAAGTTTTCAGATTTCTTGACAAGTTATGGATTCAATCACAGCACGGCAGATCCTTGTTTATACCATGGTGTTTTCCAAAGTAGGAAAGTTCTTATTTTATATGTTGATGATGTTCTCTTACTGTGCGAAGATGGGGGAATTCTGAGAGACATCATAGAAAATATGAACAAGAATTTTGAAGCCACTATTTGTAAGTCAGGTTGCTTTGTTAGAATTGAAATTGAGCAGAACAAAGATGGTTCAATTTTTATCCATTCACGTGCCTACATCAGAAAACTTTTGAGGCAATTCAATCTTGTGTGTTGCAACCCAGTCAGTGTTCCAGTAGATCCCAATGTTAGTTTGTCATCTGAACCGGACATAACTTTAGAAGAAACTGTACCATATCGGGAGGCTGTTGGGTCATTGCTATTTCTTTCTGCGACCACACGACCTGACATCACATATGCTGTAAATATTGTATGCAGGTTCCAAAATAAGTACAGCCAAATACATTGGAATGCTATAAAAAGAATCATGAAGTACGTGAAAGGAACTCCATGCCATGGCATCCAGTATACCTCAGAAACAGAAAGTCCGCATCTTGTGGCTTATTTTGATGCAGACTTTGCTGGTGACTTAGACACCAGAAGGTCCAGAATTTTCTTTTAATCTGTATTTTTTTATTTATAAGTGTATAATGTTTTATTATTATTATTTATTTATTTTTGATAAGCAGGAATTGAAGGGAGTGTTGAGTTTTTAATTCCTCCTTGTCTTATTAGTTTAATTTTCTTTTTTTAACTGAAACTTGTGAATCTGGCAATGCTGAGTGTGGCAGTTAGTTGCTAGAGTTATACTGTGTGTACTAGCATGCATAACCTAATAAAGTTTATACTTTGTCTAAGAATGTACTAGTAATTTAAAACTAAATATAGATATATGGCAGTGGTATTGACCTGAAGATGTATCATAATCTTGAAGGTAAGTTGGCATTTTTGATTCACTGCCAGATCTTACAGGAGCTTCACTTTTGGTTTCTGAAGTATTATCATCATTGTCAGGTACTGGATATTTAGGAACATCGGTCTGGATATTTTGATGTATGGGAAAAAATTAACTCAACAGAATTTTAGATTTGACTCAGTGTCTGAGTGTTGTGAGAAGGTACATTTTTCATGTTCCAGAAAGACCACATCTCTGGCTTCAGTGATCTTAAATGTAGCAGAATCCATAAGTCTATAACCATTACTTTCTTGGCTATAGCTCACAAAAGTCATCTCTTTGGCTTTGTTATCCCATTTCTTACGTTGAGATTTGGGAATATGACAAAACTTTCCGAACTTTCTCATGTGTTGTAGATCCGGCTTTTCACCTGTCCATGCTTCAAATGGAGTTTTGCCATTCATAGCAACAGTTGGACTTCTGTTTTTATAATAAGTTGCAGTACTTACAGCTTCTGCCCAAAATCGTTGATCTAAGTTAGCTTCAGTTAACATGGGACGTGCTCTTTCCACAAGTGTTCGATTGCATTTTTCAGTAACTCCATTTTGTTCAGGAGTGTATGCAATAGTAGTTTGGTAGGCAATGACTTCTTTTTGGAATAGCTCTCATTTGAGAATTTATAAATTCAGTCCCTCTATCAGTCTGGATATCCTTCAACTTCTTTCCAGTTTGTCTTTCAACATATATTTTAAATTTATGAATTTATTATACACTTCATCCTTTGTCTTCAGGAAAGTGACAAAAGTCATTCTACTTTTATCATCTGTCAGTTTTAAGAAATACCTTGCACCACCATGACTAGGAATTTCCATTTGTCCACATAAGTCTGAATGGGCAAGTTCAAGAACATTTTAACTCTCTTAACTTTTTGATTTGTAAATGGCTGGCAGTGAATTTTTCCCTTAATGCAGGATATACAGTTGTCAGGATCATCAGAAAAATTGATACCATGGGCCATAGATTTTAGACTTTGAAGTCCAGGATAACTCTGATAGGCAAGTCTTTTATGCCATATATTAACTGATTCTATCTTTGTAGTTATCAAGGTTGTACTTTGAATAGTATCTAAATAATACAAATTATTACTTTTTGAAGTGCCTGTAGCTGTAATATAACTGATATTTTGTTATTTGTATGGCAACATGGTATTAGGTTTTTTATGGTTGACAACAAGCTTGGCCAATGTTTTGTGATAATATTTATCAACATATAGCCATGGACTCGGTGCATGCTGCATAATGCAATTATTATTAATGTTAATATATCTAAGAGGATTTAAATAAAGTTCATATGTAGTTTATATTGTGTATGCATATCAGTAGAAGTTATAACATGGTGTCAAGATGATTTAGATTGATATTTTTGAACCCATGCTGTTCTCTTCAGTGTGATCCAGTTGAACTTCAGTGGTTGTATCCTTTTGTGGATAATTGCAAGCAACTCCTGTGCCAGAGATGGAGAGTTTCAAACCACCTGGTGAATTAAGTTTTAATTCATTTAATCTATCGCAAAACTGGATTAAATGGAGACAGAAATTGGCCAATTACTTGTTGGCCACTGAGAAAAATAATGAATTGGATGCCATTAAGATCGCCATTCTTCTTATTCTGATTGGAGATGAAGGCGTAACTATCTTCAACACCTTTAAGTTTGATGAAAGTGAGACGGCAAAATATGATGTTATCTTAAAGAAATTTGATGAGTATTGTCAACCTCATCACAACGAATGTTTCAATGATTTAAGTTTTTCTCTTGCACTCAGGAAGAAGGACAAGGTGTGGAAAACTATTTGACAGAGCTGCAGACCTTAGCATCTTCCTGCAATTTTGGTGATCATAAATCAAGCTATTTCAGGACTTAAAGCATGTAAAGATTTAAATCTCATACAATTAATTGATGCAGTTGGTCTTGATTCTAAATTAAATATTATTAATCAGTATAAAAGTGTTTTTATAGGATTGGGTAAGTTTCCTGGGAGACCTCATCATATTGAATTAAAGGACAATGTAAACCCTGTAATAAATCCTCCCAGAAGAGTTCCTCAGTCTCTTCTTAAGGAACTAGGCAAAACTTGAATGACTTGATGAATTGAAACAATTACCCAGCTAGCAACATTACGTTGGGCCAACGTTGTACTGCATACATTGGGCCAACGTTGATATGACATGTTGGCCAATGGTGTCATATTTATATATTTCTAATTTATAAGGTAAATTCAATAAATTACCAGAGCATAATGACTATCAAGCTACAAGTCAATAACATTTTATTCTACACCCTTCAGTTACGGTTATATACCAAACAGTTATCGATATGAAAGGGAAGCACAGGTATCGATATATGACATCTCCTTTTTTTTTTTTTTTTTGTTTTTTTTTTTTTTTTTTTTTTTTTAAGAATTTAAAGATATAAACATTTAAACAATATCAAAGAAAAACATTTACATTTAAGAAGTTACAAAGTCTCTAATATACGTAGGTTTTTGGACAAGTCTACCAGTTCTTGTAAACATAGGATTTTGCACATGATCTGAATTAGAGGATATTTTTCTGGGAGATAAACTACCAGGAATATCCCTTACCTTTGGCTCTTCTCTTTCCTTTTTCACAATAATTTGTCTGAAATCCTTTTCTGTTACCTTCAGGTTTTCATCATTTTGTACCAAATGAGATTTTCTTATCTGAAACTTTATATTTCTAGGACCTTTTAGTATTGCTTTGCGATTTCTTTCAATTGTGTTTCCATCAGATTTTAGAATTTTATAAGATCATGGTCTGTTAGCATTTGAAACAATTTTTCTGCTTTCCCAGGGTCCTGATCCAGATTTGAAAAGAAAAACATTATCTCCTTCGTCTAATGGTTTGAGCTCTTTTGAACTCTTGTCAAAATAATATTTTTGCATTTCCTGTCTTTCCAAGAGCTTACTTCTTATGTCTAAATTTTTGTTTACTTGTTCAAAAGATTCCCTTATTGGCAATAATCCATTTATTTTTCTTCCAAATAATATTTCTGAAGGGGATGGTAAACTGTTGGAAATTGGAGTATTACGGTATTCAAGTAGAACTAAATATTGATCTTTACTATCAGATTCTGCTTTTAGCAACAACTTCTTTACTGTTTGAATATATCGCTCTACCATACAATTTGATTGTGCAAATTCGGGGCTAGATGTTTTATGTTCAAAATTCCATTCATTAACAAATTTCTTAAACTCTTTGCTACTGTACTGAGGACCATTGTCAGAATACAAGAGTTTTGGTATACCATATCTAGCAAACATAGATTTTAATAATTTGATTGTACTAATGCTTGTAATATCCTGTAACTGTCCAATTTCAACAAATTTGCTAAAATAATCAATTACAATCAAATAATTCTTCCCATTTAGATGAAATAAATCTGTACCTAATGTTTCCCATGGTCTGTATGGTACTTCTTTTGGCATTAACGGCTCCTTGGTATTGTTTTTTTTGATACTTCAAACATGTAGAACAATTTAAAATTAAACTTTCAATATCTTTACTCATTCCAGGCCAGAAAAGAATTTCCCTTGCACGGCTTTTGCACTTGTCAATTCCCATATGATTATAATGTATTCTTTCTGACATTAACTTACGTAGACTTTTAGGAACTACTACACATGAATTTTTAAAAATTAAACCATTCAATTCTGTAAGTTCTTCTCTAAAATGAAAATAAGCTTTTGCTTTTTCTGGTACTTTTGATTTATTGTTAGGCCACCTATTTTTAATTAATTTCAAAACAATCTGTAATTCTTCATCATCCTTGGTTGCATCTAAAAACATCTTTTCTTTTTCAGGTGACATAACCACTTCCGCATTTATCATACATACATAAGCTTCTATTTCTTCTTCAAATGCATCATTTTTTTCTTCTATGAATGATCTAGATAGTGCATCAGCTATTGCAAGTTCTTTTCCAGGTTTGAATTTAATAGTAAACGGTTGTAGGCGAATTCTCATCCTCTGGAGACGTAGAGGACACTTATTCAATGGTTTCTTAAAAATAGCTTCCAATGGTTTATGATCACTTTCAACAATAAAATTATTTCCAAAGACATAGTGATTGAATTTTTCACATCCAAATACTATCGCAAGTGTTTCTTTTTCAATTTGTGCGTAATTTTTCTGAGTTTCTGTTAAGGATCTAGATGCATAAGCTACAGGTAAATTGTTTTGTAAAGGAACAGCTCCTAATCCAGATTGTGAAGCATCTACAGACAGCGTTATAGGACTCTTATAATCAAAATATTGTAATACCGGTTTGTCAACTAATATTTTCTTTAAATTATTAAAAGCTTCTTCGTGTTCATGATTCCACTGCCACAACATATATTTTCTAAGTAGATCTCTTAATACAGATGTTTTTTCAGAAACATTTGGAATGAATCGAGACACATACGTAATCATTCCTAAAAAAGTTTCTAATTCTTTAACATTCATTGGCGTCTTCATATTCAAAATTGCTTGTGCTTTTCCCTCATCAGGTTTAAGCCCTTCCTTGGAAAATGTATGACCCATGTATTTTACTTCTTCTATTCCAAATTTACATTTGTTATAATTGAACTTAACGTTTCTCTCTCGAGCTTTATCTAAAACTTGTTTTAGTCTTCTATCATGAGTTTCTTTATTTTCACCCCAAATCAATATATCATCTATATAAATTTCAACCCCTTCAATTTTGTCAAAAATCTCAGTAAAACATTTATGGAAAACTTCAGGGGCTGAATTTATTCCATACGGCATTTTTAAAAAGCAATATCTACCAAATGGTGTATTAAAAGTAATAAGATCTGAACTAGAATCAGACAATTTTATTTGCCAAAATGCTCTATTTGCATCAATTATGCTAAAAACTTTTGCACCTGATATTTTAGAAGTAATTTCTTCAAAGGTTTTAATATGAAAATGTTCTCTTAAAATATTTTCATTTAAACGCTGAGGATCTAAACAAATTCTGAGAGTACCATCCGGTTTTCTCACTATAACTAGAGAATTGACAAATTCTGTAGGGTGATTAACTTTTTTAATAACACCATCATGTTCCATACGCAACAATTCTTGCTTCAGAGAATTCATAAGACTCAATGGAACTCTTTTACAGGGTTTTATAGTTCCAACTGCTCCCTCTTTAAGTTTAATTTCATATTCATAATCAGCAATTTGACCAAAACCCAGAAATAATTCATTATATTTTTGCTTAACCCATTTATAATTATCTGTTGTTTCTACAGCATCAATTCTTCTAATTAGACCTAACTGTTGAATTGGTTTTAAACCCAAAATGGCTAGAACATTATCTTCACATTTTACAATTTGGAATTCTATCTCACTTTTCAATCCACTTCGTGTTTCACATTTTAAAATACATTTACCAAGAACATCAATTTTTGAACCATTGTAATTACTTAAAATAGCCTGTGTATTTCTTATTGAATCTTCTCTTAGATTTAGTTGTTTAAATTTTCTATATGGCAATACATTACATTGTGCTCCCGTGTCCAATTTAACATACAGATATTTTGAAATATTCACTTTAAGTTTCTCTATCCAGTCATTAGAATTTATATTCCATTTAATTTCACCTAAAATATATTCTTCATTGGAATATGGCTGTATGTTACTAACTGGAACTGGTTCATTAGAAATATAATTAACTCTTTTTCTGAAACACATTTTAGCAAAATGATTTCGTTTTTTACAATATAGACAAATTTTATTAAAAGCAGGACAGTTAAAAAGTGCATGAGATGTGCCACATTTTCTACAAATTTTAAACTTACCTGGATCTTCCAGTTGTTTTGATTTCATTTTGATTTAATTTTTCTTGTTCTTGTTTGGTAATGCTCTTTCATACGTTTTAAAGTTTTTCTTCACTTTTACTGAATCCACATTATTTTCATCATTCATTGTTTTCAATTGCATATCTGCCAATTCGGATACTTTACATATTTTAACACATTTATCCAGAGTTAGTTGACCTTCTCTTAATAATCTATCTTTCAGATTTTTATCACCAATACCACTTATTATTCTGTCTTTTATTAAGCTGTCTTTTAATGTTCCAAATCCGCAGTTAAGACTTAGCTTCTTTAGCTGAGTAAGAAATTCATTGAAATTTTCTCCCGCTTGTTGAGTTCTTGAAAAAAAATATGACGATCAACACTTTCGTTACTCTGGGGTAAACAATATTTTTCAAATGCTTCTATTACTTTTACATACTTTTTTTTATCTTCATCCGTGAAATCGAAAGTATTGTATTTCTCCACGGCATCTTCTCCTATTACATGCAATAATATTGCTATTTTTGTTTCCTCCAGTTTGGAAACAGCACCGGATGCAATCATGTATATTTCAAATGACTGTTTGAATTTCTTCCAGTTTGCAGCCAAATTACCTTCAAAGGAAAGACCATTTGGTGGTTTTAATCCGTCCATGGTGAAATGGTGAAATCGAAAGTTCTTTTGACTCAAATCGAAACAAACTTATTTTTACAATTTACAAACAGCAAATCAATATGATATTATACAAATAACTACCGGCTGCGCCATGTCATATTTATATATTTCTAATTTATAAGGTAAGTTCAATAAATTACCAGAGCATAATGACTACCAAGCTACAAGTCAACAACATTTTATTCTACACCCTTCAGTTACGGTTACATACCAAACAGTTATCGATATGAAAGGGAAGCACAGGTATCGATATATGACAAACGGTAGGTTAATGGTTGGCTAATGGTGGTTTGTTTACATATTGCCAATGCAATACTACGGTGGACCAACGTAATACTACGATGGGCCAACGGAATGCCAACGTTTATATTTCTGTTTATTATTTTGCTATAGCATATAATATAGAATGGGCATGTGCTATTACTTTGAAATAAGCTGATGTTTTTGTAACATAAGTCATTTTTAAATTTTGCAAGAGTTGAAAAATAGAAAATAGATATAAAAAGAATGAGAAGTTATTTTAGTCCACATCACACATTTCATATAATACTTACTCTGCGCCAAGCCATTTATTCCTTTGAAATCTGTATTAATTTTTTTTTAATAATACAAACTGTTTCATAAATAAGAAAAACGAAAATTTCCCCTTCTGAGAGCTAAAAATAGATAATTGAAGAAAAGCACAACACAACAGAGGTTAAACATATATATATATATATATATATATATATATATATATATATATATATATATATATATATATATATACATATTTTGGTTATTTTTCTTTTATTTACTATTTTTTTTTAATTTAAATTCGGCCTCCATTTCCATCTACCAAAGTTCTCTACATTTTCTCTGGATTCACAATTTCATGGTATCTGAAAAACAAATAAGTAACTTGAAAAATATATATTATAAAATGTTTTAATGTTACCCCAGACTTATCCTTTTAGCTTTTTAAAATGATTCAAAGATGATTTGAATATGTAAAAAAATAAAGGCAAACATAATTACAGCTAATAAATAAAATTAAGTTATAAAGTAAACAAGTTTCATAACTATGATAAAGTGAAATCCGTAATATTTACATATCATTATACACCTTTATTATTATTATTAAGAAAAGACACAAAAAAGTAACCTAACGGTAATCTAAATCAGCATGCTTTAAAAAAATTATGCTACCTATCTTAAATTGACTTAAAATTTGCTATTTTCTTAAATCTGTACTAAAGAAGTGTATTAAAATGTATTAAAGATCAAAGTGTACTAAAACACCGTGTATATACTTTTGTAATTGGTATGTTACTATTAAAAACACAAAAGAAAAACTACAGTTCAGATAGCCAAATATTGTTTTCTTCAGGAATAAGTTAATAATAATGAGGGCATATATGATAGAACACAAAAATATCAAGAGAACTTACCTTGCAAATTTGAATAGTAGGAAAAGATAAACCAGAACATGACAAAATTCTAAGAGAGGTTTTAGAAAGGGCTCTAGAAAATGAAATAAAATTTAATCCAGACAAATTTCAATTTAGAGTAAATGAAGTCAAGTATATAGGGTTATTAATTTCTAAAGAGGGTATCAAAGCTGATCCTAGTCATGTTAGAGCAATTAACAAGCTTGAAAAGCCATCATGCAAACGTGACATTAAAAGATTGTTAGGCATGGTTAATTTTTTAAGTAAAGTCATACCCAATGTATCAGCAGTGACAGCACCATTAAGGGTATTATTAAAAAATCAGGTAGAATTCCAGTGGAATCATGAACAGGAGACCAGTTTCGAAAGCATTAAGATGTTAATAAGTACAGATCCTATCCTTAAAGTTTTTAATCCATCCCTACCCATAGTCATTTAATGTGACAGTTAAAAGGATGGGCTTGGCGCTTGTCTCCTCCAGGAGGAACACCCTGTATCCTTTGCCTCAAGAAGTTTAAATGATTGTGAAATGAACTATGCTCAGATTGAAAAGCAATTGTTTTTGCTTTTGAAAAGTATCATAACTTGGTGTATTATCACATAGTAGTGGTAGAAAGTGATTATAAACCCCTATTATCTATTGTATAAAAACCTATGGGGAAAATTACCTCTTGCAATGAATGTTGTTGAAGTTGCTGAAATATGACAAAAAAGGGGGGGGGAAATGATCCTGAAATGCTAAATATGGTGCATTCTATTGCAGAACATTTGCCAATGAGTGACAATAAATTTAAATTATTTCAGAAGTTAACAGCTAAAGATGAAGAACTTCAGATGATTTGTAAATATTTTATAGATGGTTAGCCTAGTAAAAAAGCAGTTCCTAAAAATTTATTGTTATTATGAAATTAAAGATGATTTACATGTTATTGATGGACTAGTATTTTTAAATGATAAAATTGTAGTACCAAGGGTTCTTAGGCAAGATATGCTATACCTCATTCATGAAGCTCACTTAGGCATCACAAAGTGTAAAGCCAGAGCAAGAGAAATAAAGTATTGGCCAAACATCACTAAAGATATAGAGGATCTTGTCCATAACTACAATGTGTGCGAGAAATTTCAAAAATCTCAAATGAAAGAGCCTCTTGAACCTCATGATGTTCCTAAAAGACCCTTCAAAAGGATAGGTGTAGACCTTGTGTATCTAAATAACTCAGATTACCTAGTTGTTGATAACTTCTCAAATTGGATTGAGGTTGTGAAAATTGCTAATAAGACCAGTGGAGAAATTATTCTTAAATTAGAAGAGATTTTTCCCGGTTGGAAATCCCTGAAGTAATAGTATGTGATAATGTAACCTTTAATAGCTTTACTTTTAAAAACTTTGGGAAGGAGTGGTATATAGAAATTATATTTATTAGTCCAAATTTTCTCTCAGAGTAATGGAATGGTAGAAAAAGCAGTGGGTATTACTAAAGCGATTTTTAAAAAAGCATCTGAAGATAATCAAAGACCCACTATAGGACTACTTGAATATAGGAACACTCCAATATTGGGTTTAGGGTTATCACCTGCACAGCTTATGTTTAACAGACGTTTAAGGACTAAGCTACCTGTCAGCAATAAACTGCTTAATCCTGAGATCTACGGTGATGTCAGCATCAGGTTACTAAAGTGGCAACAAACTCAAAAGTTGTACTATGATAGATTTTCAAAGGTATTACAAGAGCTTAAACCAGGGAACAAAATTACTGTCCAGAATGTTAAAACTAACTTGTGGGAGCCCACTACTATTATTTCAAAAACAGAAAATCCCTGATCGTACAAAATAAGAACCACTTCAGGTAGGATACTTATTAGAAATAGACTGTTTTTGAGGTTATCAAAATCATCTTATTCAGACTATGTAGATAATGCTCTTGATGCTTTACCAAATATCAAGCCTAAAGAAACACTAAATGTTTCAAACACAATACCTTCTTCCTCTAGTGTAGTTGTTAACACTAGATTGCCCAAGGCAGTCATTTTGACTGTTTTTTAATTTCAATTAGAAAAACAATTATGAAATATAATGACACAATTTCTTAGAATTTGGTGACTTTTTCTATAACATATAAATGGGTTTATGAATAATTGTAGTTACTTCCGCCCTCCTTTATTATATAATATTAAAAATTAATTTTAAACAAATTTCTGTACATATTTGTTATTTTTTCACAATGCAGTCATTTTGACTGTTTTGGGGCAATATAGGTATACAAGAAATCTTGGGCAATGTAGTGTTAATAACAATAGTAGTACCACAGCTTCTGGTCGAATTGTCAGGTGACCAACTTATTTAAATAATTATGTATGATTTATTAAACCTGAAAAGGGAGGTGTAATATAACTGATATTTTGTTATTTGTATGGCAACATATTAGGTTTTTTATGATTGGCAACAAGCTTGGCCAATGTCTTGTGATAATATTTATCAACATGCAGCCATGGACTTGGTGCATGCTGCATAGTGCAATTATTATTAATGTTAATATATATAACTAAGATGATTTAAATAAAATTCATATTATAAAGTTCATATGTAGTTTATATTGTTTATGCATATCAGTAGAAGGTATAACAGTAGCAAGAATTTTCTTAGTCTGCTTGTCAACTAATTTGCAGTTGTTAGCATCAAAAACAGTTAAGATATTTAACTTTTCAGGAAGATACCTCACAGATATTAAATTAGCAGTTAATTTTTTAACATACAAAACATTATTTAAAGTCACTTCTACATTAGTGTTATTTCTTCTTATATTTAATGTTACACTTCCTTCACCTGTACTATGTATAATAGTTCCACCAGTCTTTACAGGACATGGAGCTAATTCTACAAAGTTTGAAAACCATTCTTTATAGGATGTCATGTGTCTATCTGACCCAGAGTCAATAATCTGTGGTTCATCATTAATGGAAGCTCCAGAATCTGCATTCATAATCCAAGCTTCTTTAATTCTTGGATTGTGCTCTCCCTTCTGTTTGGCATCCTTCCTATTTGCAAAATTTGGTTTGTTTTTCTTGGTTCTGAAATATTTTGCTTTATGGCCAATTTTTCTACAGGTGTTGCATTTGCCACTAAATTTTGATTCCTGGCTGCTTGCCCTTATCGTGTAAGCATTTTTCTCCTGATTTCCCATTTTGGAATATTCAGAGAGCAATTTCTCACATACTAAATCAGTGGTCAATTTTTGGACACTGTTTTCAAGAGCCATTGTTAATGGACGAAAGTATGCAGGCAAATTAGTCAAAATATTTGCAGCAACAGCTTGGTCAGGATATTTAGGAAGGATAGTCCTCATCTTAATCCCAATGGTATGCATTTTGCTAATGTACTTGCCCATATCTTTGCAATTTTCAAATTTGGTTGCAAACATCTTTTGATTCAACGTTATGAATCTGTTGGGATTATTGTCTTCATAAAGGCTTGACAGTCTATCCCATAGATTTAGTGGTATCACAGTTCAAAAGTTCTTTGATGTTGCTAACCACACTACTAACGATTGCTGATCTTGCCCGCCAATCAGCCAAAACATCTGCATTTTCTTCAGTATACACGTTGTATAAATCTCAATCTTTAAGATGATACCTTATGGTGAACTTCCATTCACTAAAGTTCTTCCTTCCACACAGTTTTTTGAAATTAGCCAGCACTGCACTGGGTATCACTGGAGTAGTCATTTTGCCACTTCAATCCCATCAGGCCTCATCGTAAAAGCTGCTTTTGGGCTTAGCAAATATGTTTAAGTAAGTTTTCTACTTCAACGATCTTTTCAATTATGTGCAATGCCTTGGGCCCATAACCTGATAAAATCAAGCTATGGATCAAAGTAAAAGAAAAGAATTTATTAAGGCAAGACAAGTTACAAACGATACAGCATGGTCTAAAACTGAATATAACATACAGAGCTGCCAGATGCATACATGTAGAAGTTACATTAAGGGTGTTGCCAAATATACAAAAAATATATAAACCCATAGATATAAAATCAATTATTAATACAGAGATTACCTATTTATTTACTTAATGTTGCCATACAGCAAATACAAAAAAAAAAACTAAACATGAATAGGAAGAAAAAATATTGAGGTGGTAATCATGGCATTGCATTGGCAGGTAAGATCATTTAAAGGTTAGTTTAATTCTAACATATTGAGCAGTCTTACAAATGTTCAACTATACAATATTTACTGACTTAATGTAAAATGAAAATTTAAAATGTTTTAAAAGAAAGCATTTAAAATATCTGTTTGTATTTGCTCACAAGAGGAATATTCTAAAAAATTAAATTTAATAAATTCGTCAGTTTTTATGAAATTTACTTTTTTTAATGTGACTTTTGAATACATGTAATATCTTTTTTTAGGCAAATATTACTACAACTTGCTGCAGATCTGAGGTCCTCAGGTCTTTCTGTATTTGATTCTGATTTGCTTGATGGGCTTGAATTCCTAAATCTTATCTTCCAAAACTAAAAAAGCAGAAAGTATATTAATTAGGATAGCTCATTGAACTAAGTTCTGTTAAAAATAAAATAATAAATATAAAATGTTAACTGAAGATATAAATAAATAATATAAATTAATAAATTTTGGCATAAAAAACTTAAATATAATTGACACCGTATAAAATATATTAATTAGGAGTCCTTTTAAAAATAAAAGTTATTACAACAAAATGATAACTAAATGTAAAAAGCATGTACTTATGACTGTTTTCCTTGTTATTGATAATAATATCATACAACGTCAAAAAAATTATATTATTTTTATGATATTCCACAACATCTGTTTATATTTATAAAAATAAATATCATTTTCTGACAGTAAATGATATCTTGCAGCATTCAGTGCATAAAACTACATTAGCTGAATGTGAATGAATCAATTCTGCCCATTTTCTTCTAGTTATGAAGCAATACATTGAGTACTAAGACAAATACCAATTACTGTGATTTTTCAGAAAGCTATGAGACAAGGAAAGTAGAATTGGGGTACCATAGATTTATAAGATATTTTTTGTATTTTTATATGAATAGTATGAAATTAAAATGTGTATTAGAAAGAATGTATAAGTAGAAAGTTGTCATGTTTACAATTTTAGTTACTAAAAATCTTTTTTTTTTTTTTTTTTTTAGGTCAATGAGGAAATAAAGGAAGAATCTACAAATAACAGTCTACCACCTTTTGACATTTCTGTATTTAAGGACATAAGACCATTTAAGTTTGAAGAGCTAAGTGTATGTTAAGCTTCCATAAAATTTTAAAAATTGCCTTAGAGTAATTTATATTATAGCAATTATGTTATTTTAAATTATTTGTATTAGATTTTATTTATGTACCTATCATTTTTAAATGTGTGTATTTTTATTATATTTTCATATGAGCAAGTAGGAACTTGAAACAGATTAGAACAATTACCTCAGAAGTTTTATAAGTATAGAAATTTCCTTATTTTATCAGTGATGTAGAAATGAATAAGTATTTTAAGCTTATCTGGTAAACTTTTATTGACTAAAATTCTTCATAGCAGAGAACATATAGGACAAGTATAATTATCAAACAAAGATCTGATGTTGGCAAACTACAAAAACAAAATCAATTTACCGTCCCCCTCTTAAAGTTTTTAATCAGTCAAATTATCTGCTAGATAAGTTGGTTGGTGTCTCAGTCATTTAAGTCAGAATATATCACTCTTGGGACTCTCAGAACTTGTAGGCTCTGTAATACATTTGTCCTGTGGAATTTCACCAACCTGTTGTTGAGTATTCTCTGATGAAAACTGATATTCAAATGTGAAATCACTAGACTCTTCTGTATTTTCATGGGTAGGGGTTGGTAATTGAGGATAATTATAATTGATATTTTCTTTGACAGATAAGTTAGTTTCTCCTCTGGGTACAAGGTGTCATATAAAAATACTAGTTTCATGTCCATCTGGGAGTCTCACATGCTTGCTTCAATCACTTCAACTTCCTGGACAATTGCTTCATACTTATTAGCTCGAACAAAGTTTTTCATTAACACTGAACCTGGATGAGTCAGCCAAGTGGGTAATGAACGGCCATTATAAGATCTTCTAGCATGGGTAAACATTGTTTCATGAGATGTGCTGTTGGTTGCAGTACATAAGAGGGACCAAATGGAGTGTAAGGCTTTTCCAATGTTCAAATGCCATCTTTCTTCATTTTAATGTTAACTGAATGATTTTCCAAATAATCCCATTGTACTGTTCAATCTGACCATTTCCTTGAGGATTGTAGGCTGTTGTCCTGCTGGTAGCTACACCGAGTGTGGTCAGAAATGATTTTAAGTCTTGAGACACGAATGATGACCCTCTGAGTGGATGTATACAGGCATACCAAAGACTGAGAAAATGCTTTGCAAGTTCTTATTAAAGTTGCAGCTAATATATCTGAGCAAAGTCTACATTTAGCCTCTCAAATGGGGAAGTTACCTTAATCAGTTTGCCTTCAAAGTTACAGAAATGAGGTTTAATTTCATTATAGCAGTGGCATAAGTTTACAACTTTCTTGATGTCATCCAAAGATATGGATAGATTTTTTAATCATGTACAGTGATACATTCTGGTGATGCCAGGAATGGCATGATTCCTCATGTAATTTAGCTAGGTTAGTCTTTAGGTGTGTAACTGCTGCAGCTATTCTAGATAATATATCAGCACTGATATTTTTGCTACCTGGGCGGTAAATGATATGTCAAATTTAAAACAAGCAAACTCTAATCTCCATTGCCTGATTTTTCCTTTTTTATCTTACTGTTGTCGTTTTGGTCAAGCATGAATGTAACAAATCTTTGCTCTGTGAATACCTCAAAATGTCTACCAATTAAGTAATGCCTCCAGTTTCTGAGGGATTCAACAATGGCATAAGCTCCTTCTCAGTCGAAGAGTATTTCTGTTCTGAAGTATTTGGAGTTCTGGAGAAGAAAGCAACCGGCTGCCCAGCCTGGCTAAGCATGGCTGCAATAGCAAATTCAGTTATGCAAAAATATTAAAAAATGCAGATATATTTATTTGATAGATAGAAGAGAAAAATTGTAAGCAAGCCAACACATGTTACCAAAACAGGGAATGCAAAATACTATACATGAATAAATAAAAAAGATATTGAGGTAATAATGATGGCAATGTTTTGGCAGGTAAAAAAGTACATGTAAGATTAATTTAGTTCTGACATTCAGATGCATCAGTTTCTACACAGAATGGTATGCAGTTTTCAATTGCCGACAGAGATGCATTGGGAAGGTCTGTCTTCAGGGAGTTGAATATTTCCACAGCCTCTTTAGAGAGAAGGAAAGGACCTTTAGCCAACAGAGGACGAATTTTGTTGGAAAAGGAGGGAATCCAACAACAGTAATGAGCAAACATGCCCAATGTACATTGAAAGGAAGCTGTTTTATTTGGGATAGGTAGGTTCATTAACGGCTAGCTGGATCTGGTTTTATTATTTTGTTTGATATGCAGTATCCTAATAACTTTGTACTTCTGGTGGAGAACTTACATTTTTCTTCATTCAGTACCAGATTATATATTTTGGTTGCATTCAAAACATTTTCTAAGTTGCTATCATGCTCATTTTGGTTCTTACCACATATGGTGACATCATCCAGATATGAATAAACTTCTGTAATTTCTCAGCAATTATATTGTCAATAGTTATTTGAAAACTCGCAACATCATTTGTAAGGCCAAAAGGAACCCTACAGAACTGATATAGCTTGCCAACAGCTTCAAAAGCAGTATAATGTTTTTCAGATCTGTTTATTGGCACTTCATGTTAAGCACTTTTGAGGTCTATGCAGCTAGATATTTCATATTTGGATACTTTGGATATCAGTTCTTCACTTTTAGCTAGTGAATAAGCATCAAACAATGTAAATTGGTTAATGGTTTGTGAATAATCAATAACCATCCTGGGTTTGTGGTTTTCACCTTTAACAACAAAGGCCTGAGCATGCCAGGGAAAATGGTTTGGCTCAATAACTTCGTCTGCCAGCAATTTATTGACTTCAGCCGCAATGAATTTTTTTATCTTCAGATTGGTGCCCTGATTTAGTAATGATAGGTTTACAGTCAGGGGTCAAATTCGAGAATAATGAGACAGGGGACACCTGGGCAGTAGCAACAGAGCAAATTTTAAGGAGAGTCCTATTGCCATTGAAATTAAATTCCACTGAAGAGTGGTCTTCTAAAATATCATGTCAAATCAGGACATCTGCTCAGAGATTTCCCACTATCAGTAATTCCACATTCTTGTATACATGGGTTTGTAATTTTGATGTAACTATACAATGACCTGAAATATCAGAACTTAAAGTGGAGTTTGCCAAAGATATTTTTAGTACTGGAATAGGGATTTACCTGAATTCTACATATTTTTACTAAGTTCTGATTTAAGAAGCTTAAGGCACTTCCATTATCAGTCAGAGAATTAAGTTCAATCCCATTTATGTGCACTTTGACAAATGACTTCTAAAGGCTATGAGGAACAAGTGAAGGTGAAGCCAAAATAAAGGTAGAAGCAATGGGTGTAGCAGAGTTGCACACTGATTTTAATTTGCATATCCTCTGATAATGCCCTTTTTTCCACATCCTCAACATTGTGAATCTTTAGCTAGGCAAGTGCTTCTTTGATGACGATCATGTCTGCAAAATAAACACTTTCCTGGACGTATATGGGGCAGCTGCAATAAAATTGGTATCTGATCCATTTTTAGCAGATCAACAGCGGAAACAGGCATCGAATTTACTATCGGTAGATATAAAGCAGAATGACTCTCAGACGTACTTTAAAGCTCTGGCCTGGTCAAAAGCATTTTAAGTGTAATCATAAAGTTCTCCAACAGACATTCACAGATGCATGGATTCCTAAGCTTCTGATGAATGCGTCTCTCATGTACTCATTTTTGTATTGGTCAGCAGTAACAGCTTTAAGATTGCAATCTTTACTCATCTGTCTTAATATTTCAAAATACTCATTTACTGATTTACCAGCTTATTGAGTTCTAGAAGCTAAACAATGGTGAGCAAATATTTCACTTATTTTAGTGATATTTAATGAATCAAGAACATCTATGACATTTGGGTAACTTTTGGTATCATTTATGAATAAAAACACATTAGCGGACATTGTTCAAAAGTTGTAGCTTATATTCCTCGGTCAGATACGTAACTTGAGTTAAAAAGTTTGTAAATGTTCTTTTCCAATGTTTCCATTTTGATTCAGCACCCAAGCACTTGGGATCGACATCAAATCTCTCTGGCCTTAGCAAACGATCCATTCCAAGAATGATACATAGAACAAGTCTTCTCGGTCAGATACGTAACTTGAGTTAAAAAGTTTGTAAATGTTCTTTTCTAATGTTTCCATTTTGATTCAGCACCCAAGCACTTGGGATCGACATCAAATCTCTCTTGCCTTAGCAAACGATCCATTCCAAGAATGATGCATAGAACAAGTCTTCACTAATCTTAGTCAGTAAAGTTGATGTAGAAATGAATAGGTATTTTATGCTTATCTGGTAAGCTTTTATTGATTAAAATTATGTGTAGCAGAGAACACATAGTGAGAAGTAGAATTATCAACAAAGATCTGATGTTGCCAATCTACAAAATAAAACAGTAGTGTTACCACACATAACAAATGTATCGCAATCAGATAATAAATTGGGTACCTAAAACTTTTTCAAGGTTAGTAACAGTCATGTTAATAAAAAGCTAAAAACACATGGGAAAGATACATAAATGGTAAAATTAGAAAAACTAAAGTCATCCAGAGGTACTAGGAAGGCTACTAAAGTTTAGATTAACATGCTTATTTAAATTTTGATGTGTTAAAATTTATTTCATTTATGTTTAATTTTCACAATCTGTATGTTTTTACTTATGTATAAAATTTTATTTATTACATTTCAATAAGAGCAATAGGAAACTAAAATGTGTATGAGAAAGAATATGTAAATTGAAAATTCTCATTATGTTATCTGAGAACAATTTTAGTTACTAAAACTTTTTTTTTTTTTTAGGATAGTGATTAAAACAATGAGCAGTCCACAAAAGATGTTCCTGACATTTCTGTAAATAAGGACCATCCAAAGTTCTTTAAAAACTTGCCTAACTGCCAGTAAAAAATTTAATTGTGCCTGTATTTAAAGCAAGATTTTTTTTTTTTTTTTGTCTTACATTTTTACTACAGTGCTTTGAATCTTCAGAGGGAATTAAAGCCCTTTTTATAAAGCTACTGGAATGAGAGTAGTAAACCAATAGAAGATTGTTGTAACAGCTTAACTCGGATAGAAAATACTTGGAGAGAGCACCAGCCTTTATGAAGCTATAGTAGTTGTGAAGAAGAGTATAATGAAATAAACTTTTTTCTGAAGTGCTGCAACAAAATATAACACAAAAATTTTGCTTCTAAAATTTTCAAAATTATTGATTATTCTTTAAAAGATAAATCAAATGTCTATACAAAACTTTTTATGGGTGTTTTAGCTATTGTAAGTTATCCATTAGCAAATAAAATTTTGTTTAATAGAATTTAAAATTTTATACAGTTGGAGCAAAAAGAAAATTCACTCTTCATTTTAAAAAATTGTAAATTAAAATGAAAGAGAAAGAATTTTATATTTAAAATATTTAGCAAAAAATATAGTTAATTTTGTGCATCTTTGATTGTTGCATTGTACTTTTGAGCAAAAGAATGTTCTTATATAAGACATCTCTAACAGAACATAAAACCTTTCAAGCTGAAAGTCTTCATTAAAACAGTTATTTTTGATTCAACATAAAATAAAAAATTCTGCTTTGTTTGGAATAAACTTTTTTCTGTATCATTAATAAGGGACTAAGTTTATAAAACTATAAGTTTTTACATGAAGCAATAAATTTTTAAAGAATAATAAATGTATACCAAATGAAAAAAAAGTCAATTTACCTGAAAAATAATGTTTGAAATTTGTAAATTAGAAACTAATTTTTTACGTCAAATAGAAGCTAATTATCTTTTTTATTTGGTGAACCTCAGTCATTAATAACAAATATTAGTTTTTATATTATAGCATAATAAAGGCTATTTTTTTTTATTTTGATTTATTAACAGTTCTAAGTATTTTCAAAATGCCAGATACCTCTTAAAGTTTAGAATCAAATTATACTTTTAGAGAATAAAATATGTTTTACTTCACTTTGATGTACAACTGAAGCTTCTGATATCTATATTTATTTGTGTGTATATAAAATATTTCTAAAAAATATGCTACTTGAATTGAGAAAATAGCTAAAATTTTTAAATTTAGATCATTATTAAATAAATTTTAAAATATTCATTCTAAAAGAAACAATGTATCATTTTATGATGAATAAAAAATGTTATTATAATAGAAATCGTAAATCTGAAAAGGTACTGGGTCCTATTCAATAAAATTTTAGTTTTCATTATACTAAAATGACACCATTAATAACCTTAATAAACATAATTGACATATATCCTCATGGAAGATATTAAATATGATTTGCCTTTAACCTGTCTTAATTATTTTTTGTTTTATTGCTTCATTATTTTTTGTTTAATTTCTGTATTTGTCCTTTAAAATCATTAAATAATTTGTCTTCATTTGGTCAATCAATATGAACGTAATTTATCATAAAGGATACAGAATAATTTAAGCTTTAAATTTGGTTGTTTACTAGTCTGTTTCAATTGTTTATTTCAAATTTTGTTGAGTGAAAGTAGAACAAAAATGCCTGTTTATAGTATTTTACTATCTTCAAGTAATATGTGCCTATTTTGTAATGATATAAACATTTTTCTTTCACATATTTGTATTTTAAAATATTTTTTCTGTCTTTAATTTTTAAATAAAAAGTGTGTTAATCAAACCTGTGTCTAGTATTCAAAGGTTTTTTTTTTTTCTTTTCTTCAAAAAATTTTTAAAAAAGATAGGGAGAAATTTTTTTTAGCTTTTTATTAAGTAAAATTATAATAAATACAACACAGATTTTAGCTATAGAATTTTTTGAGTTTGTTTAAATATTTTAATTGTTTTACATGAGGAAACAGTGTTTAGTATTGTACACATATGCATTAAAGTATAATCAAATTAATTACATTTTTAAAAGTTTTAATAATTTTTTAAATTGAGTTTTTTGAACTATGTTGCTAGTTTTTAAAATGTTCCTTATGCAATATTTAGTTTTTTTTAATATTTTTGCTTTATTGTTGCTTAAAATAATAATACAGCTATAATAAATGCTTCTTGGACATTTTTTACTATTATTACTTTGTTGATAAACTGAATAGTTAATTTACAACAAAATTTTTTTGGTTGCACATTGAATTGTCACGAAAATTCAGTAAGAATCTGTTAAAAATTAAATTCCAAAGAGCATTTAAAATATTTTAATTTTTCAAATATATTATTTTATGGAAAATTTTGATGCTAATAATTTACTTTAATTATTTTGTGTAAAAATTTTCTAATCAATACAAAGTAATCTATAATTTATAGTAAGTAATGCCCACCGTCCCCTTAAATGTGGAATGCTTGCAATCAAAAATGGAGGTGTTTATCTAGATGTTATAATAATCCTAAATAAACTAATCATTTGTGTTGCTCACCACAGGGCTAATACATTTTATATTGACATTTTTCTTCAAGTAGAGTACAAGTTTTATTACAAAATATATATTTACTACCTGTTATAGTATTCCTAAATACAAAATTTCAACATTCTCTGGCAAACTACTTTTGAGTTATACCCCATGGTGTTAATTTATGCTATAGTGAAATCTATAGTTAGATAAGATGCTAATTGAAACCAAAAGGGGGTGGTGCACAACTAGATGTTATAATAATCCATCCTACTAAATTTCAACATTTTACAGTTAATTGTTTTTGAGTTATGCACCCCAGTGTTAATATACTTTGAGGTTTAAGATTGAGACTGGTATTTGCTGATTCTAAAAATTCTGGAGAACTCTTTTTACTAAGTGTCTTCTGTGTAGGATTATAATTAATGGATAAAATAATTAAAAAGCACCCAAAATGTAATTTTTTTGGTCTAAATGTTTTTTTTTTTTTTTTTTTTTTTTTCACAAAAATTGTTTGGTAATGGCATCATTTTTATTTTGTGCATATGTACAAAGGAATAATATTTCAATGCTATTATTTACTCATTCTGACCCTAATTAATTACCATATTGTTACCATATATTTGAATTATGGAATAAGTGATGGTGAATCAAAAATTAATAAAGTATTCCACTAAAGAAGGTGTCACTGGCAATCTGCAGAGAAATTGAGATGCATCATCAAGTTTACATATGGACGCTATATTTCCTTTTTATGTATAGCAATCTTTTGTTATGTGTACTTTGAGCAAAAGTATAGCTGTATTATTATTATTCTTTAATAGACAATTTTTACACCTTTTAAAATATGAATCTTTTCTTTAAAAGATATACTTCATTTTTCGTTTATTTCTTTTACTACATTTCTTATTTAAAGGTAAAAAGCAGTTTTATTTGACAAGATTGTAATCTAAATGGACCTAATAATTTAACCAAAATCACCAAAGGACATCCTATTGTAAAGAAACTCCTTCAATAAGATAGTAATTAAAAATGATTAAATTTCATTTTTTGAATATGTGAGCCAGAGCCATAACTAGGTCCTTTAGCACCCATAGAAAATAATTGGTCTGCGCCCCTATCACCAAATATAGTGAGAAAATATATAAACATTTTTTTTTCTATATCGTATATTCAGAATGAACTCAAAATATTTTGTTAATTCTTAAAATGTTCCTAGTATATTAATTTTTATTTTGTTCTATAACTTTAATAAATTTTAAATGATTACCCGGATTTATATTAAAAGCGTAGTAGGGGTGTCTGGTAAACATTTTGTAAGAATTTATAATAAGTTTAGCGTTTAGAAGCATTTTAAAAAATAAGAAAATTCATAAAAAAAATTTAAGCACATTGGATTTTATAATAAAAAAAAATTATTTTTCAACTTTTCTCATTTCTACTCGGGGCGAACAATGGCCGAATGGTTAGGGTGCTGGCCTTCGGAACCGGAGTTCGGCGGTTCGAATCCTACAGTGGCATGGATGTTCGTAGCCGTTCGGAATCGGCTTTAAGCAGTAGGTCTCGGTCTCATTAGCCCTCGTGTTGCAAAAAGTAGACCGTAGCGCTCCAAACCAAACTCGAGGCGAATCGTCCTCTTTCGGATCCCATTTTCCTCGTGGTGCGGTGCCCCTAAAACTGATGCGCCCGTGGCAAATGCCACTTTTGGCACGCCCTAGTTACGCCCCTGACGTGAACCGCAAAATTTTTTTATATTATCGAATAAATAGTAGGTATCGATAGTGTACATAGATTCATGGATAACCAGGCACCCATGAAAATCGAGAATGGTATCATGGATTTAAAAAATTTTGGAAATTGATTTCACCGTACATGAATGTCCTTGACTGTTGTTAATGGAGGTGCTATTTAATAAAAATGTTACAACTTTAGTACCCCACTCACGACGTTTTTCTTTTGACGGATTTTTATATTTATTGCTAGATATTATAAAGGATGTAAATTAGGCAGAATTTAAAATTTACCTATAATTTCTAGATTTACGAAGTTATGCTATTTTCCTTAATGTATATATTTTTTAAATTTATATTCTTCAAAATTAAATTCTATGCTATTTATGCGATACTAACAGGATACGGTATTTGCCTAGGTGAGAATAATTTCGCTAATATAAAATATAACAATTGGGGTCCTATTCTAAAGCCATTCCTTTAAAAATCTGTAATGGCAATTCTTTCCGACTTGGTGAAAAAGAGCCAAGACCGCATCTTTAGCGGCGAAAGCACCATTTTATTTTGACTTGTAACATTAAATTTATTTTCTTGGGATTTTCACACAATACTACTATTTACAACGTATATCCATCTATAATGTTATCAGGCTTGCAATTCTGTCACTTTTCTCACCTTTAGTCACTTTTTTTCGTGGTGTATCGCAGCAAAAGTCTGTTGTTGAAAAAAGAAAATCTGAATTAATAACAAAATATTTTAATAAAAAACCAAAAATGTGATACTCTAATCAAATTTTTCTTATTAAAATGTAATTAATCATATGGTTTCCAGAATTTAGTGATTTTAAAAAGTCGTAAAGAAGTTCCTGAAATGTACATTTAATACACTAAAGTAATTTACGTCAAAGCACACATTTCTTTTTCTTCACAATTTTTGTTTAGATACTCTAATTTAGCTATGCACATATTTCAAAACATCATTAATATATGCAGAAAATTGTGATTATAAAATTAATGTATTGTATGTATTCAAAACTAATTTATAGATTTTTCTTGAATAAAAAGCAATGTTGAGTTGTATTAAACAAAATTTTTAACCTTTTTGTATTTGACGCTAAAATCATGTCTTTCATGAATCATTTGATTTAGAGTTAAAATAAATAGAAAAATCTTAATTTTAGCATCTGTAATCAAGAGGAGAAAAAAATCGCTTTTTTTTTTCAATGTTTAGTCACTTTTTGGTCACTTATTCTGCATTATTTGTCACTTTTCTCACCTTTCTTAAAGTTGCAAGCCTGTGTTATACATTCATACAAAAGTATTTAATTGTGACGTTGATTACATCTATCTCCAAGAATTTCCACACGACTTTCCATTTTTTTCTAAAAATTGGCATAGATGCAATATAACCTCCCTCTTTTGTTTAATATATTCGCGTTTTGTTTTGTTTTTCCAATTTCTGTTCTAAAACTGTTTATTTGTCTTATTATTCTACGCGTGCAGAAAAAAATTTTGGTCGCCATTGGAAAACATGTGACTATAATATCACATCTGTAGTATTTCATATTCTTTTCTATGCTTTTTTTAGCGTAGAAATGTCGGGAGTTTGCGAAAATCTAATCTTATAGAAGTAAACCTTATTATCCAATAATTACATATTATTATATAGCGAAGTGCAATCATTTGTACTCTAAATCAATTTTGTGTGTGTGTGTCAGGGCCGTAACTATAGGGCGTGGCAAAGATGGCATTTGCCACGGGCGCATCAGTCATAGGGGCGCCGCACCGTGAGAAAAATAAGGTACGAAAGACGATTCGCCCCAAGTAGAAATAAGGAAAAATTAAAAAAAAAATGTTTTTAATTATAGAATTAGATTTTATTTTTAAAATCCAGTGTGTTTAAAAATTACTGTTTTATGATTTTTCTTATTATTTAAAATGCTCCTAGAGACTAAACTGGTTATACATTCGTACAAAAATGTTTACCAAACACTCTTAATATGCCTTTTTATAAATCCGGGTATTCGTTTTAAATTTTGAATTAATTAAATGTACTAGAACTAAATTTAAATTTAAAAAATCATCAATTTTTTATGAAAATTCCACGTACAAATAAAAGAAATATTCCCCTCAAATAAACTATTCACTTTATCAGGCAAATAATACCCCTAGAGAGTTCGAAAATATTTTTAAATATTAATAAAAGAAATGTAGAAGAAAAATTAAAAATTAATAACTAGAAACATTTTAAGAATTAACAAAATATTTTGAGTTCAATCTGAATATATGATGTAGAAAAAAAACATTTATATATTTTCTCATTATATTGGGTGGTTTGGGCGCAGATCAATTTTTTGCCACGGACGCCAAGAACCTAGTTGTGACCCTGGTGTGTGTGTGTTATCTCTTATTTTTCTTATATATTTTACTTTGCCATATTTATTTGGACCGAAAATTAAAAAACTGAATTTTGATTAAAAATTGGTACAGGTATATTATATGTACCTGATGGTACGCTTTTCAGATTTGGCGACTTTTGCTAATTCGGCATTTTATTTCTCCGTCCTGTTTACTGTAGAATTATGTTTTTAAGGTATCCGTCTACGTTGAACACGTCTTTTTTTTTTTTTTTTTTTTTTTTTTTTTTTTTTTTTTTTTTTTTGCCAGAAATCATAATTTGTTTTATTTCTCTATTGTAAAATTTCACCTTTTAGGCTTCTAAATCTGTTTTTGTTTTGTCTCTACGGTAGTTTAAAGAAAAGTTACAGCTTTTAAACACCAGTGAGAGCTGTCAAAACAAAATGGAAGTATCGACTTCGGAACCGAAAGTTGTGAATTTAAAGATCATTTTTTGGAGAAAACTTTTTAAATTTTTCTGAAAATTAGTTTAAACATTTTTCTAGTATTTTTAATAATTAGCAACTTGGCAATTAGAAAGTTTTGAAGCAAGAAAGTGTGGGGAAGTTTAAACATGTATTTTAATTTTTAATAGTTAAAGTTGCTTTCATAAACTTAAATGCGTTTTTCTCAGAACGGTATTTTTAATAAAATATTGAAACTTAAAATGGAATTTCTCAAAAAGTTCTCAAAATATTTTGTTAAAAATTGTTATGAGTGCTTTTGATAGTATTTACTTGTAAATGACCTAGAAGCTTGAAATTTGGATAATTTTTAATGATGTTACACTCATAGTTAGTTATAAAGGTAATGAAAACTCGTTAAAAAATCAATGTGTATGATTTTGAGGGACCAAAATTTTTTACCAAATCTAAATCCAGCAAAGATTTTACGTAATTCATTAGACCAGTGTATAAGAAATGTGTTGCATAAAAAAATATTGAAATAATTTAATAAAAAATTGGGCCTTCTGAAAAAAACCAATTTTTTTACTAAATTTTCTTCATTTATTATAAATTTTATAAAAACTTCTCCGGGAATAAATTTTTTAAGTGCAAATCTCTATGATAATATAAAAAATAAATCTAAAAATGTAAATTCATGAACTAGTTTCTACATTTAAAGAAAGTTCTCCGAACGTAGACGGATACCTTAATTAGGGGAAACTTTTTTCTTGGTTTTGTCATCATCACAAATAAACGTTTTCTTTCCAAGTTGTTCGTTTCCATTTAAAAAAAATCTTAATAAAGACTTACGTTATAAATACATTCAAGATCAACTAGATATTCCATAGGTAAGTATCATTATAAATTTATTTCTAATTTTAAAAATTAACAATAGGATCTAATTGTGTATATTTCTGATCAACGGATACAAGGAATGTTCTTGGGGGGCGGGGGGTCTCGGCGATTTCGTTAAGCGAGAAAATGCTGAGTTTCTATATAGAATGTAATTTCATTTTATGGTCTTTCCAAGTTCCAGCATCACGCGAAAATTTAAAATAACTTTTAACTAACCAAATGCTAAAATTGTGCTTAAACAGGGTTCCCACGGTCCTTAAAAGTTCTTAAGAACTCCTTAATTTTAGCTTTCATTTTTAAGGGCCCTTAAAACTACTTAATTTTCGTCAAAGATCCTTAAAAACTCCTTAATTTTTAAATTGGAATGCGATCAATTTCTCCATCGATGACATCCACAGTCTCATGTGATTTCCTGTCAGTTTTCTTATATGACAAATATATAATCTTTTGTATACTGAAAAGGTTTAAAGTAAAAAGTCAGCTACCCTTTCCTAATAGCTAACAGTCATTCAGATTTTAATTAAACGAAATATGGTTTGGTTTGGTTTGGAGTGCTACGGTCTACTTTTTGCAACACGAGGGCTAATAAGACCGGGACCTACAGCTTAAAGCCGATTCCGAACATCCATGCCATAGTGGGATTCGAACCCACGAACTCCGGTTCCGAAAGCCAGCACTCTAACCAATCGGCCATCGTTCGGCTAAACGAAACATGCAGATGGGGGTTTGTAGATATTTCAGTTACTTATGGAAATTTAATTTTCCTTGCATTGAATGTAATAGAAAAGTCTAAAACTTTCTTCTTTCCCAGGCAACGCCGGGTATAATATCAGCTAGTATATATATATATATATATATATATATATATATATATATATATATATATATATATATATATATATATATATATATATATATATATATATATATATATATATATATATATTTATATATATATATATATATATATATATATATAATACATATATATATAAATATATCAGAGTCATTTTTAAGCCCTCATGAAGTACTGTTTATAATATTGTTTTTATTCACAATTTATTTTTAGTTTGATCATTCAAAAAACTTTAGATGTACATTTTTCAAAATTAGATTGTGTCAAATAGATTTATCTTATATTAATTTTTAGGCACAAAATCTTAATTCTGAAATATTGTAGGGCATTTATTGAACATGCCTTGTCTGATTCATAATCATTAAAATATGTTCCTCAGGAGATAGGGTTTATGCCGTTATGTCGTGTATTTCAAGTAGGTCCTTAGAAAAGTTCTTAAAAAGTCCTTAATTTTTGTAATGGAAAAAGAGTGGAAAGCCTGTTAAAGTGGTATAAAATGTTAAGTGTAATGTTATGATTGTTCTTAGAAGCTGTATAAAAATGTTCAGAATGCCGCCATTTTTGCTTGCGACGTTTTCGGTACCAATTTTATTTTCTATTCTTTCACAGTGATAAAATTAGATAGGAGTTTTATCCAAATTATTCCTTGGACAATTTGGGATAAATGCATCTTCAAATATAAGAATTAGATTGCAGATACGAGCGAATCCAAAGTTGCATTCCAACTCGTATCGCAAATGAATGTTAACAAAAGGAAAGAGATTGGGCCGTTAACTAAAACTTAACCTTTATTTGAACATCATCAAAATATTTCCACGAGGGAAAAAGTAAAGCAGCTAGCAGGACATTAGCGAGGTGAGAGACTGATGCATCGCTGTTCATATCCCGCGCCGGTACGTGTTGTACCGGTACAGTTACAGTTACCTTTACGTCGCTCGACCAAAGAGTCTTGGGGTGGCCACGCGTCACCGCAATATCCCCCTTCCAGTGACAACGTTAAGTCCGATATTTCGCTGGGAATCTGACCTGCCTGCCAGACCGAGTCTGTCTGCTCTGCTGATCCGCTGTTACTGTCTGATCTTCTTCGATGGTTGGAGAAACGATCTTCGGCTTCTCTGATGGCGATGTGTCGTCTCCCTCTAGAAGAAAAGCGGGTTTTAACCTGTCAATGGAGATAACCAGCTCTTTGCCCCTTGAACTGATCTTAAAAGTCTTATCAGCTCGCTGCAGAACCAAGAACGGTCCATCATAGGGCGGGGTCAGAGGTGGTTTGACTTGGTCGACCCTGACAAAAACGTGCGAGCAAGTGTAGAGTTCTTGTGGAACAAAAGTTTTTTTGTTACTGTGATTGCTGGAAGGTTGTGGTGCTAAAGTTCGCATCACCGACCGAAGTTCTTGTAGAAAAGTGGCCAGGTTGACGTCCTCCTTTCCAGCTGCCAAAAATTCCCCAGGGAGTCGAAGAGTGGTACCATACACCAGCTCTGCCGTGGTTGCTCCCAGCTCTTCCCTGAGTACCGAACGTAAGCCGAGGAGAACCGTCGGCAATTTTTCCGTCCACCTCTCACTCAGACAAGCCTTTAAAGCCGCTTTAAGCGGTCGGTGGGCATTTTCCACAAGCCCATTGCTCATTGGATGGAAAGAAGTAGTATGGATATGCTTAACCCCTAACAATTTGGCTAAGGATTTAAACAAATTGGACTCGAACTGACGCCCTTGGTCAGTAGTAATGGTGTTTGGCGTTCCAAAACGCGCAATCCAATGTGCGTAAAAAGCTCTAGCGACCGTGTCTGCCGTGATGTCACGTAGAGGTATAGCCTCAATCCACCGAGTGAAATGGTCTATCATGGTAAGGATATATTGGTAGCCGTCAGATGTTGGTAGCGGTCCTACCAAGTCTATATGAATGTGCTCAAAACGGTTGTCTGGTACCGTAATCTTTGATGCCGGGCTACAGACGTGACGATGAATTTTTGAGCGTTGGCATGGTGTACATGTCTTAGCCCATCTGCGTGCGTCCTTAGTTATACCCTTCCAAATAAACCTACTGGTAAGCAATTTGGTGGATGCTTTAATCCCTGGATGGGAAAGATTGTGTACGGTGTCAAAAGCTAGTTTCCTAAAGTCCGAGGGAATGTAAGGCTTAATCTTTGGAGTAGATATATCACAATACAATGGAACGTCGGAATCAGGTATGGTTATCATCTTAAGATTTAAGGACGGATCCTGAAGAAGCTCTTGCAGTTCCTCATCCTCAACCTGAGACTGGGAAATGATCTTAAAATTTAGCACTTCAGGCAAACTAATTGCTGCAATACGCGACATTAAATCGGCAGGAGCATTTCTGCCCCTTTGACGTATCTAATGTTCGTACTGAACTGACCAGTGAGATCTAAATGACGCATTTTCCTCGGGGAACATTTATCCAATTTTTGGTGGAAAGCAAATGTTAATGGTTTATGGTCCGTGAATATTACGAAATTTCGGCCTTCAAGCATATGCCGAAAGTGCTTGATAGCTGCATAAATTGCAAACAACTCCCGGTCGAAGGTGGACCATCTACGTTGCGACTGATTGAGTTTGGCAGAAAAAAATGCCAGTGGCTGAGTTGTTTTTTGCGATTGGCCGTTGCTCTGCCCTATTTGGTTTAAAGAAGCTCCAATGGCTATATTACTGGCGTCAGTAAAAAGCACCAACTCCGCTTTCGGATCCGGGTGCGCTAAAAGTGTAGCCTGCACCAATACCTTTTTGCAGTTTTCAAATGCCTCGCTAGCCTGTTCCGTCCAATTGATGACATCGTTTTTGCCTTTTAACAAGTCCGTCAACGGCGCTTGAATTTAAGCCGCGCCGAGGTATTGTTCGCCGGTAATAGTTTAAAAGGCCGAGAAAGCGCCCCAACTCGTTTAAGGTTCGCGGCAGAGAAAATCTTACAATAGGATCCACTTTCTCCTGCATAGGCCTTATGCCGTGCTTGTTAATAGTGTATCCTAAAAAGGAGAGTTCATTGACTCCAAGAACGCACTTTGACGCGCTAATTCGCATCCCAAAGTCAGTGAGCCTGCGAAAAACAATCTCTAAATGCTGCAAGTGTTCCGACTCAGAACTGCTAGCTACCAGGATGTCATCCAAATATACAAAAACAAAGTTTAGGTCGTGCAAAACCTCGTTCATAAATCTTTGGAACGTCTGGACCGCATTTGATAACCCAAAAGGAAGGAACATAAATTCGAACAATCCAAATGGCGTGGTTATAGCCGTTTTGTGCACATCGTCTGGGTGCACGGGTATCTGATTGTATGCCCTGATTAAGTCTATTTTAGAGAATATAATTTTGCCGTGGAGCTCGCTAGCAAAATCTAAAATGTGCGGTAGAGGATACCGATCCGGTACCGTTATCTTATTCAAAGCGCGGTAGTCTCCAGTTGGACAGTAATCCGTGAAATTGGGTTTTGGAACTAAATGTAATGGATTGGACCAATTCGACTTACTAGGACGGCATACCCCCTGGTCCAGCATATACTGAAATTCTCTTTTTGCTATAACCAACTGCTCTGGGTGCAATCTACGGGGTTTAGCATACACTGGTTGACCTGTCGTTTCAATGCGATGCACGGTATTATGAGGTACCTGCTGATTTGACGGATAAGGCTTTAGTATCTCGGTAAATTTGTCTAGTATCTGTTTATACTTAAAATCGCCCGAGACCAGTGTAATTTGGGGTTCGATGTCCTTTGCGCACTGCCCTTTGGTTGTTAAAGATGTTTTCGGATCACGTAAGCAGCGGTTTTTAATATCTACCAGAAGACCATAATGCTCTAGAAAGTCTGCTCCAATAATGGGTTTGCTGACCCCCGCCAATATAAATGGCCAAGTGAAACGTCTGCGCAAATTTAAATCCAGAGTCACGATGCGCGTGCCGTATGTATGAATTTGGGACCCGTTAGCCGAAAACAATTTGATATCACTCGAAATTTTCTTGCTTGGCGTATATGGTAAAACGCAGACATCACTTCCACTATCTATCAAATATACCCTATTGGATGTATTGTCTTTAACAAAAAGGCGGCTAAGTTTCGTCGCGGTGAAATCACAGCTGGCCGCATGATGTGACTTCCCCGTTAGTTTCCCTGACGTGAGAAATTACAGGGTTCTTTGCACTTAGTTGCCCGCTGGCCAAATTTAAAATGGTACCAACAGAGGTCATTGTTATTGTGCGAAGTATTGCGATTCCTGCTTTTGGAACGAAAACGCGGTTTAGCTGCATTCGGCGCATGTGTCCTGGCCAAACGCTGCATTTGTTTGGCCAGTTCGGCTACTTGCTGTTGTAACAAGGTTATTGGATCTGTTGGTTGAGTTTGTGCGACAGCATAACAATTTGCTTCCCCTTGTTCTGTGGTCTCCAGGATTTTATCAGCCATAAGGGCCAACTTATCCAACTTATCGTCGGAGACCGACAAAATAGCTTGCGCCTGGCTGGGGAGCCGTTGTAACCAGAGTGTCTTAAGAAGCTCGTCACTGAGACATTGGCCTGCTAACTGGCGCATCTTGCGCAATAATAATGACGGTTTATCGTCGCCTAACGTTAGCTCCGATATTACGGTTTTTAGGCGTTTTTGTTCGAAATCTGAAAATTCGGATATTAACCTCTCCTTAATCGCCTGGTACATATTGGTAGTGGGTGGATTGAGCACTATATCGCTGACGTGCATTAAGGTATCAGCATTGAGCGCTGCTATCACTGCATAATACTGAGTGCAGTCCGCAGTTATCGAGCTCATTTTGAATTGAGCTTCGATATTGACAAACCACAGTTCGGGCGATTTTTCCCAGAACTGAGGTAATTTTAATGCTACCCTATCCACTTCAGCAGCGGCCGTTGGCAGAGACATGGTTAGAAAACAACTTAAATTAGCGCGCACACAAGAAATTTATATATTATTTTAGACAACTCCAATAAAATACAAAATGCACTTTATAGTATAAACTTAAAATTTAAACATATTAAAGAGTAATTATTGGCAAGAGAAACATATATGTAGTGCAACAAAAAATATATATATAAAATATACACTTTACTAAAATTTAAATAAGTAGCAATATTTTATAGTTAGCTGCGCGAATTGAAACCAATCAATATAAAAATAAGAGCACGTTAGGCTGTCTGAGCGAAAGAGAACTAGAACACAAATGCAGTAGTATGGAAAGCATGCATCTTACTCTGCCGTTGAGATGAAGTAGTAATCCATTAATCCATGCTGGAACGGGAACCACGTGGCACAAAAATATCCCACTTGGGGATCACAAACACTAAAACGCACAAATATTCCGTAGAAGCGTACTAGATGTTCGAAATCATTGGTACTGCATAAAAATCTGCAGCATAAGCCCAATATTTTATCCGATGTAATCAGATAGCGTGCTTCTCGTAGGTCACCACTGCAGATACGAGCGAATCCAAAGTTGCATTCCAACTCGTATCGCAAATGAATGTTAACAAAAGGAAAGAGATTGGGCCGTTAACTAAAACTTAACCTTTATTTGAACATCATCAAAATATTTCCATGGGGGAAAAAGTAAAGCAGCTAGCAGGACATTAGCGAGGTGAGAGACTGATGCATCGCTGTTCATATCCCGCGCCGGTACGTGTTGTACCGGTACAGTTACAGTTACCTTTACGTCGCTCGACCAAAGAGTCTTGGGGTGGCCACGCGTCACCGCAAGATCTTACTGAAAACTTAACTCTTCTTGCTTTAAATTAATTTTCCTCATTCTCAGTAGTCTGAACCAAGTTAATGTTTGAGTTATATAAATTTGTTGGCAACCTAGCAATTTTAACTGAGTTAAACAAGCGAGAACAATAAATCTTTAATTTAAATACTGTGTCGACCTCTACTCGACATTTTATCTGCTGCAAAAGAAAGATAATGTTAAGTCAGACTCGATGTTGGAGCTCGTAGGGTTACAAATAGTGGGTAAAAAAAACTTACGGGGTATGTTGATTTGCTAGGTTTTTTTTTTTTTTTTTTTTTTTTTTTTTTTTTTTTTTCCCGATTTCATTTATTCGAGGGAGTGGGCACGCAGTTTTCCTGGTACGTTTAAGGAAAAAAAAGAACATACATTTCAGATTTATTTATTTATTGGGGCAAAAAATGCTAGTACAGTTTTAAAAAGCTACATGTTATTATATAAAATGCAATTGGAGCAAAAATATAAATTAGGGCAAAAGCAACTTTCATGTGATTTTTTTTTCTTTTGCATAATACCTTAATTTCCGCTAAAAGGTATTCAAAGTAGGTTTCAAAAATATAGTAGCAGCAGAAATTCTTTTCCTAGAAGAAAACCCCTCCCCACACACTTGAAATGTTCAACTAAAGATATATTTTATTGCTATAATTATATTTTTGTCGTAAATCTTTACTCTTATTTCATACGAAACGAATCATTGCACTATCAGTACACGAGTCATTATTATTATTACATTTACAGATGTCATAAAAACACATAGTTAAAATTTGAAAATAAAATATGAATTATAACAGTGCTTTGGTTTCTGAACAGCAAATATATGTGTTCGCAATATTGCCTGAAATATGACAATGGGGGAGTCCAAAATATTGAAAAAAGTGTGGGATCATTTCTGGACAGCCCTACTTCTGTTGAGTAGGAAATGTTTTTCCCGTTAAAGTAAATTTGAGACTTCGAAAAGCTTAAGAAAAAGGGGGGAAATAGAGATAAATTAAGTCGAAATGAACTTTTCGCTATTTTTATTTAGATGCAGGCAATCTACAATTTGATGTTATAGCACCATTCGATATTCTTTACGATTCATACAGATAAGCCTCCTAATTAAGAAAATATAAATTTGTTTTCCAAATAAAATTAAGTCAGGGATCCTGGTTGTACAATATCCAATTAAATAAGGGGCTGGTTGTTGGTACCGTAGTCCCTGGTTCAGATCTTACTTGAGGGTTGTATGTTAGTAGCCGCTAAAAATCGCCTTTAATCCTGCGCACTTCACACAATTTTGACAAAAGTTGTTTAAAAATCTTAGTATTTCTTTGTGGATATTTTTAATATTTATAAAATTCTTAGTTGATTAATATAAAAACATTTTTCTTTGAATTTTACAGTTTTTTAAAGATACAATTTTTTTATTGATTTACCTTCTCTTTATTTACCTTATTTTGCCTTATACTTGTCTTTTCCCGACGTAAAGAAGAAACGTTTTAATACAGGCTGAAGAAATGCATCAATTTTGGATAGAGAAAAATTTTGCACGCTTTACTTAATGCAAACGATGATGCTTTTATTCAACAGTTAGCATGGATAGAATAATTTTTTGTAAATAAAGTATGATAAAGTTTGAAATATAGTATGTATCTTATTCCTACACTGGAAACTTTTTATTCCCTTTTTATGTCAAACAACTTATTAATCACTCAATACAAATAAGTAACAACGTTATAAATGATGTTTATAATAGTAGCGTAAAAATAAAACACAAATAAAATGTTTTGATAGTTAAAGTAATATTTTGAAATTGCGCCAGGTGATAAAACTATTACTTTTAAATGTTATTTATAGCATTTAAAGCTGTTATGTTGATGTTATTCAGTTCTTAAAATTTTTTCGATGAAATGCGTATTTCGTAGAGGTAGAATGTTGTCAAATAGCCAGGGGTGATTGTTTTTCAGAGGTACCCCGGAATTCTGAGGTTTTTTAATTTTTCTTCCGGGTTTAGAAACTATCATTCCTTCTGGGTTGATATTTTTCACCTGGGTAGTTTGAATTCAAAGATGCAAAACATTTTTTTGAATAAATTAAATTATGAAATATTAAAACTCAACATACCTGAGATTCTGCTGAAAAGTAAAAAAGAGAGGGTTAGAGCATGATGAAGAAGGACCACATATCTTTATGGTTGCTAAGCAAGGAGTAAAAATTTATTTAACTGTATATAGAGTTACATAGTGGGCTGCTGGTGCTGCCATCTATTAATATTTAAAACTAACATTTCAAATACTCCCACTTTAGTTTTAAATTACTTGATTACATAAGCAATGGCAAGAGAAATTCATACAAAATAATCACTATTAAATGAGTGAAGTTTACAATTTCAATTCCATTGATTCGGCACAAATATGATGTTTTTGTCTGTGGACAGTTTTAGTAAGAAAGTTTGCAATCATTTTGTTTGTAGATATACTGTCCACCTTAATATGTTCAAGCTTGATTGCTTCTCTAACAAAATAATGTCTAATGTCTATGTGTTTGCTTCTTGAATGAAACATGCTGTTTTTACTTAAGTTAACAGCTCCGTTGTTGTCACAAAAAAATCTGTATAGGCTTGTCAGTCGAAATCCCAAGTTCTCGAACAATCTTGTTAAGCCAAATGTCTTCTTTTGTTGCCTCAGACAGTGCCATATATTCTGCTTCAGTAGTGCTAGTAGCAATTGTAGGCTGTCGCTTGCTACACCAAGACACAGCACCACCTCCTATGCATAATACATATCCAGTTGTGGATCGACGATCTCCAATATCACCACCATAATTTGCATCACAGTAGCCAATGACATCATTACTGCAGTTACTTGAATATTGTAATGTCATTTCAGATGATCCCCGTAGATAACGCATAATGCGTTTAACACTGGCCCAGTGTAATTTAGCTGGACCATTACAAAATTGACACACTGTGTTAACTGCATGGACTATGTCAGGCCTGGTGGCCTGAGCAGCATAAAGAAGTCTACCAACAGCTGCTTGGTAGGGAACGTTTAACTTTTCTTTCTCCTTATTGTTCAGCAATTGTATTTTACTCAAGATTTGATTAGGATCAAGAGGGGTTGTTATACTATGGGACTCATGAATGTTGTATTTTACAAGCAAATTCTCGATATATTGAGTTTGATTTAGGCTTATGGACCCATTAGCCCTATCACGAACAATTTTGATACCTAAATATAGTTTGCTTCTCCTAAATCTTTCATTTCAAATCTTTTCTTAAGTTGATTTTTAATCGAATTTTTTAGTTCATTATAATTGCTAAATTTTAATAAATCATCAACATAGATAGTCACTATTACTAATTCTCCATTTTGATTACCTTTAATGTACACACAAGTATCAAATGTACTCTGTTTCAGTCCCATTCTTATTAGTTCATTTTCTAATACTTCATACCAAAGCCTTCCGCTTTGTTTTAAACCATTTAAAGCCTTATTTAGTTTAAGGACCTTTCCATCTAATTTATCATTATAATATTCATTGAAACCCTCAGGTATTTTCATATATATTTCTTTGTTAAGTTCTCCCTGTACAAAAGCCATAACTGCATCCATCTGATCGATTTCCCAATTATATATGGATGCATAAGCCAATAGAACTCTTAATGGGACATATCGTACAACAGGGGCGAATGTCTCATTATAATCTATTCCCTCTATCTGAGAGAAACCCTTATCAACTAAACGAGTTTTATATCTTTCAGTTTTGCCATCAGAATTATGCTTAATTTTGAAAACCCATTTACAATCTACGATATTTTTATCTTTTGGTCTATCTACAATATCCCACGTTTTGTTTTTAATATGACCTAATATTGTATCAGATATAGAATCTTTCCAATGATTTGCATTAGCACCTCTTAATGCCTCATCAATGTTTTTGGGTTCAGAATAGATATCATATTTTATTGCAGCCAGAACTTTGGCAAAACAGGCAGGATATAAATTTGGCATTTGCAAATTTGTCATACCTTCAGTGTCAAAATTTTGATAGCGATCTGGGAGTCTAATTTCTCTCCTAGGTCGAGTTAAATTAGGTATATCATTACTTATATTTTGGTTGTTTATATCACTACTGTTATCTAGATCATCATTTCCAATAATGGTAGCATCCGAATCATTATTTTCAAATGAACCATCAACAGTTCCGAGATCCATAACTTTGTTATTTTTATCTCCATTAACATCATCAGAATCTGAGTCACTGATTTTATTATTTTCCATTATTAGAGTACTCCCACTGAATAATGTATCACTGTAAAATTGTGACTTATAATTTGTCGTCTGATAATACATTTCATTCTCTAGAAAATGAACATATCGTGCATTTGTAATTTCACGCGTTTTAGGATTAATTAAACGATAGGCTTTTCTATCTAAACAATAACCAATAAACATAAACTCCTCTGCCTTCATATCCCACTTAGCTCTTTTCTGTTTTGGAATATGAACAAAAGCACGACATCCAAAAATTCTCAAATAGTCTAAGTTTGGCTTTTCTCCACTCCATTTTTCATATGGGGTGATACTGGTAATTGCTACAGTTGGGGAAATATTTTTACAATGATTTGCAGTTTGAACTGCTTCTGCCCAGTAAGTTTGATCAAGGTGAGCATCCACCAACATTGATATAGCCCTTTCAACACGTGTTCTATTATTTCCTCTGCAACACCTAATTGTTCTGGTTTGTATGGAACAGATTTTTGATGCTCAATCCCTTTTGACACTAAGAAATCTTCCATAGCTTTGTTTACATATTCTCTCCCATTATCAGAACGTAACACTTTGATTGGTTTACCAGTTTGCCTTTCAACAAATACTTGAAATAATTTAAATTTTTCAAAGACTTCAAATTTATTCTTTAAAAAATACACAAAAGTCATCAGAGATAAATCATCAATAAAAGAAAGAAAATAGCGAGAACCACCCATTGATGAAACATTCATTGGTCCACACAAATCACTATGAACAATACCTAGAATTTCCTTTGCACGTTTAGCTTTACCCTTAGGAAATGGTTGTCTGTGCATTTTTCCTTTAATACATGATGTACAATCTGGTAATTTCCCACAAAATGAAAAACCTTCAACCATATCTCTTAATTTTATCATTCCACTTTCACTTAGATGGCCTATTCTTTTATGCAGTACTTCATTTGAAGTACTTGTAACATTGATTAAAGCCATATCCTTACTTATATCAAGAGAATACAAATTACTACTTATTCCAGTTCCACTTGCTACTAATTGATTTCCCTTTATAAACAAAACACCGTTCACCTGTAAATGTACTGACCATACCAAAGGTTTTATTTAGATATTTAATAGAAAGCAAATTAGCAGTTAACTTTGGCACATGTAGAACATTACTAAAGGTTACGGAAACATTTTCCCCATTTCTCAATAAATCAAATGTTACCTTGCCAACACCCTCAACTTCAATAACAGAGCTACCAGTTTTAATTTGGTTAATGTCAGCTTTCTTATAATCTTTAATTAGTTCTTTATATGGAGTCATGTGATATGAAGCACAAGAATCCATATACCAAATATTGGAATCTGGGTTATAACTCACAAGATAAGTTTCTGCCACATAAGCTTCTTCCCTTTTGTTATATTTTGGCCTAACATTAGATTTCTTTCTGAATTTATCATTAACTGTACTACCCTTTTGACATGGAGGCTTATTACAGTCTGAACTTTTATGCCCAAATAAATTGCATTTGAAGCATTTCCTCTTAAAGTATTTCCTATCTTTCACATGTTCATTGAGAAAGGCTTGTTCTTTTTCATCATCTACAGGTTTTATGTCCTCAGCCATTAAACGTGCTCTCACATTATCTACTGTGATATCTTCACCACAGTTTTTCAAAACCATTATCAAAGGGTCAAACCTATCAGACAAATTTGCTAGAATTATCCCAGCAACCAATTCCTCATCTGGTTTAGTACCTGTTGATTTTAGTTGTTGATATGCTGAAATTACCTTATGTAAATATTCAGTCATATCTTTACAATCAATATAACGTGTATTGACTAAAACTTTTATGATCGAGACCTTCCTTGTAATTCCCTTATCATCATAAGTTTCAGCCAATTTAACCCACGCTTCTTTGCCACTAGTTAATTCCCCTATACCATTAAAAATTACTTCATTTACTCCTTCTACAATATATGACAAGGCTTTGGTATCTTTTACTAAATCTTCCTTACTACCACTTACATAATCCCATAAATTCTTCTTAATTAAATGCATTTTCATGGCAAATTTCCAATCAAGATAATTTGCCCTACCTGTTAACTGTTTATGGGTAAATGATCCTTCACTCCCAGGCATACTTAAATTTTGTCAGTAATCAAAATAAAGAATTAGAAGTGCATTTCAATAAATTATCTATTCAATCAAGTTTTACTTCAGATATCTATAAAATTACCATACATAAATTTAAATTAGAAATTACTGGCCATGTACTTTTATAATCATTAGGCCTAATTTTACCATGTGGTTTCACAGATAATTTAATTCTAAAATTTGCTTAAAATTAAATTATATTAAATACTACACATATATATTATTCATATACATAGCTTTCTGGGCCCATAACTTGATGAAATATTAAAACTCAATATACCTGAGATTCTGCTGAAAAGTAAAAAGAGAGGGTTAGAGCATAATGAAGAAGGACCACATATCCTTTTGGTTGCTAAGCAAGGAGTAAAAATTTATTTAACTGTACATAGAGTTACATAGTGGGCTGCTATCTATTAACATTTAAAACTAATATTTCAAACATTAAAAACTCTGCTCGTCAAACTTTCGTTACAGCTTATTTCGTGTTTCAGCTGCAGAGAGCGAGTAATCTACTTCAGTCAACATTTCCGGTCATCGTCGGGGGCAGCAAAGAAGAGGTGATTTGATTTGATTGATTGCGTAACGACAGTATCTTTCAGTGGTCAGAAGAAAGGAGAGATAATCAATTAGAAAGGGAAGTTTTCTGAATACATAGGATGGGAATGGCTGATTTCTGTTTGAAGAGAAACACAGTGACTTGAAAGAGAGAGCAAGTTTAAAATTTGAAGTTAAAAAAAATAATATCATTGTGGTTTGACGTTCGTTTTAATTTTGGGTTTCAGCTTCGGTTCGGGACACTACAGTCTGTTTTTTTCCGTCTCCCAACGCCAGACAAGGGCTTAAAACCAGCATTCATTCCACCGATTCTGCTCTTATCGGTACCGAAGTTCGTGGGCTCGAATCCCACTGCTAACATCGATGTTCACAGCTTTCGGGATGGGCTTTAACAGTAAATTCCAGTCTCATTAGCCCTCCTATAGCTAAAAGTACACCGTAAAGCTCCAAACTAAATCGAACAGCTATACGACGCTAGCTGAATCGTTAGGACACTGGCGCGGGTTCGAATTCCGCTACTGACGTAGTTGTTCGTAGCCGTTCAGGATCGGCTTTAAGTAGTAGATTCCTATGTTTTTAACCGTTGTGTAATATAAAGTAGACCCTAGCTCTCCAAAACTGAACTAGTTACAAACCTCTGAGTCAAAAGTAAATCCAAACTGGTTCAGATACCGAAAGGGTGCTAACCTTATCGTCATCTCCCGGAAAATTTATTACGTAAAAATACATTTGAATTGTCCATTTAGGAAAAAAAAAATAGTCTTATATAGCGTGTATGTTATTTTTATCCTAAATTTTTAACATTAAGTAAATGAAATTTCATTAAGTAATGAAAATTATTTTAACTTTACAAAGTAAATTCTGCCATCATAATCTAAACATTCGTTTCAGAAATGCCTTTTATAAATTTACTATCTGAACTCTTATAACTCAAGAAATGGATATGATAGAAATATGACATAAGTAAATATAAAAGCTTAAAATTTCATAAAATATCTCTTTTCCTCATCAGGAATGTCATTTAGTTCTTATGAAAATGGGTCCCATGAACCAACTGTGGGCTATTTTACAAAATGTTATTCAAAATCATTGTTCCCCCCAAAATAGCTCCTTTTTGTCAGCATTAAGGGGATGGTCGACTCTACAAAAAATTTTTATAAAATTTTAACTTATAACTGGGAAACTTTGTTCAAATATGCATTCAAGTATGAGTAAGTTATACACATTAATTTTTTTTCTTAAAATAAGAAATTTTAAAACATTAACATTTTATGAACTTTTGTTATTTTTTTAAAGTGCTCCTTGCGACTTAATTTTCTGTAAATTATAACAAAATTTATCAAATACTCCTAATATAAATTAAAAGGAATCTGAGGATCTTTTTAAATTTTAGCTTTATTATTTATTTACTTGATCATTGAAAAATTCAGTTTAAATTTTAGAAAACGCAAAATTTTTCCCGAAAATTCAGCGTACAGACTTAAAATTTTTTCCTATAAATTGACTATACAATCTGGAAAATAATAATACCCAAAAATGTTTAAAAGTTATTTTAATGTATTAATTAAGCAAAAATAGAAGACAAAACTGAAATTTAAGGAGCAAGGAATATTTTAAAAATTAAGAAAGTATTTTTTTAAAGATGAATTCTTCAATTACCTGATTTTTAATTTCTCTTAAAGTTGGATTAATTTAGTTCTTATTCAATGCATATGTGTATACATTAATTTATATTTATATAAAACAAAGTTTATGTAGCTAATAATGTGAATCGGGATAAGATTTTGTAAAATCATTAACTAAAAGCTAAACTGCAAAGCCCTAACGCCCAACTAGGAAGCCATGGCCTACGGTGTCTTTTTTCGTTTTTGAGATCAAGGGCCTTGGGGTACGAAACATATGTCCCGGTTAATTGGTTAACCTTACGCGGAACCCGCAGTGTGACCAGCGGATGATACGGCACCTAGCCGTAGTACATACTTTAAGGAAATTTACTAAATATGATATATGAAACATAGCGCATAATTTAGGATGCATTTCATATATCGGTTCTGTTTACGCTCTATAGCAGATTTCCCGCACCCCTACATTTTCCCCCTCCTCCCATCACGAAGGATAAAATGGTAAATCTTTCTAACTGCATTCCTTTAGCCAATTTTTTATGCCCAGCGGATGAACCGGCACCAAGCTATAGTACAATACTTCATTAAAATCTTGATATTTTTATGTCTTTCCGAGATGACAAGTTTCTTTTTGAATCCGGTGAACCGTAATTTAACCATGGATATTTTCCTTAAACCTTTATTAAAAGAAAGTTGATGGAAGGCAATATTCTACTCATCCATCTTTGTCAAAACGGATTCGGAGCATAAGTATACCTTACACATCTTCAGCACTCAATTCATCCTAATGGCTTTTTGATGACCATCTCATTGTTGTCGCCACAGAATTTTCTTCCCCGATCACTTATACCTTCTCTGCAATCTTTCAGACCTATTCATTTTCTTGAGCTGGTTCTTTTAAATGTCGGAATTCAATATTCTTAAATTGGGCTCCTGGTAAGTGAGGCTTCTGGTGGGTAATTGACGGAATTTCACCGCAGTGTAGAGCGGTTCTGCCAACATGATTTATCTGAATTTTTTCTCCCATAGGACAATTCTACCGATTTATTCTCGGGCATTTTTTCTCGACAAAACAATTCCACCGAAGAGGATAACAGACATCGTTATTTTTAGCTAAGAGGATTGACGACGTTTACTTGCACTTTGTAATCCTCTCCCTCTTGACGATCTTAACGCCCTCTTTTGCCTCTGAACTCGCTACTGCCCATGTAAAGCTTCAACGCTCATTTGTAGGAGGGAGGGTATCACCCTCGTTTGGAACCCATGGGTTAAATCAGTGGTTCTCAAACTTTGCATGCCACGGTACAATTTTCTTTCCACATACAAAGCAGAACATGAAACATATTAGCAGTATAAAAGTTTAAATATTATTTACAAAAGGTAACGCGAAAGCAAGAATTTTTTTAAGGAAATGATACAGGTTAAATGATACATTGATGAAAAGTATCAATAGGATGAATGGTTTTTTTTTCACTGTTACAAAGTTCTTTAAAGTTCAGTTGTTTTGAAGAAAGTTTTATTCTTACATTTTGCTCTGCATTCACATATTCCGATGTTTAGTTTCAATTGGGGCATGTACAGGAAAGCGAGTTTCAAAGATATAGGTCCTTGTAGACTGTAACAACTACACAGACAAAGCCTTTTCTGATATAATTATGGATATTCTCTTTTCAAACGACGTCAAAATTCTGAATATGGCACTATTTTATAAGGGGATGATATCGAACAGTCCGATGTCTGTTCAATAAATTTTTTACATTCCTCTTCCGAAAAAACAAAGTTTTTCGTTTATGACAAATGAATATTGTCTCCAGAACTGCTTATTTAAACTTTCGTGTTGCTCCTTAAGGAAGAAGTGGTCCATAGAATCACTGCAAGAGTCAAGATGTTGGGTAACCCATTCATATTGTTTATTTTCTACTTTTGAGTTTAACCCTGAGTGAAAGGTTTTCAATGTTGGAAACAGTCAAGTTAATGACTGCGTAAAATTAAAAAATCCATTTTTCTTTAAAATTTCGACGGTGCATAAAAATTTGTCAATGAACCTTTGGAGGAATGTTGAGGAACACAATCGGAGAAACCCTAGGTTAGAATGAGATAAAATTGCGCGGTACATAATCGTATGAGTTCAATCTCGGGAGAAAACTGGCAGAAATATCATATTCCGAACCGAGCAGGAAGAGAGGCACCGAAGAATGTTAAGTTTTTAAGTAGATAAATCGTTACGTAGTGGAGTGAGAAAAGATGCCAAATAAAAAAATAAGATGGTAAGGGGGAAAATGGCTCGCAGATGAAAATTTCAGGTACTTCCATTTGAACCAATTTCGTGATGGTAAAAATTGTCTGGGTAGCTTTAGAGCTGATGATTCCTGTAAAAAAACTCGGAATTCTGGGAGATCAATAATGTTTTTTAATGACAGAAAAACTAAAATAAAAAACATTTTTTTAATAAAATCTGGCAGATTAATACAGTTTTTTTAAATGTGTTTATTTGCTAAGCAGAGGCTTATTAAGAACGTTGAGTCCCTGGGCGCAATACATAAATATTGGGTCTCCTGAAAAAAGAGAGAAATAAAGGTATATAAAATACAAATGGACCATATTTTAAAATAAAGTATACTTTGTTTTATTTATATTGTACCATAAGAAAAATTTTAACATAATATAAATTTATAGAATTTTATTTGAATTTAAAATATTAAAATATTTAAATATAAGTCGTTTTACTTTAGTCTCATCGGACTCTGTCAATATAAACAGATATACTTGGAGGTGAATATATTACTTGCTACCCCAAAATTGATGGGCCATAAATGCGGAGAGAGTATAATCTTTGTCCTAGAATGTAGCTATGAATATAAAATCAGCGTAAATAAGGCACGAATAAAGAAAAACCGAAAGCGGACAACTGTTTCAAGGCTACAAACAACTTGCATTATCAATGCGAGAACGAAGAAATCGTAACACTAGAACCGTTGGGTGGGTCATATTGACCCAAAAACTATATTGTGTGCAATTTTCTCAGAAAGTTATTAAAGAAATTGAAAAAAAATTTCTTGACTTTTCTTATTTTATACCCATAAAAATTTATGAACAGAAGAACAAAGTTATTGCTTTATAAGACACTAATTCAACCAATCCTCTCATACGCTGCTGAAACGTGGGCATTAATTGAAAGAAACAAAGAGACTCTGGCTGTTTTCGGAAGAAAAGTATTCCGCAGCATTTTAGGAGGTTTGAAATGCAACGACACCTGGAGGAGAACAACAAATTCCGAAATCTATAAGATTTTTAAGGAGCCAGACATAATAAAATTCATTTCTATTCAAAGTTTGAAATGGGCAGGACACGGAATTAAAATGAATGACGTCCGAACCACCAAGAGGATCTTTGAGGCCAAACCATTGGGAGCTCTTAAAAGGGGAAGACCAAGAATTCGGTGGATTGACTGCCTTCAAATAGACTTAAAGATCCTAAAAATCAAAAACTGGAAGAGTCTGTTCAAGAAAAGAGACTCTTGGAACCCGATTCAGCGGAAGGTCACGGCCCACCCTGGGCTGGCGCGCCTTTGAAGAAGAAGAAAAATCTATGAAAATATTGAAGAATCTGAGCATAAGTGAAAAATGGTTTATTATTAAGCTTCCAAGTGTGGAAACAAAACAGTAGTTATATATTCTAACTGTAAAATACCGACATGTAGGAAATGCACAAAATATTTATATAAAAAAAAGTTGCCTAAATTTTGTAAGAAACCTTGACTCGTAAGAAATTAAATAATTCCACTGAAGTAGTCTACACATTTTTTCTAAATATATGCTTTTCGATATTATAATATCTTTGCTTTTTTATCAATTATAATAATTTAATGTTTAAAAATGAATAATTGTCATTGCGTATAAATAGAGACTATTTTTTAAATAATAACACATATTCATATAAACTGGGATAAGTTTAACCCAGCTCGCGGTTATAAGTAGACCGAAACTCCAACGGTTCTAGTGTTAATAGAAGATTAAGCGCAGACCTCGCTTTACACAAGAGTTTATATTCTTTCATTTTCATTTGCAAATAATTCGATAAATGAAAATCCAGATTTACCGTAAGATTTCCTCCGACATGGGTGCAGTGAGAAATTTTCCTTGAATAGGGTTTACCATCTCTTAACTCAAAATAAATCTCTTATCATCTCTTAACTCAAAATAAATACAACAATCCTTACATAATATATGCGTATAGAAATATGTATAAGGGTTATAACCCCCACAACCACTCCCCTTCGCTGAGACACTAACCCTGAATATAATCTCGAAATTAATTAAGCAGATTGGCATAACGTATGTTTTTGATACCTGGAGCAGAGGTCAATTTTGTCAACACTCTTCCCCTTTATAAAAAATGATGTTATAATAATAATAAAATGAGGAGTAGCTCCTGGTGTCTAATAGAACTCGACCGTAAGCTCCAAATCAGAATCCCCCCTCCAAAAAAAAAAAAGATTAAAAAAAAAAAAAAAACTCAATATATCAAGGCGGTAGGCAAGGGGAGGGATTTAGGGGACCTGTCCCCCTCCGAAATTCTTAAAGACCGTTTCGTGGAAAGAAAATAGACCATGTGTGTGGGTATATCATCTGCCTAGCTGTTCATAGACAACAGTGAACTTAGAATAGGGAAGTTGAGTTAAGAAGTAGGTGCAAATTGGATTCGACATGTAAAAACAGATTGACTAGCACTCTTGACAACTCATCACAATATTGTTGCACAATCAGAAGAAAATTTGAACATTTTTTGCAAACTTTCATATTTTATAATATACAGGTAAAAAATTTGCTCATTTTCTTTCAAAATTATTCGCTTCCTTTGGTTATACGTCTGTGTTAAAAATTAGAATTTAATATCATGCATAGTTTATATGTTTTCAGTGTTAATTTAATATTAAATTCACTGTGTAGTTACTACATTACTCATTCAAAGCTATAAATTTGTTCATTATATCACTCTTTAATTATTTTGATATTTTAACCCATATTGTATCACACCAACTAAATATTTCTGAAAATTTTTAAAACTTTATCCATAACATTAATATGGTGTAACTAAGCATATAAAACCAAAATTTTAAAAATAAATTTTATTTTTTTAAGTAATTAGCTGTACTATAATTAGGCCAATGGTCCAATACACTACTAAAATTTAACAAGTACCACTTACATTGCATTAGGCTGATTCATAGGTGAACTTTGGAGAAACATTTAAAGCAAAGTTCAACATTACATTTTAAGCACACTGTTGTTGCTTTTCTTTTGCAGTTCTTGAACTGGCATTTTTGATAAGGGGTAATAGAAAAAGGATATCCGTTGTAGGATGCTAATACCCAAAATTTATATCCAAATTTTACAGGTTTATTTTTCATGAACATCTTGCAACTGTGCCTTCCAAAATATTTTACCATTCTTTCATCGATGGTGAGATTTTCAGAAAATATACCAAATTGCTTCAAGGTTATGCTGATTTTGTCATAAAAAGGTCGAATTCTACAATAACGATCTTGCGGATCAATTGTGAAGAATCATCGTTAAAATGGATAAAGTGTTTGGTGTCATAATACCGTTTTCTGGACCTAGCGTTACTCACTAATGTAGTGCCAATGTCTGTAATACTACAAGTAACCTCCACTATGTTTAAAAAAATAATAATGAATATAAAATTAAAGATTAAAAAATGACAATTTTTAAGGGGTTGCTAAAAATATATTTTACAATACAATATATTTTGATTTCTCAGTTTTTTTGTTACTGTGATAAAATGTGTCTATTTTAAGGTCTTAAAATAAAATCCACTCAGAAAATGTTTATAACTTTATTATTAAATGGAATTCTATTTGATGTCCTGTTTATAGGACAGCGGTCCAATATGGGTTAAAATCCCATTGTATTACGATACTCATTAGGAGTATACGTGTGGCGTCTCATTCTGTTATGTTTTTATATGTGCGCATGCGCGCGTATTCGGCTCCACCTCTCCCTACGTACTTCAACTTTAACCTTGTATGTTAAGTGAAAAATGGCTCGATGGAGTCCTGTGTTTTATTTTGTGTACGTGTGAGTAAATGTTATTTTAAGTTATGAATCGGCTTGTCATTTCTCGTCCTGGGCTCATTTTATTTTTTATTTTCGGCGTAATACGCAACATTTGGCATCCCTGCCGGGATGAGAATCACCGTTGTGGTTTTACTTTTTGATAGCCGATTCCAAGAATATTTTAAGAACTTTGCATTTTAAGTGAAAGAAAATGGACGCTGCAAAACAAAAGAGAGCTTCGATCCGGAGCAATTTTACGAGGTCGGCAAACCGATTAGAGGTTTTTATTAAAGATAGCGCTGCAGAATGTAGTGAAATCGAAATTACTTTGGAGCAGCTAGAACAGAAAGCAAAACAACTGAGAATTTGTGATGACACCATCTTAAAAATGATGCAAGAGAAGGGCTGTTCTCAGGAAGATTACGACACGGAATATGATGCTTCGGAGGAGTATCATGATAAATTCATTGGACTAAAAACGAAAACTAAAAAACTTAAATCTAAAAGTTGTTCACCAACAAAACCCGTCAAAGTTCCAGAGGTTTCGGCAACGTCTACGGCCAAATACAAATTGCCAGAAATCGAATTAAGAAAATTTAATGGAGACCCAAGAGAATGGTTGAATTTCTGGTCCCAGTTTGAAAAGATTCATCTCCATCCAAACATCGACGATCGAGACAAATTCCAATATTTAATACAATCAACGGAACCACGCTTAAAACCAAGAGAAATCGTCGAGAGCTTTCCCGCCACTGCAGCTAATTATACTAAAGCTGTAGAACATTTGCAACAGCGGTTTGGAAAAGAAAGCATATTGATACAAGTGTATATACGCGGTATTTTAGATCTAATAATTGGTGATAAGAAGAAAATTGATTTATCGTCACTGTATGACAAGTTACAAACGCAACTTGGCGCGTTGGAATCACTAGGATTAACAAAAAATAAGTATGCCGATTTTTTGTTCCCACTCGTTGAATCAGCTTTACCCCCAGATTTAATTAAAATTTTATCACGTAATAGAAATTTGACTGCTGAAGAAAAAGGTAAGAGTGATTTAGATTCTTTGACTGAATTTTTGAAAAATGAAGTGCAGAACGATCAAAGACTAAAACTAGTAAGAGATTCTTTTATATTTGATAAGGTTAATAATAAGAAAAATGTAAAATGTTCTGAATATGATAAACCTATTCCTACTGCATCAGAATTATTTACTACTAATAAGAGTTATGATAATAATAGAAAATTTAATAATGTTAAGAGATATGATTTGTGTATTTTTTGTGATAAAGCACACGCATCGGAGAGTTGTAATGAAGCTTCATCTATGACCTTGGATGTTAAGAAAAATATTATTAAGAGTAAAAATGCATGTTTTGTCTGTTTAAAGAAAGGTCATAGATCGAGCCAATGTAAATCGAAACATAGATGTTTAATTTGTAAAAATCGCCATTTTGTTATTCTGTGTCCGGATTTACCTTTGAAATCTGATAATTTCTCGGACAGAGAGAAAGAAAGCGATAAACCTAAAATTAGTACGTTAAATAATTATTCACAACTCTCAGATGTGTTGCTTCAGACTTTAGTTGTGAAATTACGTAATGGTTCAAAAGAATTATTAGTACGCGCAATTTATGATACAGGTAGTATGAAAACTTACATAAGTAATGATGTTGCTACGTTTATGAATTTTAAAGAGTTAAATGAAGTCACTCTAAAACAGTCATTATTTGGTGGTATAAAAAATGGAAGAAACTGTTCATAAAAATTATGTAATCGAAGTCAATAGTGTTGACAATAAGTACAAGGGCAAATTTGAAGCTCTTGGTACACCACAAATCTGTTCTGATATTAAACAAATTCCATCTGGTTCCTGGTTACGAGAATTTAAAAAGCACAGTATATATGTGACGGACTTGGAAAAAAACTCTAAAGTTTCTAACGAAATTAAATTGTTAATTGGCGCGGATATTGCAGGAAAATTATTTACTCGTAATATAATCCCTTTAAAGTCAGGGCCGATCGCTATGAAAACTTTATTAGGTTGGGTTCTATTAGGAAAAATTGGCTCTATGCCAAGACAGAACGAATCCGCTAGTTTGATTATGTCATTACTCGTAAGTGATAAGTGCATTTCCGATTTATGGGCGCTTGATGTTTTAGGAATTTCGGAACCCTCACAAAATAAAAACAAAGAAGAATTAGAAACGGAAACTAAGGGATATTTCAATCAAACTCTTCGCGTCGATTCAGATGGACGGTATGAAGTAGCGTTACCGTGGGTGTTAGATAACTCTCTCTTACCCGATAATTTTAAATTAGCTGAAAAAAGTTTGCAAAGCACTAAGAAGAAATTAATGTCGTAAGGAATGATTGAGGGTTATAACGATGTTTTAAATACTTGGTTATCACTCGGTATAATTGAAGTAGCACCGGATGCTAAGCAGAATGGGGTACATTATTTACCGCACAGACCTGTGGTAAAAGAGGAAAGTACTACTAAAATAAGACCTGTTTTTAATGCATCCGCACGGACCGCTAAAGCTCCTTCATTGAATGATTGTTTAGCTACAAGACCAAATCTTACAGAAATCATTACGTTTGTTTTAAATCGATTTCGTAAGTATTACGTCAGACATAGAAAAGGCCTTTTTACAGATTGCTATAAGAGAAAAGGGCCGCTATTATTTAAGATTTCTGTGGTTTAGGAATGACAGTAATAATATTAAGATTTACCGACATCGTAGGGTAGTGTTCGGAATTACGTCTAGTCCGTTCTTATTGGCTGCCACTTTACAGTATCATCTAAGCAAAGTTCCCGAAAATTTAAGTGAAACAGCAGAAATTTTATCCAAACCCTTTTACGTAGATAATTGTGTTACCAATTTAAATGATGTAGAAGAAGCAAACAAATTTGTCCTAGAATCACAAGTGATAATGTCCTCAGGCCATTTTAATTTAAGAGGGTGGCAATCTAATGTGTCTACTGCAATTACAGAAGAAACCTTCCCCCAAAAGAAAAATGTATCAGTCTTAGGTCTGGTGTGGGATACAGGTAAGGATAAGTTATCATGTAAAATAGACAAGATGACAAATTCAGAGGAATTAATAACTAAGCGAATGGTCCTAGCTATTGCCCATCAAGTATTCGATACGATAGGTTATACAGCTCCAATTATGCTTATACTAAAGATTATTTTACAAGAAACCTGGAACTTGAAACTAAAATGGGACGATGTTTTACCAGATTACTTAGTCAAAAAATTTAAATCATGGCATAAAGAATTGCATTTACTTTCAGAAATACAAATACCGAGGTGGTTTAATATTCGAACAGAAAATGAATCAGTAAGCTTACATGTATTCTCCGATGCTAGCGCTCTAGCTTACGGTACATGTGTTTTCTTAAGAGTAGAGCGCTATGGTGAGATTAGTGTTAATTTAGTGCACGCGAGAAGTAGGGTAGCACCATTGAAACGAATGACAATCCCTCGACTAGAACTTCTTGCTTGTTACATAGGTACTAGAGTCTTGTCCTCAATTCTTTTAGATTTAAATTTTACCCAAGTCAGTATTTATTGCTGGACGGACTCTACTACTGTTTTATGTTGGTTACGTCGAGATCAAAATTGGAGAATCTTTGTGCAAAATCGGGTTCGCGAAATTTTAAGTGTTACTAATCCCACCCAGTGGCGTCATATTCCAGGGTCACTAAACCCTGCTGATGTTGCTTCTTGAGGGTGCTCTGCTGAGCAACTGCTACAACGACGTTGGTGGGAGGGACCTGATTGGTTATATCAAGATAAATCGAATTGGCCAAGTTCTAAGGCAGACCCAGATGAGAATTTGGTTAATTCAGAACTACGTAAAATCATTGTAGTTACATTTAACAAACACTCTTGTGATAATTGGTATTATAAGTATTTTTCTTCCTTTAAGCGTATTGTAAGAATGATAGCGTGGATACTTAGATTTTTTAATAATTTAAGAAAAACTGATGTAAGTGATTCAAAAGAGTTGTTTGTAAATGAGTTAGAGAAGGCTGAAATAGCTCTTATGTTATTGATTCAAAAAGAATCATTCGAAGGAGTGACAGATAAGAGGCTAAAAAATCTAAGACCTATGCTTGATTCTCATGGACTTTTACGAACAAAGACCAATCTTGTTTATCGTGACGATTCTGATGATTTTAAATGCCCTATTATCCTCCCGTCCAATCATCCAGTTGTTAGTTTACTAATTTTGAGCAAACACAAAGAACTCCTTCACGCTAGCACCTCGCTGTTGATGGCACATTTAAGGGAAAGGTACTGGATTTTGAAATGTCGTAAAACAGTTCGCAGCTGCGTAAGAAATTGTGTTAAATGCCAAAGATTTAAGTCCAAGAAATGCGAAGCAGCATCCGGAGTTTTGCCTGAAGATAGAGTTCGCGATGCAGCAGTCTTCGAAGTCATAGGAGTTGACCTAGCAGGACCACTTCATCTCAAAGATGGTCGAAAGTCTTATATCGTGCTATATACGTGTGCCGTATATAGAGCTGTACATTTAGAGCTCATTACGTCATTAACAACTGAAGCATTTCTACTATCTTTAAGGCGCTTTATTGCTCGTCGAGGACGCCCATTTGTCATCTATTCTGATAATGGCACGAACTTTGTTGGAGCCAACAAAGCCCTCACAGCCATTGATTGGGACTCTGTGCGCTCTAATGCGACTGAACAAAGGATTAAATGGAAGTTTAACCCTCCGTCCGTCCCTTGGTGGGGGGGGGGGTTGGTGGGAGCGTTTAGTACAGATGGTTAAGCAAATCTTACGAAAAATTCTTGGACGCGCGTGTCTCAACTATGAACAATTATTGACTCTTTTGTGTGACTGTGAGCAGGTCATAAATTCCAGGCCCCTAACTTACGTATCTGAAGACACAGAGAATGTCTCCCCGTTAACTCCTGAAATGTTTCTACATGAAATGACCACTTCAGGTGTACCGGATCTTGATGATGTAGATAGGAAAGAACTTCTAATTAAGCGTGCTAAACATCTACAGAAGCTTCGAGATTTATTAAGATAACGATTTCGCTCCGAATATCTAGGACAATTACGTCAACAATCCGTTAAAGATCACAAAATAAGACCTATATCTGTAGGGGACATTGTACTACTTGAAGATCCAAATAAGAAAAGAACTTATTGGAATCTTGCTCGAGTTCTAAAATTAACACCTGGGAAAGACGGACAGGTGCGACTTGCTCTCATAAAAACTGAAAGTACTGAACTTTTAAGACCGGTACAAAAACTGTACAGACTGGAAATGGACAATTCGAACTGTGACCCAACAGAGACTTCTGTTATTAAGACAAAAAGTGGGAGATTAGTAAAACCTCCTAATCGTCTGTGAACATAGTTTTCTTAATAGTATTATGTTTGTGTTATTTATGTTTCTTGTTATTTTTTGTTAATTAAGCTTCTCAAGTATTAAGTAATTTTTAAGTCCAGTTATTGTTGAAATTAATATTTTAAGTTACCATTTTTCTATAAGTGTTTTAAGAGTAAGATAATGTTTTGAGTATCTAATAACCTTGTATGTTAAGTGAAAAAATGGCTCGATGAAGTCCTGTGTTTTGTTTTGTGTACGTGTGAGTAAATGTTATTTTAAGTTATGAATCGGCTTGTCATTTCTCATCCTGGGCTCATTTTATTTTTTATTTTACGGCGTAATACGCAACAATACGTAAGAAAACCTGTAGTGTTATTGAAGTATCCTTCGCAAAAAACAATGTCCCCCTCCGAATATAATTTCTGGCTACGGCCCTGCAATATATAAATGTGTTACTGACTTATAAGTAAAATTTGATTTTTTATACTTCTGCATTTAAACAGAGTGATTGTCAGGGAAAAAAATTCTGCATCTGTGAAATAAGATCACATTTGTATTTCTTACTCTATGCATTCTTATTACAGTTGTATTAGCAAATATTGATTAACTTGAATATTCTTAATATAGCGTATTCATTTCGCATTACATAATCATTATTATTGTTATTTGGCTGGACAAATTATATATATAACACTTTTTAATAAATGAAACAAAACCGATCAGATGTATTTCGAAAATTCTTTGCTTCGAAACACCCGTAGTCGAGTGATTTTGCGCCTCTCTTCTATTCGTCCGCGCGTCGGTACGTCATGGAGTTCACGTGATTCGCTGAGATTGCGCCTCGACCTCATTCGCTTGCTAAGCCATGCATGCACTTCGCTGAACACCTTCGAGAAGAGGCTCGTCCAACCCCAACGACTTGGCGGGCCGTATTCTAAATCTATTGTATTCCGGCAGACCGCAGTGTAAGAGTAGGGAAGAGAAAATACACGTGGCGTCACGACAGCAACACTCAGGAGTATATAAATATATCTACATTTATACTATATAAATATAATATATAATTATAAATATAATATAAATCTACCTTTAAAAATTTTAATTTGTCATTTTAAGTAGTATATTTTTTTAAATAACATGAAAAATATATATCAAATAAGAAAAATTAATTTTACCCACCCATAAGATTAATTTTGAACCATGTATATTCAAACTAAATTTTTATATCAAATTAAAAAGAATCTTTTTCCTCCTGCAAATTAAAATTTTAAATGTATTTGACTTTTTCATATTTAAAGAATAGCAAAAGAAACTTTTTATAAATGTTGCTGCTATCGTGCTATAAAGTAAAATATATTACTCGTAAAAATATATTTAAGATTCACAAATTAAGAATTATAATTATCTTCTATATAATATAAAAATTAGTTTCTAATTTTTTCTATTTCCAAGATATATTTTGTAGGTGAGTGGATTTCTAATTTATTTTCATGGTGTTTATAGCTTGTGTTTTTAAATAAACATATTGTATATGTATTAAATATATATTACACCTACATATACTTAGTTTTTGCAAAATACGTACAAATGCGAATATATATGTTACTGTGAAAGACCGAAATCTGGAGAATGTCGACTTTCACCGGTGAATGTCAACATTCACGTAGTCGTTTGGTGCATGTCCGAAATATTTGCTAAATACCCTTATTTCTGACTTACACTGGTAAATGTCGACATTCACCATGCACTAATGGTGAATGTTGAACATGTCGGATATTTATATTTTCTTCTTCATAATACAGTCAAATTTATAGTAATAGCACATGTAACTGTTGAACATAAAACAAACCGAACACTCTTAGAACAGAAAATAATACCAATAATTAACTTAATTATGTGATTGACGTTATATTATCTTATTTGTTGCAACAATTTATACTGCTATAACAATTTGAATTGCACAAGAGTCCCTTGCATTTATTAATGACATTTAGTAACTAAACATTTCTTTTTGCAATGACAGCGTTTATAGCCATGCCATCCACGTCTCGAATTAGCTTCAGCGGCTTCTCTCAGTGCGACATTTCTTGAGAAGAAATCTCATCTATGGAGAGCAACTTTTCTTTACAAAATATAAACTGATTACGGGTATCAAGCTGCTTGAGTGAACCATTTTTGTTTACTTATTTATAAAAGTCGGAGTCTTCTATTCCAACAACAACCGCCAATACATTTCGAGCATCTGTACGACCACGGTCGACATCAGGGACTTGTATTCACACAGTGTCATCAATTTGAGCAGGAGGAAATTTTCTTTTTGATGTCTGTAACATTTTAGTTGCATGTATTAGATTATCTTTTGCGGCCGCTTTTTTAATAGAAATAAACTTCTGCTGTTTAGTCATGGCTTGATAGAAGGTGTAATAGGTTGAAGCTCTTCTGTATTTTCCTTTGGAATGGATGCAGAAACTTTGGAGTATTCCTTAATGGTAATTGCTATTTTAACATATATATGTTTTAATAATAAAGTATGATTTAAAAACGTAAAAAAATATTATTTTTCAACATTCACCATCAATGCATACGGATTGTCGACATACACCGTTGATAGTCCGAATATGTAAGAATATAATCAAATATTCTGTCTTTCACCGAGGTATTTGGTGTATGTCGACATTCACCGGTGAATGTCGACATTCTCCAATTTCGGGCATTCACAGTAACATATATATTAATTAGGAGCCGCAGTAGCACTGTAAACATTTTATAACTTGGAAGCTTCTTCACATCACACCCAGTTTCTTTTGAACCATCCCAACTCATCGATAAAAAGAGACTTGCAGATCAATCCACTTGCGATGGTAACTGACTTTATTTATAAAATATCATCACTGAATTAAAAAACACATTCTTAAAAAAATTAAGTTTAACTTAATAAAAAAAAAACAACCAGGCATCTTCATTAAGCATAGGACACATTGAGAAACGAGACACAGTTCTCTAATCCCCTATATAATAATAGCCTAAGTTGTCTGTCCGCGAATTTATGAAGCGGTTGTACCTGGAATGGATACAGGCATCCATATTGGATTTTTTATGAGTTAGGGTTCGCAAAATTCAAAGCGAGTTCGAAATCCACCCCATCCCCCCTTTTCTAGCGTTTAATGCTATTATTTCAATTCATTCTTGATATGAATTTAGTATAAAATAAGACAGAGCAGCGAGGGCGGAGAGTAATATTAAAACTGGACTGTGTTTACTCGAGTCTGATATACTTTAATTAGTTCCTTCATCGAGTGTAGGCCTAGCACGTTCGGTAGAGGGTCTACTTCTTGGTTTGTCGGTTCTGTCCCCGACTCAGCCAAATTTTTCTAAATGTCTAATTAATTTAATATTTTCTGCTTTTTCTTTTAAATTCTTATTCCTAAAGTTGTTTTAATATTTTCAAAATTGTTTTATTATTTTAAAAATAAATGTTTATTATTTTTTCAACTTTTTATGACTTAAACTTTCTTCTCGTACTGTAATAATAGACTAAGTTATCTGTCTATCTGTCCTCGAATTTATGAAGCGGTTGGACGTGGTATGGATAGAGCATCCATGTTGGATTTTTGATGAGTTACGGTTAGCAAAATTCAAAGCCAGTAAAGTTTATTTTTTCCTAAACTATAGATTCGATTCTAAAATAAATTGGTATAAATAAGTGTCGTATCACAGCGAAAAATACTGTCATATTTAAAACGTTCAAAATTCACCTCGTCCCCCTTTTCGAGCATTTAATGCCATTATATCAAGCCCTATTTTAGGAGCAGGCTATTAAATTTATCAATTTATCACATAATAAATAGGTAAAGTAACAATTTTTTCGCATAATGACGTCATTCCTTTAACTAACTCATTTAATCTTTTCTTTTAGATTATTTAAATATCTTCCGCGTGATTTCCATACGTTTTATCCCTAAACTTAAATATTACCTAAATAATTTTCTTTTAGATTTGGCTTAAATAATAGATTAGGTACATAAGTGATAATTTTAATCGATTATTTTTGTAGAATGATAATTCTCAGCCAAAACACAAACCATTTTTTTTACCTGCCTCATAGGGTACCTTTACAATTCTGGAAAATTAAAAATTTTACTGATCCCGTCATATGACGGGCTATATGCTAGTCGTCAAAATAATACCACCACCCAGCATAACGACCGAGTTGCCTTTATATATCCAGCTGGTTGTGAAATAACACAGTTTACAAAAACAATAAGCGTGCCCTGAGGACTTCTTCATGGAATAGAAGAAAAAACAATTAGAAAGTGCTGGTTAAATTGAAGAAATGAATGTTAATCATTGTGTGGTGGAAACAAAATAGACAATAAATATAAAGTTAACAGGCACAGGTAGCGATCTCGTAACTGAAGGGTTGCGCATTCGGGCTCGAGCCGGCCTAAGATCCACCGTGTTCATTAAAAATGACTGCGTCGCCTAATATGTATTCAAGGTCACAATGTCCTCCAAGTTCTCAAGCGATACCTCTGGGGGTGTCTGCTTCTAAATTATGAGAACATAGCAGGGGTAATGTTAGTCGCATCCGTAACATACCTAAGCTACACGTGCTCCCCGGGTGGTGCTAAATTGGTAACAGCTTCGCAGCCTTGTATTGGCATAAATTCATGTAGTGCCTGTGTTGTCAGACGCGTTAGGAAAAAACATTAATTATTGTAAGTAAAGATTATATTTTATACCTATACAGTTGCATTTCGCTATTTTTTTTTTTCAAATCAGACGCTTGCAGTTAATTACAAAAAATTAAAATCAGCTACAAACATAATTGAAAGCTTCTTTTGAAATTTATCCCAATATGCCTCGATATCAGCCACAGTAACTACTGGCCACAGTCATGTTGGTTTGCCAATGCGTAAAAATATATGTATGATCAATAATAGTAATTGTATTATTTGGTTTAAGAGGCATTGTACCCTCCCATCTGAAAATTCGTCTTTATAACAGCCTATTTTACATTCAGTGTAAAATAAAAAGTTATGTTCTGGTTAGAATAACGACTTTTCATTGATCATTAATAAGGGTCTAACTTTGTGAAAATTACTTAGCTTTGTTATACACACTCTCTCTCTATCTCTCTCTCTCTCACACACACAAAGAAATAAAAAGACACCAAGAAGGAGTTATCCGAATGGGACGAAAATCGGTAGAAGTCATGCACATATACAGAAAAACAAATGACTACAATTTGAGAAAAATTTGATTGAACAAATGATTTATTCCAGTGACAGAGTTTTACAAGGTAAAAACTCAATAACGCGTTTGTCCACTTCTGGCTCTTATGTAAGCAGTTATTCGGCTTGACATTGATTGATAGAGGTGGCGGATGTCCTCCTCAGGGATATCGTGCCAAATTCTGTCTAAATGGCACGTTAGATCGTTAAAATCGAGGGCTGGTGGAGCACGTTAGGAGCTCATAATGCTTCTAACGTGCTCAATAGGAGAGAGATCCGGCGAACTTGCTGACCAAGGTTCGACAAGCACGAAAACAAGCAGTAGAAACACGTACAGTTTGGGGCTGGGCATTATCTTGCTGAAATGCAAGCCCATGATTGCGTGACATGAAGGGCAACATAACGGGGCGTAGAACTTTGTCGACGTACCGCTGTACTGTAAGAATGGAACCACGGATAACAACCAAAGGGGTCCTATTATGAAATAAAATGGCACCCCAGACCATCACTCATGGTTGTCGACCTGTATGTAGGAAGTCAGTCAGGTTGGTATCCCGCCGCTGTCCGGGGCGTCTCCAGACACGTCTTCGCTGGTCATCGGGGCTCAAATCAAAGCGGAACATCACTGAAGATTATTCTATTCCAGTCAGTGACATTCCAGTGCGAATGAGCCCGACAGCGCTGCAAATGGGCTTGTCGTTGTACAGAGGTCAATGGAAGTCGGCTCAAGGAACTCCATGACTACAGCCCCTTTTCTGTGAGCCGTCTATGAATTACCCTTTCGGTCACTGAAGCACTAGTTGCACGTACAATCGATGATAATGATGCATTTGGGGTTGTGAGTGCTGCTCTGACGATTGATCGGTCCTCACGTTCTGTCGTTTCTCTAAGTCGTCCTTTTCCTTCTTGACGCTGTGTTTGGCCATGGTCCACCCATTCCTGCTATGACGTCGCGACACCCCATTAGCTTCACAAAGAGGTTTTGTTAAAACCCATGCCAAGGCGACATTATGTCTGGAAAATTGACACTAAACGACAAAGGATTTTCGGTTCGACACGCTTTGAGATGTCCGAGGTGATTAGAAGGTCGGACGCAACGCGGAAATGACAGACTTTCGGACGCCAACAAAAGGACCAATCGGAGGCTAGCAGGACGGCGACGCGAGAAGGAAATGCCAATAGGAAGAGGCGAAAGGTGACGTCAGGTGGCGCGAGTTTTCGCCTGGGGAAGATTGACGGAGGAAGAGAGAGCGAAGGAATGGAAGGTTGCGTTTTTTGGAGAGCCGATCTCCAGTTTTTTGTGGGACTCAAAGATCCAAGTTGTACCCCTGTATAACCGCAAATCTGATGGGCACCTGACCGCAGCTTTCTATTTAGGCTCACCTCGAACGTGGGACTTTTGGGTCCATACCCATGTCATCCTGAGCCCCTGTGATTTCCATTCGGAAACTTTGTACACAGTTTTATATTTAGTCCAGAATTATAGTTGTTATTGTTTTACGCTGTACGTCGTGTCACTACAACTTCGACACCCACACGCTACCAGAAGATTAAGTGACGTTACACTGCTAACATCGTCTAATAGTGGCATCGATCCTGCCCAAATGTCTAACGATTCGCTGATTAGACCAACCGGCTTCTTTGAACTCAACTACACGTCCTCTCTCAAATGCTGATATCTACTCATATCGTTCGTGCACCTGTATGCGAGGCATAGTTACTGTCTACCTGAGTACACGGAATGAAATTCGCAAAGAATTTATGACCTGGAATCGAAATTTCTCCTCTTAAATATCCTGCCAGTTGCGCAGATAAGATGCGCTGCAGCGACACACGTTCATTCATTGGCCGCCAAACTTTAAAATTTTGCATTTTCCGTCGAAACCTGTATGCATATCAATTAGTGTCCAATTTGCATTACATCTTCTTGGTGCGTTTTTTTTTTTTTTTTTTTTGTCTAAGAGTGTATAAAGCAATACTTTTTAAAAAACACAAGCTATAAAACCCATATGAAAAAAAAAGAAATCCACTCACCCGCAAAATTTATTTTAAAATGTATATAAAAAAGAAACTAATTTTCATATTAAATAGAGGCTAATTATAATATTTATTTTGTGAACCTTAATTATATTGATAAAAATTATTTTATAAAACCATAACAGTAATTTGTTTTAAATTTTCTCTTTTTTAACAGTTTTAAATATTTAAAAGTCAGATACCTTTAAATTTTTAGGTTTACAGAAGGAAAAAAATATTTTTGTTCAATTTGATATAAAAATTTAGTTTGTAATACACATATTTCAAAATTTATCTCATGGGGGATTAAAATTCATTTGTTCTCTTTGGTTTATATTTTGCAAGGTATTTTTAAAAAATATACTACTTGAAACGACAAATTTAAAAAAAATTTAAAGGTAGATCTTTATTATAGAACTTTCAAAATATTTATTCAAAAAGGAACAGAACTTTTTATTTATGATGAATCGAAAAGAGGCATACAAATTGTGACTCGTAGTCGCACAACCGGCACTACTTCCAGCGTCAAGAAGTCCGCTAGAGCATCCAGTAGTTTTCTAAATTCCTCCCATGAAAGCTATTCTGTTGCTAGTTCGGTCTCTAGTGGCGTCTGCGCGCGACGGACACTTTGGCTGGGCTCGGCCGAGTGGGGTGGCCCAATACTTGCGATCTGCCCATCACTGCCGGGGCAAGCCTGGAGGGCCTGACGGACAAATGGGGCATGAATGTTTCTCTTAATGAACCTGAGGTTTGATACATAGTAAGTCTTAAATGAAGAACACACATTTTCCATGTAAATAGTGTAAAGGCGTGATTTAGCGGTGTGTCGACATCAAAGAACTTTGCTTTGAGAGGTGGACTTCGCTTGTGTGGATACAAAAGAATTGTTTTCCCCGGCACCACGATGTCTAGACTTTTGTGTCCTATAGTAGCGAAACATTAGACCAGACAACCCGGCACCCAGACTGACAGCCAGAAATATGAAAATCGGAACTACAAAGGAATTGCTGCGACTTTGGATCTAGCCGACACGAATTCCAGAGACCCCTGGGTTTGCGGCCGGTGATTGTTTAACCCAGACCAATCCAGTTGGTTGAAGGTGAGGTCATCGCTAGATGATCCAATAATGAAATTGTGGGGGTCCCCTCTCTTAGAGGCCCCTCCCCTAGAAAGAGACGAGAGAAGATTATTTTTAGAGAAGAAGTTAGTTAGCTAGCAACCAGCTAATTCGGAGGTCGCCTTGACCAGTCTCTCTATCGGAGAGTTTTTTAGCTATAATCCCACCTTGGGATCTTTTCTTTTGAGAGTAGCCAGCGTCGGCTACCTCGGAGGTCGTCTTGACCAGTCTCTCCATCGGAGAGTTTTATTTAGCGAAAATCCCGCCTTGGGATATATCTCTTGCTGAGATTGAGAACGATACCCTGTGCCTTGGGTTTCCTTTTTAATATAATCCTCTTCAGGATTGATTGCATATTCCCCTTAGGAACTCTAACTGTGTTTTGATATTCTTCGAAGAAAACCAGTTGTGATCTCTACTTATCACGTCTAATTGAGAGTACTAACTACTTAATTACTTCAGTGAACTTTCGTGCGAGCTACCAAATTGTTTCTTTAGTCGGATCCCCAATATTACGGCACAGGCACATCTTAGATATATCACGTCTCTACTCAGGCTTGCCTGTATCGAATCACATGCCTGTGATCTGAAACTGTTTTTTTTTTGTGTATATAGAAATGATGTAAATAGCAGAGGTGTAAGTAAATTCATTATTCAAGACACACCTGATTCTTCATTCTGTCACCTAAAACAGGGACCGGATACGTTACAATAGACATAGAAAAATTACCTTTAGAGTAGTATGATCCATGCTACATAGGACACAATGACTAGGACACAATGACTTACTCGCAGTGTTTTGCTTTCAAAGAGTTCAGTTGTAGTCAGCACTCGGATTTGTTTACAAACATGCACATTCTGCAGTTGTCACCGATGTAGTGATACTACAATACGGCTTCATTCGTTAAAACGATTTTGGTGGTATATCTAATTATACCTCTAAATCTATTTTTAAAATTGTGTGAGGACATTGTTACCTCTTTATATTGCAAACACTGATGTATTAGATATTTACACACACACTCACATCAGGGTTGGCAGATTGGGCCCAATCCAGAAAAACCCACCGGACCACTAAAATAAATTTGCTGGGTTCCTACTTTTTTTTAAAAATAAGATTTAGGATTATTTCAAAATTACTTAAATTACAATAGTTTATATAAATTGCAGGAGTTAACCTTTGTTCCTAAAATATTTCATGTCTGTGTTATTGCTTATAATGTGATTTTGATATATTTTAAAACTTGCTTTAGACCTTTTTGCTGGTAATAAATCTTTTATATAAAGATGCATAGACTAAAATATGTATACAAATTAAATCATAGCTAGGAAAAAAACCAAGTTCATGAAGTTAAAGAAATTTACAATAAATATATGGTATACTATTATGTTTATGTAGAGTAATTCATAACCATTTGGACAAAATACTCCTGCAGACTAACCTCACTTCGGTTCTGTACTGGTGTTTCCAAATAGGCCTTAGCGTGGTAAAGACGGCTGATAAGTATATATCACAGACATGCTCTTGCTGCTTATTCATATTGTGACGCCTTCAGTGTTTTTGAGTCAAGAGGTAGCGTGAAGAAGGATCACAGACATAACAGAATTGGAAATCACTTTTATTTCTGGAGTAAATACTGGCTATATACAAAGGGATTCTAATATCCCAAAACAATTCGAAATGTAAAGGATTGTTGCTTGGATATCCACAATGATCACAGTCGTAAAAAAAGAATTAAATATTCTCACACGATGGGGAGGCTTTTCCATGGTGCAACGCAAACGCAATCTATCCTTTGTTCGGTGTCCGAGACCCTGCTGCCCTTATATGAGCGGACTTAACGAGTCTCCCGAACATAATTGCTAAAAAGCTGTCTCCGGTCAAAAGTCGCGGAAGCCTCCACGAGGTCAAATCACCTACGTAAAAATGTCCAAAAGCCCCGAGTCGCAAAATTCTAGGCTTTTTATACCTGGGGGTCAGTTACGGGCCCGCCAACCGTTTTCTGGTCAGTTACGTTCCCAGTTCCCTAAGAACTCCAATTAAGGTTACAGCTAGTTAATTAGTCGAATTCTCATTCGCTAGCTGCCCCGTTCCCGAATTCTCAATGTAATGCTCTGGAATCAGTGCGTGGACGCCTATTCAATCGAACTGTCAACATCCCAGATACTGCATCGCCGAGCTATTGTAGTCTGTCAAGCAGGTGGGACCTAGGTCAGCTGATTTCGGTCTTTAGCGTTCTGAACAAAGTGAGTCTTCACAATATCATGTCGATGCGACTGTATTCCTGTTATAGACCTCATTTCGTTACCTTGGAGTCCATTTTCTCCTGATCTTCGATAGAAGAGAAATCTAACTAATGCAAAAAAATATTGGACAGGGCTTCGAACCGTAATTTTTTTTTGTTCCGGTTTTCGTTCCGGTTCAACTAAAAAATTAATATCGGTTCAGTTCCGGTTTTCGCTCCGCCAAAAATAACGGTTTTCGGTTCAGTTCCGGTTTTTGCTCTGCCAAAAATAACTGTTTTCGTTTCAGTTCCAAATGAATAATTTCATTTTATGTATATTCTTATTTGTACTAAAAATATAATTCTATCATAAACAAAAAATGTAATTCTATCAAAGTTTAGAAGATTTTATTCTTTTTTTAATTGGTACACTATGTGAATTGATACAAACAGCAGGTACGATAAGAGCGGCGAACATTGGCATTGTTATCCATTATCAAAATCGCATTTGACAACTAGGTACCTACATTCGTCGTTTGACTCTCACATCGTGCACTTGGCCTTGCAATAATTATGTAAAAAATATATTATTTATTTAACACATGAAAATTGCCTCTAATTATTAATATATCTTCTAACGTGGTTTCACTGAGATTACTTCTGTTGTCTCGGAGAATAAATTTCAAACCTGAAAATGCTCTTTCAACACTAACTTGTGTAGCTGGAGCTGCCAAAACCACCATTGCAATCTTATACAAGTGCAGATATGTAATTATAAAGTTGACGTTAAATTAGAAAATATTGATAAGTTGATAACAGTAACAAAATGACTGAAAAATATATCGAACCGAAATAAACCGATATTTTTTTCGGTTCAGTTCCGGTTTTCGTTCCGACCAAAATAACGGTTTTTTCCGGTTTTCGGTTTTCGGTTCAGTTCCGGTTCGAAGCCCTGATATTCGATGTTTTTGCCTGTTTTATTTATATGCATTATTTTTTAACAAGCTTTTCAGTAACGCGGAGGCTACGCTCTTGACTTAAGGACATAAAATCATTAAATCAAATTAAGCTTAAAAAAATTTTTTTTTAAGAGGCAACATATTCCCATACATCAAACATAAAAAAGCAAGAAATTAAAATAATATTAGACAACTATTTACAAATACTTAGAAAAACCCGGGGGAGCTGGGTTTTTGTCAACTCTGATACACACACACACACACACACATATACACACGCCAGAACTTTAATATAATTTTTATTTGAAAGTTTTTCGAAGTAGAAATTTTTCAAAATATTTGTAATTTTCCTCTGCAATAACTACTTAAATGTCTCATTGTAGCACCAATAATCTGTTACTTATTCTCTCATCTTTTCTTTGTTTTTTTCTGTAAATATTCTTTGTTTTTAAAGGGAAACCACCACTTTCTTTGATTTTATATTTCAAATGTTTCAAACTTTTGACCAGTAATGATTAATTTGATAATACCTATATTAGTCATCTTTTAGACAATTGCTGTCTTTTTATGTCTTTTCCCGTGAATGGATTCTGCAAATAGTGTTTGAAACTTTTAGAATTAAATATTTGATTGTAGATAAAATGAAAATTATTTCTTAAGCAATTTTTCTTAATATTACGCCCCAGTTTTCATGAATATCATAAAAATGCGCATTCTCACATTCACCTATTTACGCAATCTGGAAATCCAAGTATCATATCATAAAATGATTACAAAATATCTAGAAGCTACTGAAATTTTTGTTCTACCCAACTTATATTTACACGCCTTTCTTCTTTCCCCAGAAAAAGCATAAAACTTATAATTACCATGTAAATTAAACTTCACATTCTAGTTAAAACTAAGACTTTTCTTCATCTATATTCTGAAATATAGACATAGCAGTTCACATGTCAACGATATTTTTTTGAATAATTAAAATTTTATATGTCTTGTCACTGAAAAATAATTGCATCTAAAGGTCCTGTCTAAAGCTAAAAACAAGTAAGAACTTCCATTTTTTTTTCTTCTTCTTCCTGCATACGTGTTTAGAGACGCTTCAAAGAGTTGAGGAATGGATAAATTATGACAACTATTAATTTTAAACTTAAATCAAAAGTCTTGTCACATTTGTTATCTTCCTTACGTGAAAACCCAAATTATAATAACAAAAATTAACATAATTTACCTATCTTTATAATTTAAATATAGTTTACTAATATATTTTTCAATTGAAGCTCTAATATATAACTGTTTGTTTGGAAAAAGTTACTTATTGATTATTACTAAGTAAAAAATATCATTAGGACCATTTTTAAAAGAAATTTTTAATTTTATTTATTTATTGCAAGGTATATATGTACGTTTCTATTTTCTGTCTTGTGTGTTAGTGTAAGGAAAGATATATTTCTTCATGTGAATACCGTTTACTGATCCGCTAATTTAATAAGTTTTTCCTCTATGTTCAGTTTAAAATTAAATTATATAAGCATTTGCTTTCTAAGACCATAACTTGATACCATATAGATTAAACTAAACTCCTGGGCGCAACAGCCCCAACAGCCCCTAGGGGGCCAGGGCCTACGGTGCCAATCTCCGTTTTCTGGGGCATATGAAGCCTATGTTCCGGTTAGGTGGTCAACCTTACGCGGAAACCCCAGTGTTTAGTTCTCAAGCATGCTTGATCCTCAGTTTGTCTACCCACTGAAGGAATGAAGGGCTGTGTCAACCTTGCCCAGTCCGGGGATCGAATTTCGGATCTGTGTCGTGGGAGCGCGAACCCCAACGCCACTGGGCTTCACTATGTAGATTACTTTAGATTATTTACGTCTATACCAAAACTATATCAAAATAAATATATTTCAATTTTCCATAGAAAAGGAAAATAATGTTGGTAATTACTAATAGAATTTTCTTTATATTTCCTCCCACCATTTATCATTTTATGCGACATATATAAAAACATTTTTCCTGAAATCTATCATTACATCATTTATATCAGTAAAACGCTGAGTTTCGCCTACTTTTATTCGTATAAATTTCGTTCTTATTTAATTAGACAGAAACAAACACGGTCTTTTAGAATTTTGGGGGTTACCGATCCCCCAAATTCCCCTCCCCTTTACCTAAAGCATTGACTGAGACAAAAAAAAAAAAAAAAAAAAAAAAAAAAAAAAAAAGAGAGAGAGAGAGAGAGAGAGAGAGAGAGAGAGAGAGAGAGAGAGAGAGATTAAAAAAAGGGGGGTGGCTTAGAAAATGGCTTAAGTTTTCAAACTGAAATCGAAATTATTATTTGATGTTCTAACGACTTTTTAACATTGAAAGCCTATGGGAAAGATTTATTCACGAAACTTTGTGACACAATAACGGGATTAGCGTTAAATCAGGGTTACAGTAAAACCCTAATTTAACGCCCCCATACAGCCCCCAGTTAACTATCGATATCTCGACTTCTTTTATTTCAATTTTCTAGAAGTTTTTGTAAAAATCCAAATTTCCATAAATGAAATTCAATCAGAATTTTTCTTACTATTTCAAAGTTCATTCTGCCTATTTCGATGTTTCAGAGAGTATACTTTTGAATTAATTTTTCTACATGGCTTTTCTTTGACTTCCAAATTTCTAAGAAGACTGAACAGAAATTACAATTTAAGATGGCTGAAAAATACCAATGTTAGATATTTTTTTAAGTTTAGAATTAAAGTAGAAAAAACCAGAAAACACTCTACAATAACGTGTAATAAAGAGATGAATATAGCATAAAATGCGAAGCCAGTTTAAGTAAGGCACAGATAAAGAAAATAGAAAGCTGTTGCTTCTAGCGAGCAATATTCTCAAAAACATGCTTCAATCAAACCAAACACTCATCTGTGTACTTTCTCTCTCTATTTGTGTATTACTTACGTTGGCATTTTATGCTGTATTCAGGTAGAACCATTTTACCTTCATGTATATATAAGGAAATGATTACTGAACAATAGAAAACCAAGAGAAATTTTTCTAATTTATTGAAAAAAAAAATCGAGATTTCTATCTATCTGGATGTGAAAAAAGTTCTCGTGAACTGAACAGAAAATTTTCAGAACATGTGTTTTGCATTTTCAATGAGTGAAATTTTGCTTCTTGAAAAAGCTCTGGTTTTATAATGATGAATATAATACTTCATTAGATTAACAAGATACTTTTAGGAAAGTTAAAAAGAACAAAAAAAAAGGTGGAAAGTTTGAAAATCTCTTAAAATATCAAATGTAGGTCTTAATATAGTACACTTAGACAGCAATACAACAATAAGAGAACATATGTTTTCCTAATATTAACATAATTAATAATATGATATTAGATTAGATTTGCAAGATGTAAAAATGAAAGCTAAAAAAAGGAAAGAAGTGAGACATTTCAAAAACTTTTAGAAATTTTTTTTTTATTAATAACAGCCTAATGAAGAGTATAATATTTCAATAACATCAGCTATCTTTCTCTCTCCATGTAGTTATTTTTCTATTCTTGAAAAACTATATGTTAGAGATACAATAGCATTTTGTGCTAGTTTATTGCAGATTTCCTTCCCTTTTTGTATAGAATCAATGCCGTGGTAATTCTTTACAGTTTCTCAGTAAATGAATATCAATAAAATGAATGAATGTTACCATATAGACCGTTATGTTTCACTTTTATTGCACCCGCGCTGAATAAATAGAACACAACACCTTAAATACTTCTGATAAATAAAATTGATATACAGAATTGATATAAATTCTGTATATCAATTTTATTTTTGAATGACCACAAAATTGCTCCCAAATTCCGACATGAGGGAAGAGGTAAAATGTGTTGTTTGGGTTACCTGTGGACTCACCTCTGATAAACAAATACCGAATATTTTTAATTAAATCCAATCTAACGAAGCTTTTTCGAATGACAAATAAATTAAACAGAAATTTTGTCCTGTGAGTAAGGGGGGGGGGGTATGGTTATAGACCTCCTTTTGGGATGATTTGGAGCAACTTTTAGTGCTGATCAAATTTTAAAAAAATGATTGATCAAAACTGATTTAACGACGCTCTATCGCAAGTCTTATCGTTCACATCTATACAATCATTTTAGAAAATCTATAAAATTAGCTCCCCCCCCTACGCATTTTCTTAAATATATTTTTTGTACAACTGATCAAACGACAAAATATGTTGATCAAGTGTGATTTATTGATGAACTAATAAATGACATACATCGAAAAGACAGTTTCCGTTAAGGGGTGGCGTGGAGGTATCTAACAAAAATTGCAACTGGTCTCTGATAAATGACAGTTCTTGAGCTCTATTCATTGTTGAACTAATTAATACGTATATTTCATTGTTGAATATAATTCTAATCATTGTTGATTTAATATTATATAAATATTTATATTAATAAAAACATACTTTGGCGACTGTGTAACTGGCCACTTTATAAGACATTGGAAGATTTTATGTCACATTCAAATAAAATAAGCCTAAATGTAGACTATTAAGTACATAATTTAACAGGAATACAAGAAAATCGTTAGGTGGCCATACCAGATATTGTTTCCAACATTTAGTTTAATTCATTTTAAATTATGAACCAAATTAGAAGAAGATAAATTATTTTAACTAGAATACATAATGCAGCAAACAATTATTAAGGGCAAATTATTTAATACTGCTATAAAATATTTGTTAAAATGTAAACTTTTTTCTTTTTTCTCTAATAATATATTCTGATATATTTCACGAGTTTATTAATATGAATATTTAGCTTGCAAATATTTCTAAACAGTTTTTATTTGAGTAATTTAATATTTCTTTAATATCATTCAAAGAAAAGTCTAATTTGTCAAATTGAAAATCAGTTGAGTTTTTGAAAAAAATTGACCATTCAAATAATTTCAGGAGTAAGAATTAATTTCTTTCCTTTAGAGCCATTTCTTTTTCAGAAACACCCAGAAAATGCCATCTCAGCTGTCTAGAGATTTTACAAAACAACAATGTACTAATGAACTATAAAGAAAACATGCAGATGTCCATTTACTCATCGCGAATTTTTCACACTCCGATAAGTATAGCACAACTAGGCTACTTCCAAGACTAGTCGAATTACAGGGTCATTTTCGACAGGGCGAAAGGGGAAGAGAAGGTTTGGAAATTTATTACTCTGCAGTGAATAGGGGTCAGAGGTTTACAGTATTTCAACATGACAAAGGAGAAACTTTAAAGCATCAACTTTTATACATACATGGAACACAGATATCGAATAAATAAAGTAGTTTACGTAGTCGATATACCCTCATCATAAATAAGAAGAAAAGCAGGGATAGTTATATTACAAAATATCCTTTAATCATAAGAGGATAAAATAGTTTTTTAAATTTCTGATTGGTAAAATTAACATTGCTGTAAAACATTGGAGAAATTCAAATGTCCTTTTTAAGTAAAAATGTTTTAAAATCCAGCAGAAAAAATTCGAAAAAATTAGGCAATTTAGGTTTTGACAAACTGCCGTCCAGTAAATTTCATACTCCTTTTTAAACCTAATTTTAAAAAAGGTAGAATTAAAATGAAAAAAATATTAGGAAGGAGGAACCGATTTCTTTCCTATTAATATGGAAATTTAATATGGGGGAACTGTATGGTTTTAAGGTACATTTCGGGGGTCACTTCCCGTGTTGATCAAACGCCAGAAACAATTGATCAGATCAGATCTAAAAGTCCTCTTTCGAATGACATCAAAATTGTCTCAAAATTCCGACTTGGGGGAGGGGCTAACTTTATGGTTTTGGGGCACCTTTGGGGGTGATTTTGGGGCACTTCCAGTGTTGATCAAACGCCAAAAATGGTTAACCCAATCTGATCTAACGATTCTCTTTCGAATGACATCAAAATTGTCTCGAAATTCCGACATGGGGGGGCTAACTTTAGGGTTTTGGGGCACCTTTTGGGGCACTTCCGGTGTTGATCAAACGCCAAAAATGGTTGATCCAATCTGATCTAACGATTCTCTTTCGAATGACATAAAAATTGTCTCGAAATTCTGACATGGGGGGGGCTAACTTTATGGTTTTGGGGCACCTTTGGGGGCGATTTTGGGGCACTTCCGGTGTTGATCAAACGCCAAAAATGGTTGATCAAATCTGATCTAACGATGCTCTTTCGAATGATGTATCGTTCATGTTCATACGATAATTTTAAAAAATCCATAAAGTTAGCCCCCCCCCAACAGTTTTTTTAAAATATCTTTTTTTTTTATTAATTGATCAAACGATGAAATATGTTGATCAAATCTGATCTAACGATGATCAAACGAATGGCATATTTCGGAATTTCAGTTTCCGTCATGGGGGGGGGGGGCTAACTTTATTACGGTGAGGTTTGGTTTGGTTTGGTTTGGTTTGGAGTGCTACGGTCTACTTTTTGCTACACGAGGGCTAATGAGACCGGGACCTACAGCTTAAAGCCGATTCGAACGGCTACGAACATCCATGCCACAGTGGGATTCGAACCCACGAACTCCGGTTCCGAAGGCCAGCACCCTAACCAATAGGCCATCGTTCTTATTACGGTGAGATCCGGATCTTCTCTAAAACATGTTTTAATAATTATATTGGATCTCTTTCTGCAAGTCTATTGGATCTTTGTCTCAAGTCAGCTAGTAAGATAATCACTCCCTGAGAGTAACATTACTTACTCCTGACTTTCCTTTAGAGCTACGTAAGTTTTTTTTTTTTTTTTTTAAGAAAAAAAAATTCCCGAAATTTAACATGTTTAGTACCAATATGTTTAAATACCTTCCTTACAATTATCTACTAATTAATAATATTCCAAAATTTAATTGTTTCCCTGATTGTTGGAATAAGATTGTAGTAATCTCAATCTACAAGACTGAAACCAATGGCAGCAATCACTCGATTTATAGGCCCATTAGCTCATTCTCTGTATCTCTCTAAAATTTATAAATATGTCATCAGCAAGTGATGTGGTGCTTTTCTTGTGAAAAATAAAATCATTCTGTCCGATGAAGTGGGTTTTCGAGAACAATAGTCTCATGAAGGAATATTGATTCCAACTTTAATTGCCACATTAATAATCAAAACATTACCAGATCTAATGAAAATAGATACCTATATATTATAATGTATGAACAAAAAATTTTAAGTGATGGAAAAAAATTAACAAGAGAAAAGGAAAAGCGAAGTTTAAAGTTTGGTTTGGAGCCCTACGGTCTAATTTTTTGCAACAAGACCGGGATCCACTGATTACGGCCGATAACGAAGGGCTACGAACAACCAGCGAATTTTAAGGAAACTTGTATTCTAGTAAATATATTAATTATATTCAGAAAGTTATAAGAAAGGAGAAAATCTTAACTCCTGTAAGGACTTAAGCCCCCCCCCCAACTGCCTTACTGGTAAATGGTAGCTGTTACACGTAAAAACACCCTAAAGAGAAACCTCAAAATTAGGATTTTCATTGCGATAGTAAACGATTTGACAGTAAGTTTTTTCAGATGTTTCAAAAATTCGATACCGAATACTTTCTTTTATACCAACTTATAATTCCGGTAGTCTGTAGTGTTAACAGACCTAGAGCATTTTTATTCAGCTGATGCACCTCTTCCTCCTTCTAAAAGCAGGAGGCTTTTGCTCAAATGAAAGCAAGCTGACTCCCTAACCGGGACATACGCTTCGCACCCCAGGGCCTTTAATTCCGAAAACGGAGATTGGCACCGTAGGCTATGGCCTCACTTATTTTGAGCTGAAGCATCGATGAGTTTAGTTTAGTGTTAGTTTTACTGAAATGAGTTTTTAAAAATTATTTTGATTTGCACGTTTTATATGTATTTTCTTTTAGTCTATATGTGAATGAAAACTTTCGTTTTCCTCGGTGCTTATCCATAAGTTTCCACTTTCTTTTTCTGCAGCTGTAAGTTGGGTCACTGCCTCTTTCTCCCCCCTTCCCTCTGTCTCTTGTGGTTTGGCTTCGGCCAATTACATATTTGCAGCACGCTGGCAAATTAGACCATTATTTCTTTTGCTTAGAAGAGTTTTTCAAACTGCTATCTCAGTCAAAGGGCTCATATCCCTTTATAGAACTATGATTATTGCTCCTATCGCAGGCGTACAGAAATAATACCTTTTTGATTATAGTTGAATAAGCTTGTTAAATGTGGTCTGCGGTCCACCCAAAATACAGGAATGCCTAGAAGGCTGTAAAATTTATGTTGTATTTGATTTTACTACTCATATTTTCTATTTTCCAGTAGTCGAAATATATATATATATATATACTGTGTGTGATGTATTTATTTTTCTTTTATTTATTAGTGTATTATATTCTAAAACTTTTGCCTTTGCCGCCGGAGGTAGTCGCCAACTTTGCCTACTGTCTAGAGCCGTCCCTGAGAGTTAATCAATCTAAATTGTAATAAATAATAAATAATTTCTTATTTATTTGAAAAAAAATGTTAAAAGATCTTTTTAAACATGTGTATATTGTTTTACACATTTCTGAATAAAATTCTCATAAAATAAATAACGTTTCAGTTTTTTCCGGTGGCCGAATCGATAGGACGATGATTTTCGCTACCTCAATCCCGCTGCTAGCAAGGATGCTCGGCCATTCATAATCAGCTTTATGCCATATGTATCTATCTAATTAGCCTTTGTGTAGCAGAAAGTTGATCTTAGATTTCTAAATCAAACCAGGCTCGGTTCAAGTGGCTAAAACCAATGCAGAGTTCGAGATAGCTAAATATGACTGCTATCTTCTACCTCACACCTACACGTAAACAAAATAAAAATAAATGTTTGCAATTTATGAGACTGCACATGGAAACTTACGGCTAAATTATGATTTTTAATCTGTTCATTTTTTAACTATTTCTGTCTCACTGAACTGTAAAGTTAATTTTTTAGTTCCATTAACCTCTAATTTACATATTTACTACTGTGCTTTGGCCGCTAGGTAACTTGCGAAAATGAATACAAATTGTAATATATATGTTAGTACTAAAGATACTTTAATTTCCCCCTAATTCTACCAGAAAATTACCAATCTTGCTGGCTTTTCTGAAGTAATTTAGTTATGAAGTAATAACACCTAACTCCATGGCTCTCTTTCATCCAAGATTTCCGTGAACATGTGAGATTCGTTTGAGGAGAAAAAAAAAAAAAAAAAAAAAAAAAGGAAAATAATAAACATTTTGGATTTGTTTCAATTAATGTTTTCATCAGTTTTGGTCCTACAATGGCAATAATAACTCTTCACATTTTTTTCAAATCCGTAGATATATTATTTCGACCCTAAACTCCTGGTTTTTTTTTTTTTTTGTTTTTTTTTGTTTTTTTTTTTGTTTTTTTTTTTGTTTTTTTTTTTGAGCGACTGAGGTTGAATACAGATGGATTAAACGAAAAATACATTAATTCTGAAAGATTTTTTTTTGTTCCTGCAGAAGCATGTATTATTATTATTATTATTATTATTATTACTATTATTTTGCTCAACATGACGCATTCTGTGTATAACCGTTGTAAGAAACCATTGGATTTCCTTTCAAGGTTTTAATGATTTCTAATGCATCCATGTTATATAAAAATTTCAAATCTAAGTGCAATATTTTTTTTACAAATCAGTGCAACTATGATAAATTCTTCAAACATTGTTCTTTTATCAGTGTGAGCGTAGTTTGTTTTGGAGCAGAACAGAAATGTGTTATCAGCAAATTGACGTTTCCCCCACCCTCCCAGCCACCCCCGTTTCGTTACTACTACTACGATCAGAACTATAGACCCCACAACTGTCCCCTAAAAAAAGAGAGGGGGGGATGATGAACTGCCCCTCGTCACTTTGCGAGAACGGAATCGTCCACACGAGGAACCCCTCTTCCCTCCTTCTGTGCAGTTCATAAAATATCTGCAATCTGTTTCCTTTGCACAACTAACACCTTCTAGAAAACAGTCTGTAGGAAATGTTAGGCCCCACTGCCTAAATGGAGCGGGGGTCACATTACACCAGTCGGCATCCTCTAAGTTTCTTTAAAACCGTTCGTTCCGCCTCAGCCACTCATATATATTACACCGTAAATTTGAAAACAGTGACAGTGGGCTGTATATCTTTATCTCCCTAAACGTGCTGGTAAGTAGAAATGTATGACTTTAGAACCATCGTTTCCTCTTCCTGTAATATATTCCCTTTTCTGGCAAATTCCTACAAGTTGGAAAGGGGGTGAAAAAGTGGGGTTGCATTACATCATTCGGTACCCTGAAAGTTCTCCCCGTTTCGGCCATCATGTGTCAATCAGGTCGTAAATTTGACAGCCGTGGCAGTGAACTGCAAATTCCGTTCCCCCCAAAATCTGCTGGATATAAGCAAATGTTGGGAGGTCTTCGCTCTCCGCTGTAGATTCGGAGTAAACTTTTTTTGGAGATTGGGGAACAGTTGGAACGTGATATTTGATGGATATTTGTATCATATGCAATAGTAGAAATTCATAGACGATGGAAATGGAACCGAGAAATGATATAAGGAAAAAATGGGGAACTGCCGGTTCAAATAATACAATCAAATGTGAAGAACAGTCCTTGAGTAGAATTCTTTTTACCTTTTTCCCTTTGATGAAAAAATAATGCACTATCGAAATTTTGGTTCAAACCTTAATCAAGGCTTTGAATAATATTTTATCGTTCCTGTGCAACAAAATAATAATAACGAACGCACTTTTTATTAAAAAGTTTGTTCCAGTTTGAATGAAAAAAACATCTATTCCAGCTTTCGTTTTCCTGGAATGAATATATATATATATATATATATATATATATATATATATATATATATATATATATATATATATATATATATATATATATATGCATATATATACATACATATATGTATATATATGCATATATATACATACATATATGTATATATATACATTATATATATATATATATATATATATATATATATATATATGTAATATTAAAATCCCTTATTTACGTATTTTAATATTAATTTAATAACTTTTGTTCATAAAGTGAGTTCGGGGTTTGAGCTGTAATTCTGATTTTTCCCTCCAGACACGCTATAGACTTAGTTCAGCCTCTGTCTGGACTAATTTAGCCAATAGTTAGCGAGTTCTCTCTAAACATGGGTATTTTGTATCACGTGATCAATTGTGCTTAGGGATTATTCGTAATCTTTTACTTTAGGAATCCCTACTTGAAAAGTGTATGTGTGGGGGCACATTGTTGTGTGTGCACGAAGTTGTAAAGGTGTTTGCCTGTTGTAAGGATTTCATGTTTATTACCAGAAATAAACTGTATTGTGATTTCGAATGAGTCTCGCCAATATAATATTTCATATATATATATATATATATATATATATATATATATATATATATATATATATATATATATATATATATATATATATATATTAATTAGAGAGTTTGGTGTTGGATGAAATACCTCTTTAACCCATTAACATCCGATACATTTCTATCAATCTATATTGGCGAATATTTTAAATTTAAATTATTATGGACTGAGAGTAAAAACAAAATAGTTATTATTACATCTGGTTCTCATTATTGATGAGACGTTATTTAAAACAACACATGATGTCATTTATAAAAAAGAAAAATTTCGCGATATTAAATTTATTTGCTATCATTGCAAACACTGCAAATACTGAACAGCTCACCTTACAGTACTGTGTTTACAAATGACTAATGGTCCCCATAAAATGAAATCCATGTAAAAACATTTGAGATCCCTTTTTTCGAAAACTTTCCGAATAAAAAAGTTTACTAATAACGATAATTATCAGAACCCCTGGAAAAGTTTCTATCGGTAGCAGACCTAAAATAAATAGACAATCGTAGTAGAAATAATAAGATAAATTCAACGTTTTTCCCTTATACCTGTCTTCAGAAGAAAAAAAATAAATGAATGGAAAGGCAGAATTTCGGGAAAATAGATCTAGAAAGTTTAAAATATTTACCGTTGGAACTAGTTTTATATCCTTCATGCATACCATACATGTACTAACAATCTTAAAAATAAATATTTTGAGACTTGGATGAAACAGAGAGTAACCCTCATTATACTGGTAGCAGGCAATTACTATGATAAATATACATTAGAATTTGAAGAGATTTGTATTTAGATTGGAAGGATTCTTCGAAACAGAAAGGGGTGTAAGAAATAAAATTGAGGGTATTTTTAAGAAAAACACTCATTGCACCACTTGTATCATACTCTATTTTTTTCTGTCGACAAAAAAAGGTATAATTTAGATTTTTACTCTTATTTATGTGTTTTGCATTGTCTGCTAACCAAGATTAAAAAAGAGAGAAACTCTTTTGTCTGGGCAGAAGTGTGTTCTGCAGTGTATCATTAAAATCAGGAATTGTGCCGCTGGGGGCGAATTCGTGATTTCCCGTGTACCTCCCTCCTTGGCTCCAGCAATCAAACAGCAGAAACGTTGAATAAAATGACAAAAAATGTGGAGTGATCATCTCTTGACTATGTCGAATGATTTTACATGAAATTAAAGTAGTTCTAGCGGGTGCTGCCTACCTAATTAAAGGATTAAAGTTTTCTTGAACTCTCAAGAGAAACTTTAACAAAGGCCCAACATCGAAAAGGAGGCCTTAGAAATATTTTTATATGAACTTGACATTAGTAAAGGGTAGTAAAAAATTCCAGAGTTTATGTGCACGGTTATAAACAAGCGAGTATTTTAAGGTCCACGTCCTTTTAAATAATGATAGTAATAATAATTCAAAAAGACTACAATAATGGCAAAACTTTAGCCAAATAAAAAGGGTTTTTTAACTACAACAGATTTTTTCGATTTTTTATTCGAATTTTTGTCAAAAGCTTTATGTTTTTCTTAATTACCTATCTCGTTAGTCCGTTTCCGTTAAATGACTAATCTCGCATTGTCAATCTCCTTAAAAGATGCATTGTAAAAACCTTTGCTTTCATGCTATCAGCAGACCCTAATAAAGTTAACCCCCCCATGACGGAAATTGACATTCCAAAATATGCCATTCGTTTGATCATCATTAGATCAGATTTGATCAACATATTTCACTGTTTGATCAATTAATTAAAAAAAAGTTATTTTTAAAAAACTATAGGGGGGCTAACTTTATGGATTTTTTAAAATTATCGTGTCATTTTTCGTCACGGGGGGGGGGGCTAACTTTATTAGGGTTATCAGCAGCGGTACTGAGGGACAAAAACATATACTTCAAAAAGCACACTCACACATTTACACACACAGCGTTCTCCCTAAGGCTTTTAATCTGGCTGCTTTGACTATCCTTCAGGCTAACTTATCGTAATATGTATTTTTATAATGTGAATAAAATAAGCTGTCACATTTTACAGACCTGAAGCATTACTGACCAGAATTTGAAAAATTATCTACTTTTTCATTTAATACTCCAAAATAAAGGAATATTAGGTGATCCACCCACCCGAAAATTTTTTTGGCTACGACATTACTTATGTATTATGCCTCTAAATACTGTCGATTGACAACCATGAAAATCTCCAAAAGTAACCAAATTGTCGTTTCCCATTAGCAGTTGATGTATACCATCTAGCATAATGGACTTGGTTTAAAAGATAATACAAATCAATGATTTTATTTTTGCTCGGTTTAGCTTGGAGAGCTATGGTAAATTTTTTATACACAAGGGGTAGAAAAAAATTCATATAATCAGTGGATTTGAAGCCCTACCGTCTACTTTTTACAACACTAGCAATAATGAAACCATGACCTGCTTAAAGACGATTCCGAACGGCTACGTACATCCATGCCCAGTGGGATTTAAGCCCACAAACTCCCTAACCGGAGAGCAGCGCCCTACCCACTTTGCCCTCGTTCCGCATACCAACAGTGATATTCTAGCTCACAGACACCAGTAACGAAAGATGGCACTCTATTTATTCTGCCAAAGTATAATTCGTAAAATGAGAAACGAGGGAAAATGAATGCTAATATTATACTTTGAAGATTTAAAACCATTTGTATAGATATATTAAATTTTCAAGCTAATTTTCAAATTAAATAAAATTCAAATTAAATTTAAATCAAGTTAATTTTTTGTTTAACAACTGCAAGGCAATTGTCCTTATTCCAAGCAGACAGATTAAAAACAAAATAAATTACTTCCGAAAATTTATGCATTATCCTGATTTAGCCTATAAACCTTTTAAGTTCACACGTGAACTTACATGATCATCAATATAACATTTTTAAATATCGTACAATTTAATTTTCCTACTTTTAATCATCAATTCTCTCTTGACATACAATGAAGACCGGGAGACATCAGTCATCTCATGTACCAAAGTAGACTTTGACGTCTCCGAGACGTCAATAGCTGTCTCCGATAAACGTCATGCAGCATTATATTAAATCATAATTTTATGCTGTTACTTAATTGTTGTACATTACAGTGGTAGAACAGCAGTAACAACATTTTGGAGCAGACAAAATGCCATTTTGGAGCAGTAAATTTCGCATTTTGGAGCAATTGAAGCAGACATGGTTAGTGATTTTGGAGCATTTTGAGAAGATGTAGCAAAGCTTTTGGAGCAATTGGCGAAAGGGTGGCAAAAGGCGATTTTAATTTTAATTTTTTTAAACATTATGCAATAAATAAAATATAAATATCAATTTGGGCTAATGAAACTTCTATTTTATGAGGCTATTCTAATAAAAAAAAAAGAAAATTTTAAATTGCATTTATTTTTCGAGATAATATGTAAAAAATGGTATATGTAAGTAGTTTTTAGTAGTTATATAGCACTTATAAAAGATATAGTAATAATTCACCTACTTAAGCTACCAATGTCAGATTGCAAATGTTAAAGTAGTCAGCATTTAAATATTTTTTTTTCTTTAAAAACATGGTGCTTTAATGTAATTTTTCTACTAATAAAGATTTTAAAGTATTACATTCTTATACAATTTTTAAAAGTTATATACAATGCAGACACAGAAATCAAAATTTTTTGAAAAAAGAAAGAAAAAAATGAGAAAAATGCAAAAAAAGAGGAAGTTAAATAATTATTAAAAAGAATTTTCTGATTTACTTAATGCAAAAACAAGTGCCTAAATATGAAATATGGAAGTATCTATATAACTTTTTATCAATATAGACAAGTACTCAAGTTTCCTAGTAAAAAAAATATTTAAAATAGATTCAAATGAGATGCTTCTTCAATGTGCCTAATTAAAAAAATAAATTCACCAACACAGTTGAACTTTATTATATAAAACTTTGAGGAACCATATTGTTTGTTGTACTTGAACCTTTAAGAAAAATTCTAGATCTCAGAAAATTATAACTTGTATAAGATTTACATAAGATTACATATTATCTTATATAAGATTTATAAAAATAGTATCTTTAATGATTTTAATTGACTAAAACCAAACAACTGAACGATTGAATATAGAATGACCAAAAATGTAGACAAATTCAAAACTAGTTTTGTCTTTAGTTATTGCTTACTATTTTAATACTGAATTAATTTATAATCTTCTACAGACGTGATCCCAGTATCAAGATAGTTTAAGGAATTTCTTTGTCCAGTACAACGAAAAACATTTTATTTCCTTGAGTGGCTGGACAAGATGTTATTAATTTCATGCACTTTACTTTTAAATCTAGAAACATATATTTAAATCTGTTTTCATGACTGCAAAAAAGTTTTATAAAAAATGAATTAATAAAAACTTAGAAAATGACTGAAAGAAAGGATCCTTCTACCTCATTCCCAAGATTCACTATAATTGTATAAAATGGAGATACGTCCTTTATGGATAAATTAGCATTGTAAACAAAAGGAAAATCATGAGATCAAAAGTTTCATTTGTTATAAGATGATTTCTTAAAATAGGGATTTCAACAGTACATCAATAATTTAAAAGTTGTTTCAAATAGCAAAGCTTTAAAAATGCTTTTAAACAGAACTTGAAAACCTTGTAACAGCAAAATTTGTTATTAACTAGTTTGTAAAATTCTATTAATTTTTTTTACATTGATTTATAACTAATGTTTAAAAAATACAGTACAAGTTTAATTTTTTTAAATGGACAATTTCAAAAATTTTTTTATAATAGTAGCAGATCCAGAAGTTAAATATTAGAGGAAAAAAGAGGAAAATGAAGAAGGAAAAACAGAAAGTAAAGAACAAATTAAAAATATTTATTTGATTTACGTAATGCAAAAACAAGTACCTAAGTATGAAATATACCAGAAGCTAAATAATTTTTACTAGTATAAACGATTACTCGAGTCTACTAATAAAAAAATGTTCACAAGGCGATTCAAATCAGAAGTTTCGCAAATATCCTAATTTTTTTTTTTAAAAGTCTAATATAAATGCGCATTTTAGATATCAAATTTTTAGAAGGCATTTCTATAAACAAATTTTTAATTTTGTGACTGTAGAATTTCTATACCTTAATAGTTTGTAAAGATACAATAATTATCATTAGATTTAATTTTAATCAATGTCTAGAAATGCATGATTTAAATAACATATACACTGGATAAGGCTATTTTTTTAAGTGGACGATTAAATTTTTTTTTTTTTTTTAATAGTAAAATTTCAGGACGATGATCGAATAGGACGAGCTTTCTGTCGGTATCTGAGCAAGTGGGTTCGAATTCTACTTTAGACTAACATATTTATAACCATTTAGTTTCATTTAGTTTGGTCTGAGATCGCTAGAGTTTACTTTTATGTTACCCGAAGGCTAAAGACATCGGAATTTACTACTTAATTACTACGATTCTGAACGGCTGCGAACAAAGCAGCGGAATTCGAACCCGTGGCTGCGTCCTACCGATTCAGCTGTAGGGCTGACTTTTATCGGGATTGCAATTAAAAGTAACGATTTTTCATTAGCAAATTTTGTCATCAACTTCAATACACATACGAAACTTAACAACAAAAAAAAAGTTACTGATTTTTCAACAATAATTAACTTCCGTGCATATCCAAAATTCCGTAAGTTATTTGCAACAGTGTCATTTTCTCAGAGACACTGTCCGTAGAATAAAAATTCAGTCAATAAGATGAAGTATCGTTAGAAATAACTATAGGAGGGATTGAAATTTTAATACTGTTACCGCGATATTAGAAAAATATCGATATATAAAACATTATTACGATCGGTCTACACTCCATGTGCTTTCGGAGGTTATGTATAAAGAAAGAACGTAGGTTGTTAAAACATACTTCTACCGAGAGCCCCGTACTACGATCGCATTATTAATCCATTAAAAAATGCGCATTTTCCGGAACCGAAATCCAAAAAACGGTTGTTTTTCACCAAAAACTTACAATTACGGTTTAGCTGTACTATTATAAATAGAACTACACAAGTTCTATGTTTCATTTATACCGCGTCACACGGCTTTTTGACCTTGAAGCACGTGTTGCGAGAATCAACTGATAACGCTTCTCTCCTCTTTGTGAGAATAAAATTGTGGACGCGGCAAAGAGGTGAAAAAAATGAGAAAAGGGAAGAAATCTTTCATAATATCGTCAAAATTTAAATGTATGTGAAATAAAAAAAAAATCGTTCCTTCCTTTATTTTTTTTTAAATTTCCTAAAAAAAATCTGTGTTTAACAATCTGTTTTCTTGAACAAACCCACAGAATTTTCATATTAGAATCATCCCTGAATGAGGAACTTGTTTCGTTATTTTTTGCAATTGGACCGTTAACAAATTTTGCTCCATTACATTTCCAAATCCGATGCCCCCCCCCCCCCCCCAGGCGTGCGTCTGCCACTTACGGTACTTATTAGTATCAGTTTCTGGAAACTCGCTCAAGGTCAGTTGTTGTGGACAGAAGAGCACTCCCTCCTTCCCCCCCCTACAGCTATTCTTTGATGATTAGCCTACATTACCTTCGACTGCTCACCAATCAATGTCAAAGCTCCCCTTCCCTTTTCTTTCCTTTAACGGGAAATTACTATAAACTGTACGCTGGCGAAAGAAAACTAACAAACTCTGCTTAGCGGATCGTTGTTACAAAAGATGGAAAAATGATTTTTGGAGCAAAAAAATTTTTTTTTTGTTTGGAGCAGTCTGGAGCAATTTACTTAAAAAATGATAGTTTTGGAGCAGAATGGCGCAAAGATGTCGTTTTGGCGCAGTCGTTCCACACCTGACATTAGTATCATATATAAATCTCATTAAATGTTACATAGCATTCAAATTTCAAAATAAAACATTCTCTTTCTCAATTTGCACAAACTTGTTCAGATGAGCCAGAAATAAAGAGTATTTTTCGGACACATCAGATTCCGTTTTACTTGTATGTGAAAGGGTTAACATATACATCGAAAAGTCAAAACAGGACTACTTTAGAGTTTTGACTTCTGTTCAAATTTCTCTCTCTTAAAAAATGAAATAAAAAAAAATGCAATTTGCTTACTAACTTTGGCTATTCTAAAGAATATACTTAAGCTCGTACTTTCCAGTAAAATTTCGTGAACTTGGGCAGTTAGAGGACTGCGCACATACGAAAAAAAATGATTTGCTAAATCTGTATCATAAGTAATTGGAATTGATTTACAAATTTTGAATAACATTTATATGATTACTGGCAATTGTATAATTTTTTTTTTTTTAAACATAGCTCATATATTAAAAAAATAGGAAAGATTGTTTCAGTTTTTGGAGCTCTACGGTCTACTTTTTGCAACACGAGGGCTAATGAGACCGGGACCTACTGCTTAAAGCCAATTCCGAACGGCTACGAACACCCATGCCATAGTGGGATTCGAACCCACGAACTCCGGTTTCGAAGGCAAGCACCCTAACCATTCGGCCATCGTTCAACGAAATGTTGTTTTAAAAATTGCAAACTTTTTTTTTACAAGTTTTTTTACCAAGTCCCAATTTTTATATCAATAGTTTACGCCATTCAAAGAAAATATGTAGTTTTCCAAGAGAAATATAATGTTTCAAATTAAATTCTAAAAAATTTAATTGGTGATCAGGTATAAATAAGTAAAATACTCTTTCTGCGTATGTGTGAAATATATCTATACTTCTTTTATATAATTTGTACCTAACACTGCAAGGGAACGTAAAAAAAAGTCCAAGTGTAAATTATGAAAATTGAAATTATATCGTAGTTATATTGAAGTGTTTTTCAGTCTCTAAAACTAGCCCCGAAAAGGAGAGGTTTCTTCATATATTGATAACAGTCACGTTGCCAGAATTTTTTCGGAGAAGAGTCCAAAATCTTAATCCAAAGTACAGTAAAAGTTTATTTATATATATATATATATATATATATATATATATGTGTGTGTGTGTGTGTGTGTGTGTGTGTGTGTGTATAAAAATCATTACAAACACGCACACCCATCCATCCTTAGTTTTGCATGCATACATGCCGAATAATATGGATACCGAATAATACCGAATAATATGGATCAACAACGCAGTACGTGGTTTCATTGTACCTTGAAAAATACATTTGCAACCACAGTATGTCTTTTAGTACGCTCTACGTTTCTACCAGGCTTAAATTTACCTGGTAAATACTTGGCAAGGCAATTTAATACACGCTCCCGTACTTTCCAGACGAATTTAAACTAAGGTAATTTTATGAATAACTAGGAAAATAATAAAAAAAATTACTGAGAAAGGAATTAAGGACATATCATTTTATTTTTCTTTAACAAAATTTCATATCTTGTATGCCAACAGAATTCAAGAACAGTACGACATAATCAATAATTTATAAATTATTGTTTTATAACAACAAATTAATTCCAGTTTATAACGCTAGATTGTTTAAACATTCGTTTAAATGTATAGTTATGCCTATAAGCCCCAAAAATAATGCTAAATTTGTGAACTTCTTAAGAATAATTCTAATGCGAAGTAACGTTTTTACACTTTTCATGAAAATTATCTTTCAACCCTTGCAGTGGAAACTAGCAATGTGCACAAATTTTAATAAGTTTTAAAAAAAATCTTGTAATATATACATTAAAATATTTCGGTGAGGGTCCAGATCCCCAGGACCCCCGATTTAAATAAGTCCATAATTTACAAAATAAATGTTTGAAAACCACTGAAAAAGTAATTTTATAACACTGAAATGCCAAAATCAATGATCACAAGGTTATCGTTCTTCACTGTATTAGAAGCAAATGTATTTCAAATTTACTTATTCAACCTTTTTAAACATTAAATTATGCCAATATATGAACAATCCCTTTTTTTCGGGGGGGGGGGGGTAGTGGTCAAAGAGAGAAAATTAAATACACTTCACTATAATGATGATATATGTTTAAATTTTTATAATACACACTTGAACTTTTTTTAATAAGTTGCCAGTAGTATTGGTTACAAAATTATATGTTAGGGTATATTTCACGCATACGCAATAAAAGAGTATTTCCTTTATATACTCATATTTGTTCGCCAATTCAATTGTTTAAAACTTAAATTTGCGATATTATATTCCTCTTGGAAATCTACAACTTTTCTGTAAATTTGATATAGTTTTTGGAAATTTTGAGAAAAATCACATAAAAAATTTGCGATGTTCAAAAATTCTTTTGTAATATTTAAAGAAACAAAAACAACAACAACAAAAAATAAACAATCATTGCTAGTAGTTTTATAAAAGTTATTCTAAAGTTACAAATAATTTCCAGATATTTGTGATACAGGGTTAATCAAAATTTTTTTTCCATATTCGGATGATCTCTTAAATGCAAAAGACCCCAAAATTTAACTGATGAGCGTGAGCTTAAAAATGTTCTTTAAATGATCAACTTAGTAAACAAATCCGTAAACTATCATATGATCGCATGGGACCTCTCTTATGATATTCTTTTGATACAGCCTGTACTGGTTGTAAACGAAACTTTTATGAACTTTAAATTATCCGACAGCATAAACAGTTGTCTTCCTTTGTACACAATAGTTTTAAAGCTAATATAATAAATAAGTATTATACATATTTCGAGCAAAAAATAAATAAAATTCTAGAATGTTAAATGAATTAGACGAAAAAAAAAATGTTTTTAAGTAAAACGGGCAAATTTTTCACCTATCAAAGCAATTTTAACTTTACTGATTTAAAAAAAAGGTAATATTATATTCAGGTTTAAAAGACATACGAATATATAATATGTATATGTTACTGTGAATGCCCAAAATTGGAGAATGTCGACATTCACCAGTGAATGTCGACATACACCAAATACCTCAGTGGAAGACTGAATATTTTGTTATATTCTTACATATTCGGACTATCACCGGTGTATGTCGACAATCCCCATGCACTGATGGTGAATGTTGAAAAAAATATTTTTGTTACGTTTTTTAATTATACTTTATTATTGAAACATATAATAATATATGTTAAAATAGCACATACCATGAAGGAATACTCCAAAGTCCCTGTATCCATCCCAAAAGAAAAAATAGATGAAGATCTTCAACCTACTACGCCTTCTATCAAGCCCTGACTAAACAGCAGAAGTTTATTTCTATTAAAAGAACGGTCGCAAAATATAATCATGCAACGAAAATGTTATAAACCTCAAAAAGAAAATTTCCTCCTGCTCAAATTTATGACACTCTGTGAATACAAGCCCCTGATGTCGACCGTGGTCGTACAGAAGCCCGAAATGTATTGGTGGTTGTTGTTGTAATAGAAGACTCCGACTTTTATAAAAAAGAAAACCAAAATGGTACCCTCAAGCAGCTTTATACCCGTAATCAGTTTATATTTTGTAAAGAAAAGTTACTTTCCATAGATGAGATTTCTTCTCAAGAAATGTCGCGCTGAGAGAAGCCGCTAAAGTTAATTCGAGAAGTGGAGGGCATGGCTATATCACTGTCATTACAAAAAGAAATGTTTCATTACTAAATTCCATTATAAATGTAAGGGACGCTTGTGCAATTCAAATTACAACAACAGTTTAAATTGTTACAATAAATAAGATAGTATATCGTCAATCACATAAAGTTAATTACTGGTATTATTTTTTTTTCTAAGAGTGTTCGGTTTGTTTTAAGTTAAACAGTTACATGTGGTAGTACTATAGATTTGAATGAATTACAGAGAAAAAATATAAATATCCGACATGTTCAACATTCACCATTAGTGCGTGGGGAATGTTGACATTTACCGGTGTAAGTCAGAAATAAGGGTATTTAGCAAATATTTCGGACATACACCAAACGACTACGTGAATGTTGACATTCACTGGGAAAAGTCGACATTCTCCAGATTTCGGTCTTTCACAGTAACATATACATGGCTAAAAAGATGATACAAGCAAGGTAAATACTCAGGACCTGAGCTTGATATTTTTATGTACTTATTTTTAAGTCTGCTTCACATTTTAAAAAACTATAAATTTTAATGTTTTCAGGAATCAGTGGGTGTATATAACAATTTGGCAATGTAGACAATGATGTTTCTGAAAATAAAGTAGTTTCTATGGATAACTGGTATATTAGCCCAATCTTTAGGAGGAAAAATACCCACCGAAATCATTTTTAATCCATACCAGAAAAGGTATAGCAGTACAAATTTTGAAGTAGGCAGAGCTACCAACTTTTGAGACTGATTGAATACTGTCAAGGGTTATAAAAGCTATATGCAAAACAGCAATGAAAAGTAGCAGAGGCAAGACTTTACATAGGTCTTTGTAAAAGTATGTTAATCACTAAAGCAAAAGAAGCACTCTATAGTAATGGATACATCTCAGCACTAATAATAAATGCCTGCTCTATCATAGCATCTGAGTCACTTTAATTGAGAGAGTAAAATGGTGATAAATAGCTTGGTTAAAATCATGAATCTTTTGATATTTCCTAGTCTGCTCTTTAATCTTTTATGATACCAAATGACATCATGGTATTCATGATTTTTCTCACATTAGAAAAAACAAAAGGAGTTCTGGAAATTTTATTATTAACATATATATATATATATTCTATTTAACTAAGTTTTTTCTTTTATCAGCTTTAGCTTTATTTCAGTAAATTTTGAAAAACAGCTAACAGCTTTATTTCAGCAAATTTTGAAATTACGGTATTTTATACTCTTATTTGTTGAAAGATTATAAAATTAGGTTTATTGATATAATTTAAAGAAAACATTGTTTTAAATTAATTTCACATTAGTTTTAAAATTGTGTAGAAATTTCATTTTTAGTATTATCTTTCTGAATATTTGTTTTATTTTTATAAACAGTAGTGATTCTAAGTAGTACGAAAACTACTTTGATTGAAGGTTTGTCCAATGGTTTTGCCTTATTAACCCTTTAGAATTACAGCCACAAATACATACTATAATTAGGCAGTTACTTTACAATTTTTGAACATGCTACAGAGAAGATCTGAAGTTGTTTTCTATAGATAAAGCTACATTCTTGTTAATGAATACAGGTCTTTTACATGGTTCCCACTCTTTTGCTTCTGAAAATTTCAAGCACTTTTCAATGACTTTTCCAAAACCTGATATTTTTTTCAAGCCCCTCTTTGATACGCTGTTCATAATTGAAAAAAATTAAAATAACTCCTCAAAACAGTGGAACTACAATGTTCACTCTTTTCCCAGAAAAAAAAACCCACGCTTTTGAAATGGTGTAAAAAAAGGAAGGGCTATAAGCACACGAATACTGGTTTAAATATACAGTTTTTTTTTTAAAGCATTCCAAACTTTTTATTTTTTTTTTTATATCCCTTTTTAAATCATATTTTATCAAGCCGGTGAAAGTAGCTAGTGCAGTTTGCAGTGCATGAAAGATGAGTCACGTGACACACCCACAATTGCCGATAACGATTCTTCTCAATTTTCCAGTGCAGACATGAATTAAGGGCCCCTCCACACTATGGTCCACTGCAAGCCATCCCCACCATCTGGAGGGGGTATGGCTTATTGTGGTCAATGGCGGAAGACGATAAAACCTTGATGAACAATGGCTTCGGTGGCGGTTTTTCTCCAAAGATCAAAGGCAGCCAGATACGCCACTAAAGCGCGCAGTAGACCCAATGGACGAATCCACGAACTCGACTCATTTAGTAGCCCAGCGTGTGGATTGAACACGTGAACCATCGTTCAAGGTCCCCATTAGGAAGTGGTGAACAATTGGCCATAGTGTGGAAGCTACATAACATTTTGCAGGGACTTGAAAAAGAAAAATCAAGCATCGGACCTCAAATTCAATGACCTCAAAGAAAATTCAAAAACTTTTAAGGCCTTAAAAAACAAAAAGAAAATTTAAGCACTTTTCAATGACTTTTCATGACCGTGGGAACCCTGTTTTAGAAGTTCATTCTGATAATTTTAATAATAAAGTTATGAGACAAACAACTAATGTATATCTAAGAAAAATAAATTGAGACTGATAGCAAATAAGAAAATAAGATAACACCAATTGATGAAGTATCATTTTCTGATTAATGATAAGGTATCAATAGGCAGAATAAATGAATAAAATCAATAATTCCTAATTTTTTAATCTGAAACTGTTACTTGGTAGATAAAAAGATATTAAATATAAATTTTAAAGAAAAATTTTCTTCTACCCCTTACTTAACTTTCTTGAAGTAAATCCAAAGAATTTTATCAGATCGATACAATTTTTTTATCTTTTTTAAAATAACATTATTTACAATTTCATTAAATTATTTTATATATTCATACTTAAAAATGACAAATTGAACAAACAAAAAACAGAAATGGTGATATTCCTGGGATTTCATTTTATCATAAGGCTTGTAAAAATACCATTGTTACTAAATTGACAAAAAAAAAAAAAAGATTATCATTAATTTCTGACAGCACATTTTGAAACTGTTTTCAAATATTAAGATAACAGCTTCAAATCAATAATAGAAATATTTCCCATGGACAAGCTCATTATGTTAGATTCCTCAAAGTTATTCACTGATACACTTAATAAAAATATGAAAAGAGTTTATACAAAAGAGAAGGTTAACATTAATCAGGTTATAATCTTAATCAAAAGTAGGAATAAGCTCAGAAAGCTTATCCAAATAAACTACACAAGTGAGAAATAAAAAATTGTGACATGTACTTAAGGTTATAAAATGTTTCATCTATTCTAAAAACAGAGAAATAGAGTTGAACTTTTCTTATGAATGAATAAGATTATGTAACTAATATATTAACCCTCCCCCCCTCGCAACTAAAATTACAGGTTTAAACAGAAAAAAAAAAAAAAAAATCCTAAAAATAAGCAATTAAAAAAAAAAAAAAAAAAAGAACCCAAAATAAGAAATTTTAAGATTTATGAATGCATGATCTTATTTATATGAGAACTGTGCATATTAGCATCTCCCTATATTTGGTTATCTCTAAAAGATTTTTTTTATATTATTCTTCAAAAAGTAAGTATAGTTTTAAAATTTATGATTTCTTTTTCACTTAAAATGTAATATTATTTTAACTCTTATGCATCTTAAAAAACATATCTATTGTTTGAAAATATATATGTGTTTAATGAATACAGGAACTTGATGTGTTTAATGTAGATGAGAGCCATGGTAACTCAATTAGCAAAGGCAATGATCTTGTAACTGGAGAGCTATGGGTTTGGGGCTCTATATGACATAAGATTTGCTGTGTTTGTTAATGGTGACTAGGTTAGTCTTTGAGTGCCATGGGCTACTTTTTTCCAACACGAGGGCTAATGAGACCGGGACTTACTGCTAATGAACTAGGAAATGTAAAATATGTTTGTAATTACAATGGCCCTCCAAGTTCTCAAAATACCTCAGAGGATGGCAGGCCAAGACAAGGGATTTTCTGTTTGGTCCATGCTTCTATATTATGTGGACCCACTTGAACTAAGATGTTCTTTCACCCTAGTGGTGCTTGTTGAACAAAAAGTGCATGCCTTCATTTTACTTTGTATAGCCTCTGGCTCATATGCTTGGCACCCATAACAAAAATAAAAATAATTTTGTTGTTATATTTTATAGATAGAAATATCATTTTTGCCTTTAATCTACAATTATTTATTAAAAATTCATAAAATACACAGTATAATTTTTATGTTTTCATAGTTAGGAGTGATTACTATTCACATACATGAAGAATTCTCTGTTCCCCCTTGTCTTCACATAAGTCCCACTGTATATGTAAATATCTTTTCAAACCTTTTCCTCCTGTCTTTTGCGTACTGCTACAACTATCTCAATTAAAATTGCTGGTTCTGCTATTTTGGATAAATATATTATTCCCAGGTAGAGGGTATAGTTTTTAACTTTAAAACCTGACCTAAGATTATTATAATTGTTCTAAAAGCGACTCTTAACACAGTTACAACAATAACTTCATTTCTTTTTGTCACCAAGAAAAATACCAACTACAGCTAATATCTTTAGATAGTAAAAAAGTGAAGCTAAAAAATGGAATACAAATTCAATAAAACTAAAACGCACAAAATTATGAATGCTTTTAAGCATAAATATAAAAATTCTTTTAAAAAAAATCCAAAAATGACTATTTTATTTCAAAATTTAAAACTATATTTCTCACAAATAAATTTTCAAAGGAAATTCATTCATGAAAAAAAAAAACCTTGATGAACTGAAAGCATATAAGTGAAAAAAAGGTATACATGATAGTTTTCCCAAGTACAGCTAAAATAATCACAACAAAGACAATGTTTTTGTTTTAATGTAAAACATCTAAAATATACAAATTTATAGCCATATAAAGTTTTTAACAAGATGTTTTAAATGAGTGAGTATTACATTAAAAAATATGTATTGAGAGCTTTATATTATAAACAAATCTTCCGATTCATAACAAACTGTTCATTCCATTGATAAGTCTTGTCAATAAACTTAAAAGTTTAAAATTATTAGTCAAAAATAAATAAAATTGAAAATATAAATAAGGTAAAACAAGAATATTATAATAATGAATAATAAATCAATAATATCAAAAAATATTGTTTAGTTCTCACAACTAAATATATTTTCAGTAATTTCAAATATCCTGGAGAGAACAGATGAAATCAGGACACACAACTTTGCTGCATATGAAAATACTTTTAAAAGTATGTTTTACTCTACAATCTCCATAATAAAAGAAAATATCTTTTAAAAAATGAAATAGAACACAAAATGGAGTATGTAAAAATATGCTGAATAGTTATTTTACTGTAAAACAGTAATATTTACATTCATATATTCTATAACTAAATCATATTACATTAACAAGCACCCATGATAGTACACTTTTCTTTCTACTTATGTTGAATATTCATCTACGCCTGCTTTGGTCCTCAAATGTCTTTTTGATTTGCTGTAAAATTAAACAAAATTATAAATTCTTAAGCAATTATGATAAGTATTGATAAATTACTCTTAACATTAATAGAAACTTCATATGAAAAAAAAAAAATAGAAACACTGTATACATCACAGCTTAGATAATCATTTAATAAAGAAAAAAAAAACAAAAAAAAAAACATGAAAAACAAAATAGATCAGAAATCACTATCAAACACATAAGAATAATTTAATTTAAAAGGGCTAATATTTATGTTTGAAACATTTGCATTATTGTATTAATTTTTATTCCCACAAAGAAAACTTTTTTTCTTAAATTTAAGAGCAAGAGATAGGAAATTGTGAATGAAAATTGCTTTGCCTATTTCATTGATAATGTTGCCTCACCTTCCTGTCTCTGAACAGCTTCCTATGGATTGCATGTTATAAAAAAATACTTATCCTCAGACATAAATACATATCCTAATATACATTACTGTTTTATTAAAACTAATATTTGTACAGTTTTAATATTATGGATAAAGAGGAAATAAAATATGAAGTGCAGTTTCTATACTCTTAAGAACATTATATATATATATATATATATAATTTCTAAGACGCAAATAAAGCTTATATATTAAGAGCTTATGCAAAAATCTCATATAGATACAAACATTGTAATAAAAATTTCAGTGAAAAATTTACAAGTAAATACAGTCAATCTATTCTCAAGTATTACATTTAAAAAACTATTGATTTAAAGTTCAAAATAAGAGTAATGAACAGCTAAAAATATTATCCTTCAATTTTATAAAAACAAATCAGTTTATGAAATTTCATATCAATGAAGATACAATAAATTTTGAATTAAGTATATGTTATAAATACCCCTTATAAAACTTACATTAATTATTGAAATACAAGTATGAAGATGTCATAATCTAGAGAGTAAAACATTGCCTACTAGAGTATAATGAAATTTAAATTCTATGAAACAACATACGTGTGTTAATCTGGAGTCTTAAATTATATTAACTGAAGTGTTTAGCCTCCATGTAATAAAATATGATTAATGAAATCTCTTTTGGGACAGCTCTTTGGGAAGACCCCAGGAGCTGGACACTGTAACTATGGTCTATTGTACTCAATACCAAGAAAACATAACCCTAAGATCATATAAGACAAGAGATCGGTGGCTAAGCAAACCTAAATAGAAGACAGAAATATCCTGTAACTATCAAGGCTGAATAAGATAGTGACCAAGGTGGTTTTGGTTTTGAGTGCTACGGTCTGCTTTTTGCAACACGAGGGCTAATGAGACGTGACCAAGGTGGTGAAACCTATGAGCCAAGGGAAACAATCACACAGAATATGGTAAACAGTCTCCTTCTCAAGATGGAGGCTACAACAAGAGGGATTAGGACTGATCCCCAACAGCTTAAGATGTCTCCCATCAAATATAGTAAAAGGTAAAAAGTTTACTTATGGATGAATGATTTCCTCGAATATATATAAATATTAACATCAATAACTCGTATATACAGAAAATATTAGATTCTAACAATGTAATTTAAAAATCTTATAAAATAAGTATACATTTTCCACATAATGTCAGTAAAGGAATAATCAAAAAAATATTGGAAAAGAAAAATAAACATAAGTTTGTATTATAAAATGCTACATATTTTCTAAATGTACTTCACAAGTGTCCATTTAATAGTAATATGTCTAAATTTATTAAAGCAGGATTTAAAAGTGATTAATCAGCAACTGACATTTCATTTACAACTTCATATATAAATTGAAAAGTAAACAATCTACATATACACAGATTATAGAAATAATACATATATATTGCACTTTAAAGAATATAAAAATTATTAAATTTTAAACATATAGATTGTTTTACATTCCTTAGTAAAAGGTCATTAAATCCAGAAAGTAATTTTTTCTTATTTGCCATAAATTTTATATATGCTTTAAAAGACTTTAAGTCATGATCAGTTTTTATTATTAATTATTTTATGAAAAAACTTACAGTTAGACTAAAAGCTACGATGATAAGTGTGAAGCAAATAGGCTGCACATTCAAAGTTACTGCTTAGAAGACACAGTAAATTATAATATAAACATGAAAATGGACCAACTTAACTTTAAAACCACCCTTTACAAAACAATAATGTTAACTTTTAAAATGACTAAGGTATTTTAAAATTTAAAAAAAAAGTTTAAGAAATTTAACAAATTCAAACAGATTTAGATTTTTTTCTAAATAATCAAGTTTTTTTTTTCATGTCATTACAACAACTACTGCTGTACAGTAAGAGATGTCTAACCTAAATATACTCTTGGTCTATTACAAAGTTCTTCCTTGTGTATATTCTTAGTCCCATTTGTCTTTGATGCAGAAAATTCATGTTTGTCTGGAACAAATTACCTTTTTACGTACAAAAATTATTGTTGGTCTGTTGATGAATACTTTTCTGTTCAACAAACTTATTCAATTTATTTTTCACTAGGAAGGCCAGAATCTGACATCGGCCTATAGGTATCTCTCTCTCTCTCTCTCTCTATATATATATATATATATACACATAACTTAAATTGCATGACATACTTTTTGCTGTTAAATTTTTATTTTCCGTATGAATTCAAGATTTAATGATCAGAGCCAAAAAGTAATGATGCTGCTAATGAGCATAAACTTCATAGAACTATAGATTATAAAAAGGCATCATGCATTTAATTTAAAATGTAGACTTCATATTCAAAAAAGCAATCTATTCATACCAAACTCATAAAAAAACTTTATGATTTTATCAGAGATTTAAACAAGAACATCTGAAATAAGATATTAACTGTATAAACTGAAATGTCAAAATATATGCATACACTAATTAAACTAAATAAAATTTTTCATTACAGTTGCATGGTATAATATATGTGTTCCTGACAGTTAATTTCTTTTATATATATAAACAATGATTTGTTCAATAACTTGTATAAATGATGTACATGTTGGGAAGTTATTATAAAATTGATAAATTACAAAAATTGATTTTATTTAAAATAAAGATGCTTTTGTACTTGCTATTTTACTTAATTCATATTAAATAAATGCCTAAAAAATTATAAAAAAATTTGAGACAATACTGTTGAAAATAATTTCTCTCTCCTAATGTTGCTTTAAAAATATCTAGCAAACAATATATTTAATGGCAGTGGTTATATAAAAGATAACTCACATTAAAATATATGCAATACTGGATAAAAGAACAGCGATAAAAACATATCTGCCAAAGGGTTTGGTTTGGTTTGGAGTGCTACGGTCTACTTTTTGCAACACGAGGGCTAATGAGACCGGGACCTACAGCTTAAAGCCGATTCCGAATGGCTATGAACATCCATGCCAATGTGGGATTCGAACCCATGAACTCCAGTACCGAAGGCCAGCACCCTAACCAATCGGCCATCGTTCGGCTATCTGCCAAAGGAAAATGTATACATGTCACAGAGGTTTTCTTTTTAAGCATAATTTCTGGAACTTTAGATTTTTAGTACATAATTATGTCTGACTTTTATAGCAAGGAAGTCCTTTGGTGCTGAGGTAGCACTTTATACTCCCACAACACAAGTTTAAGGTTTGATCCCCAGGCTGGTCAAGGTCGACTCATCCTTTCAGTGGGTAGACAAACTAAGGACCAAACATGCTTGGGAACTAATCACTGTGGGTTCTGCATTAGGTTGACCACCTAACCAGTACATATGCCTTGCACCCCTGGGCCTATGGTCTCGAAAATAGAGATTGTCACCACTGGTTCTGGCTCCCTAGGGGTTGTTGTCACAAGGAGTTTAGTTTATATCAAGACTTGAATAAAGAAATTTAATATAAGTTACAAAATTACTCATGATCAAATGATGCCAGAATCAAAAAAATTGTCATACACAATGATATAAGTCTGAATTAATAAATTTTTCCCAGTAAGCACCTATACTACATGGTCATAGTAGGAGCGTTTCTCAATTTTATGAAGTCTAGAGCTGTTTTAACTCCAACAAGATATTTTTCTCAGATTAAAAATCTTTAAAATGTTATTTATAAAATATATTTTTAATATCATCAAAATTAAAGTTTTAAAAGGCTAGATTAATGAAGTAGTGCATGGTGATTCAGATAAGACCTGGTAAGGTTTTAGGCTTTTTAAATTCATCAGAATGTAAAATCAAGATAAAATCATGATGCTTTTTATCCTCCACCAGACCTGGTAACCATATAATAAAACACCACTGGATATAAATTTGCTTTACTAATTGGATAAATTATTAAAAGCATTTAAGGAGCTTCATTCCTTTGATAGTAATTAAAATATATTTTATAAGTTTTGCAGCTCATTAAATAGATTTATTCTGTTATTCCATTTTATTAATATTTGACATATTTTTTATTTCACTTCACCATTTTTGTAAACCTGTTTCCATTCTGATTAATCCTACTACTAAGAGTGACAGTGACTGTTAAAATTATTGAAATGTACTTAATATTCTATTTGTCACTGACTTATTTATTTATTTTTTTTTTTTTGTGTCTCCTCACAGTACTTTTCTGTTGGCTAAGTGCGGCATAAATACCTAAATATTACAAAATCCAGCACTTTTATTTAAATTTTTTCTAAGTTTATGAAATTTTTTTAAATAAAATATTATTAATTTTATAAGAATCAGTTTGTTTATTTCAGATATTGTTTATATAACTGGTATATAATATAATCTTAATCTAATTAAAATTTTGAAGCAAATATAACCTTCATTTGAGAAGTTAAATTACCTAGACCAAAATCTAGGAACAAAAATGGCTAGTATCTTACATAAAGCCGCATAAGAAATAAAGAAATATTAATAAAAATGTGTAAATAAAATTTAAAGTTTTTTAAAGATTAAGTTCAATATATCATCACTTAGTGAGGCTACTTAATTTGTGAACAGGAGAACAAGAATCCACAGAAAGATATATTAACAAATTAAATTATATACATTTTCAGATTTTTGCCAATTTCCAGAATGAGGCTCCTTCACCCCCATTAGCTAACATACTGTATTGTAGATTACTGTAACACACAGCACTTGTTCTTTCCTTGATCACATGAATAATTGATGAAATGTCTGAGAAACTAATATATGGAAGATGCAGACTGAGAAGTGAGAGGGAAAAGGCACTACTGATACCATTTCATTTAAGAGGTACTTCAGTACACAGAAGCTCACACTGTTTGCAATTATCTAATCGAAATTCCTCTTGGTTTGCTATATTCAGTTAATTCATTTTTTATATATTTATGATTTTATCATTATCTTTTGATATATATATATATATATTTTTATTAACTAGTGTAAACAGTTAAGATGGCCTTTGATAAATGAGGCCATTGTATCAGAACTAAAGTAATTACATTTTTCAATATTATCCTTGAAAAGATTTCAGAAATACGATTGGTGTCATTATTCTTCTACAACTTATTATATGAAACAACTTACAGACATGTTTTGAGATACATACCTACAAACTATTACAAATTGCTGTTTCTATTCTAATGACTTCTGCTGAAGCTAAGAGATGCATCTCAACTAAAAATGTCTTAACTCAATTTATAAAACATTTTTGAGAAGCACTATGAACAAGGGCAGACTAAGCACTCTATCTGTACTCTCAATAAAAATATTGTACATGACATTTTCATAATTAATACTCAACAATTATTGGAAGTAATACTGTAGTTTTAAAATATTCCATTCTAAGAAATAAAATTTTACAATTTCTTTATCTGTTTTCCTTTAACTAGTAAAAATGTAAATGTATTTTAACTTGTAATTTATGTTATTTTTAGTTTATGAAATGTTACTTAATTTTCAAAATTTGTTTTATGAACCTTCATTTAAAGAAACTACTAACTAGCACTGCCATAACTATTTACCAAATAATACTATATCATTCACACATTGTCTTCAAAATTTAAAAAGATTACATTTCTCAAGGTAATTATGTAAAATCATATACAGCTCTGACAGAGACTCAAAGCTTTATTATTTATTATATTGAGACATTTTGTTACATAGATATTTTATTTTAAACTGAAATAATTAGTGATTACAATATTTATTTTAAACATTAAATTGAATTTTTTGCTATACAGCATTAAAATTACAATCCAAAGAGGAGGAACACAACTAGATGCTATTTTAGACTTAAATACAAGATTTTGATCTTTAATGGCTAATGGTTTTTAGTTATGCTCCACAGCATTACTATACACATTGAATTTTTTTGTTATACAGCAAGGAGATTGTAATTAAAAAATTTCAAAGCATAACTGGATGTTATAATTGTCTTAAATTCCATATTTTAACATTTTATAGCTAATCATTTCTAAGATAACCACACACAATGAAAACTTTATACCAAAAGTTTACAATTGCATGTTATATTGAAAATTCTGTTATATAGAGTTCAGATTCAAATTACAAGAAAAGTAGCAGAGAAAGATGTTATAATAGTCCTTAATACAAATTTCCAACATTTTATAGCTAATCATTTTTGAGTTATTTCCACAAAATGAAAAATATCAATATAATGTATATTATTGCACATTATTTTGAAATTTTCCTTATATAGAGTATAGATTACAATTAAAATGGTAGAACAGAGTAAGATATTATAGTCATAAATACAAAATTTCTATATTTTACAGTTAATAGTTTTTGAGGTGTTCCCATAAAATAAAATATTTTAATGTAATGTATATTTTTACATGCAACATTGAAATTTGTTACATAGAGTTTAAACTGCAATCAAAAAAGAGAATGAAAGCATGTTATAACAGACCTAAATACTAAATTTCAACATTTTACATCTAATCGTTTTTGAGTTATGTCCCCACAATATTAATATACATCATATTGAAATATTTTGTTATACAGAGTTCAGATTGTAATTGAAAGAGAAGCACAACTAGATATTATTTTAGTCTTAAAGACAAAATTTTGATCTTCTACAGCTAAAAGATTTTTAGTCATGTCTCAAAGCATTCATGTATGTTATATTGAATTTTTTTTGTCATACAGCATGTAGTTTGCAATCAGATACATGCACAACTAGATGTTAGACTTGTCTTAAATACAACATAAGTAAATATTATTGGGATTTTGCCATAATCAGATTTTTGATTCTGTTAGATTTCTGGTTTGTTGATATTGTGAACTTAAACTGATCAAAATTAAAAAGATGGTACTGTTACCAAAACAAATATTTATAAATTTGAAATTTAAATTTAGAAGATTATACAGGGATGCATGCCAGAGGCTTGAAAACACTGATTTTACTGATCAAAATTATAAAAATACAGATAGATTTTTAAAAACACTGACATACTTTAGTATAGTAATTGACAAACAAAAGTTAATTTTTGCAAGCTATAACCTTTTTTTTTTGTTGTTATTATGTTATAAGTTTACTTTGAAAGCAATTTGATAAGTCAAGTTCTGTGATATGAAGCAGTCAAGAGTTAATACTGAAATACATTTAACAGGATAGGGATATTTCAAATTGGAGATTTCCCCTAATTTCATACACCCTCAGACAGAAATAATATAAATTAAATATTATGTGTAGTAAAATCACACCAAAGTTGTATAATGAAAATTGCATATGAATGTAATAATAAGCCTTGTATATTATTACAGGAAAGTTAAAATATTATATAGAAACTTACTAATAAATGGTCAATGATTAATAAAGCCCTAAATTTTACTTTATACTAACACACAATACCCTAAAGAATGTGTGTACCTGCCCTCCAATAGTAAATCTAAGAATGGTTAGATTTCTCAGCACCCTGCTTCCCGCAATCTGACACCTACTGAAATCTACTGATCTTTTTGTCAGCAGTAAGGTAAATTCATATTCATAAATTACAGTTTAAAGAGAGATAGAGGGGAGTAATTTTACTTTTTAACCTTATAAGCTCCTCATACGAATGAAATTTTTGCACAAAAAAGCTCCCACTGTTACACCTGTCTGTAACAACCAGAACTAAAATATTTTTTCTAATTTTAAAGAGGTTTGAATTCAAGAGTTATTTTTTCTTCCCTATACTTTGACAAGGATGGTGACAGATATACTTCCCGCTTTCTGTCATCACTCTTAAAGTAGTCTTCTGTTACTCTTCTTACCTGCACCAAAATCTTTGAGCTCAATTCTCTCTAGTAGGAGGTTTTACAATAGCATTTTGACTTCCACAATTGCTATATAGAATCAAAGAAAATTAAAAAAAAAATTTCTTATTCTAACTTAACTAGAACATTTTAAATATTTAGTTCTAATATACATCTTAAGAGATGGTAGAACTGTAAAATATCAGAATTTGACAAAAAGTGTACCCCCCCCCCCCCAAAAAAAAAAAAAAAAAAAAAAAAAAAAAAAAAAAAAAATTGATAAGCTAAGCATTTGTTTTATAATAAAATGAAATATTTCCAATTGAATGACTTTTTTCACTAAAATTTGCTTTTTATCCTATATCTTTATTTTAAAATTTAATTATATTTCACAGCTTCATGTTTTTTGTTCTATATTTCACATTAATGGCTTCAAAATTTTCTAGGGGTTAGTTAGAATTAATTTTCTCTCAATCTCTCTCTGATTTGGGACATTGTATATTAATGAGTTTTTCATAAAAATGGGTATGCTTTTAACATGTAAAGTGTTTTGTCTACTTACAGCAGGTTTAATGTTGTGTAACAACCAAATAATTTGCTATAACAATGTAAATTTTAAATACTTGTTTTTATATAAATTGTATTTAACATAAAAATCAATAGGAAATTTTTATCTCTATATAAGTGCAAAACTATAAAGATTAAAAAAATAATATACTGTGCCCAAGGAATATTTTTATTAAATGATGTTGGAAGCCTCAGTTTTCAAGAATTTTTTTTTTTTTATTTTAAACTAAAATTATTTTTTGATGGATTTTAATGACATATATGATTTATGCTCATTTTAGGAACAGTTAAAAGTTGAATACTTTATAAACAGAGATTTCAAGTTGCTTGTCTTCCTTAAAACTTCTTGATTTAAAAAGGAAAAATTTTTAAATATAGAAACTTCATAACAATTTTTTATGTATGGCTATCTGATTGCACACAACATTGCCCAATTTTACTAATATAGTGTTTAAATTAAAGCATATTGTAAGTATTTCATAGTGAATTATTTTAAAAATAATTTACCATGAAATGAATATTATTTGCCCTCCCCAACAATATATATATATATATATATATATATATATATATATATATATATATATATATATATATAAAGATTATTTCACAAATTTACCTGATAAGTTTAGATATAATAAACTGCACAGAAATATTATAATTCCTTAACACATTTTGTTGCTTTAATTTTATTATTTATTGCATTTATTGTAAGAAAAAAAATGTCCAATGTTATGAGCAATCAAGTATTTCTTTAAATTCAATAAAATATGTTTTTTTTATTTTCCCTATTTGATAATGCATAATCAAAGAAGAAATAATACTTATATAATAAAATTCTCTATTTCTCATTAAATTTAAAAGTTATAAAATATTGAAAATAAAGTTAATTTTGACAACTTTTATAGCAGCTAAACAACTTAAGTGATGATTTTGAAGCAGGTTTTCTAAAAAGGAAAAGGCTTCTCCATGTGTAAGAAGTGTAATTATTGATTCCCATAAGATTTAAACCTGTAGTCAAATACAGACTAGTGCTGCAAGAGTTTCAAATTACCCTGTTTATTCTCAGTAAAACTGGGATATTTCTCGTAGAAATTTAAAACAAAATTTGAGAATTTTCAAATGGAAATTAGTAAAATTATTTAACAATTTAGTTTTTGAAATACTTTAATCAGCAACTGCTTTTGTTAACTTCTGTGTCAAGATGTATATTAATGAGAACTACTTCTCCCCCTATCACATTTCTTTAACACCATTTACTATTAAGTATAAAAACACTTACTTTTAACTGAAATAAAATTACAACAAAATGCATGTTATTATTAAGGATAATTAAAATTTTAATTATAATTACATATTTTGCTTTATCTTTTGAATTTGTAAGTAAATAATAATAGAAGTACAAATTTAATTTTTTGACATAACTCTCGTTTTGAGTAATGTATTTGTGAGCCAGTTACTTTGTACTTAACATTATCTAGTTTATTTTCAAAATTAATTTCTTTCTGATAACTAATAACTTAAAACTTGAAAATTACATACTTATCTGTAATTTGTATTGAAAGAATTTTAAAAACGTTAATAACAAGATGATAAATATATGAGTTTTACTTGTTACTAGGAAACATTTAAGTAACAATCTAAAACAATCATAAAGCTATTATTTATATACTTTTTAAAAAATGAAAGACTAAAATTTTTGAATGTAGAATTTGAGTGTAGAATAGAGTAACCAGTAAATGCATTTTTTAAAATTTGTAATGAAACAATGAAATAAAATAGAAACCCTATATAAAAAGTGTACTTGGACACACATATAAATTCTATATCATTCTGTTAAACTAACAAGAAATGTGAATGATACTAAATCTAATAATTCAGCAAATTTCTATAATTCATTTTAAGGTTTTCTCACCATATTTTAATAGTCTAAACTTACATGATTTTCCCACAGTCTTACTTAAATAATCAACCTCACATAAAACAAAGATAATGCTCTTTACAAAATAACTAACAGCACAACATTTAAATACTCAATTTTCATGCTGAGTGTTTTAAGTAATTTAATCCTCTTAAAGTATGAAACAAGTTATAAAATATACTTCAGGTTAATAATATTTATTTAAAAACAGGAGTTAGGAACGTCACCACAAAAACTATTGTTCAGGTATCTAAATTTTAGCCAAGTTTACCTATTAATAGACAGTGCTTCAAAACTAGTATTCATGTTCTAAGTATAAATGGCATAACATTTTTAAAAGTTTAACTATCAGAAATCCTTATGATTTCCATTTGTTATGTGTACATAGCACATTGTATATTTAATATCTAAACAAACTGTTCTCATTCAAAATTCTGTTTATTTTTTTTACTTTCATTATATTTTGCATAGATATTTTTAATCTTCTGCTTGCCTTACATACTGTGTGATACACATATTTAATGCTTTATATGCTACTATATCCTATTTGATGCACAATGAACTATATTTTAAGCACAAAATTTGAAGTAGCATATTAAATTTAGTTATATTTTTCAATTAGGCATGTAAAGTAAGAACATATGAAACATGTACAAGACGTAACTATTCTCTCATATAGGGATAGTCAAAGGATAAAGGTACTAAGATTTAAATTTATTTCTACATATTTCACTACATTTTATCTAAGTACTAAAAATATTTATTAATTAAAATTTAATATTCCATTCATGTAAGAAAATTAAAAATGTTTCTATTGTATAAATCGTTGAGACAGGTTTACATTACTATAAAAAAAAAAAAAAATTCATTAGAAAAGCTGACTCATTTTAATTTACTGAGTGAAAAGCAATTTAATAAAATTATAAAAATTTAATAGGGAAATTATATGTAAAAGGAAAACTGACCATCATTAAAACTGTTAGTCTTTTATTCTTAAGGAGATTATTTTATATAATTTTATACTTAATTTTTATGGTTTTACAGTTAAAAATTACTGATATATTGTGAAAGGAGAGAGGTTCAGTTAAACTTGTGTACTCCCTCTCCAGAAACTAAATCCTAAACCAGCTAAATCCACTATGGCCCTATAAATCTATTTAGAAAACATACAGATAAAACTGAATTTGAGAAAATTTTCACACAAAATTACCATAAGAATAAGAAAATCCTTTAGCTTATAGGAAATGTTAAGTAGATATATTGTGCTTTCAAGAAGTACCAGTATCATTCTTCTCCTTTTTAATCACAGAACCTCCCACAAGTCAATCTAACTTAGAAGGGAGAAAAGAACAGCTCAGTTGCTTTAAGTACAATGTGGTTTCAAGGATACAGAAGAAGCCATCTCAAATGCTTATAGGGTTAAAAACAGGAGAGGGAGGAGGGATAATGTAAGAAAAAAATACTAACTTTACTTACTAAATTAAGAAAATACTAACCAATGCTGATGTGCCTGAAAAACAGACTTTATTGACCATTTTTCTTCTTCGATTGTTAAAATACAATTTCAAACTATATAAATGTTTCAATTCCAGCATTGGAGTTTAGATGGATAATCAATTCTATTAATTTCAGATATCTTAACACATTAGTGCAAATTGCGTCTTAAATAACGAACACAGTTATATACCACATATATGTTTATAAAGTACAAAAGCATTATGAACATATATGTAGCAAATTTTTAAAGTACAGCTTTTTAAATTTCCTTTTCTTGTTTTATTATCTTAGTTTTATCAATAATCAGGTATATATATTGAATTAAAAAATGCATGTATTTATAATATTTATAAAAATGTAGATAAGACAACTGCTTTTATGATAGCCAAAGCATAAGTAATCATATTGTCTGTTTCTGCTGATAGTTAAAAGATCAATTTAAAATAATTTTAAGCTGTGCACATATTATGATCTATTTCTTGTTTTGAAGTAAATAAGTACTACTGTAAAAGTACTACAATTGTCTCTAAAAATTGTTATTGCATACTTAAAACCTTTTTAAACAAACATCTGAAGAAATGTAGACTACAGGGAATTGTTTTGGATAAACCTTAATACTTTAGCAAACACCAAAAAGAATTTAAGTATGATAAAATACATAATTAATTTAAATATCTGATTAGATGCTGCAATCATGACACACTTAAAACATTCAGTTTTATCTATCAGCAAAATTTTAAGACCTTCCACAAAGTTAAACATTAACATCTATATTTTGTTTATTGAATACAATTAACTTTACAGAATATATACAATCACATGAAAATAAAAACAATAAAATAAATATAACTTTTTATATTATTATTTTCTTTGTACTCAATGAATGTTATTGAAATGCATATGTTTTAAAATGATTTATATCTAAAATTTACTTTGAAATATTTGGTAGCAATTAGAATTAAGAACATCTATGCAATGAAATTTTCAACCTAACAGACATCACATATTATCCTATCTTTATTAGCAATGCTATCATCCTGACATAATTGTTTGCATACTTCCAGTACTGATGATACTTTTACCAAAGCTGGATGTTTCCTAACATTCTTTAATATATTATAATTATTCTAATAGTATTCTTATAAGGATTTTTTCTTTGTCTATCAATTATCAATGATAATACAAACATACTTTATGCATATAATATCAAGTATATTTTAAAATTGTAACACCTCACACATAAATGTAAATATTTAGATAAATTAAACAAGACTCTCTTAAATATTATTAGAAATCATTCTCTTAAATACTATTAGGAAGATTATAACAATATGCACATAATTATTATCACATTCCTGTTTTTTAGATTTTTAATCAACATAACAGTATTTCCAGTACAACTGTACTAAATGAAAATTTTATAAAAGGCTACTTTTGCTAACTTTTATTTTAAAAATAAAAAAAAGTCATTTCTACGGAGAAAATAAGTAACAGGCTGCTTAATATTTAGGAAGAAACGTATGATAACTAGCTTTGATAAACAGTTTACATAAAATCAAGAGGTATTAAATTTCTCCTTTACAGTACAATTTACAAATTGTGAATTAAAAATTTTGTGAACAGAGTGAATCAAACATGATACCCTTTAACCAAATGATGCATTTACTACTCCAAACTAGATATAATATTTCCATCTTTATGACAAACATTAAGCTGTATTTATTTACAGGTATTCAGTATAAAATAATTTCATTACTATTTAACCAATAGTAGCATAAATAACAAATATTGATGTTTTTGAAATATATAAAGAAAATAAAATTAAGAATAATTACTTCAAATTTTTCTCTGAGAAACTGAGAAAGGTTTCCAGAAGATACTGGAGTATTCATATTTTCACTTTTTGCTTTCTGTACACTTTTAAAAGCTTCTTCTTCTATACATATAAAAATATATTTCAAATACTTAATAAGAAAATTTGTAACACAAAAATACAATGAAACTATACTACAGAAAATACTGAAAAATATACACTTTACATATAGAAAATAGTAATAATTACAGATAAAAACTAAAATAAAATAAAAACCATTTGAAGTTACAATAAAGTTTAGTACATTATGTTTGTACTGTTTGGATGTCAGCTGGTTGGACAAGTACAGTGTGTGGAATTTTTCTGCATTACAAGGAAGGAGAAAGCTTTATTTCCATTGCAGGCATATCATTTTAACATGTTTCTGTTCTACTTTTTTTAACATGGCTTATGGAATATTAACAAAGTGCAATAACGCAATTAACAAAGCAATGTAAGGATAAATTGCTAAATATCATAAATATATCACTTTTAGTTCATATCTTAAGTTTATCAAAAAAATTCAACAAAACATTTATTTTACAAAAATGAGTTATATTTTCAAAATTCTTTTTATTGCTGTCATAGAATACAATCTAAAAACTAATTAAGTTTTAAAATGAATATAACATTGATTTTGGAGAAAACCCAGACCAATGCTGGATACAAGTCAGCTAATTTATGAATAAAAAGAATAAACATTAACCTTTTCAATAAAGATATAGTCAGCAAGGGTGTTAACTGAAAATGAACATTACCCACCACTACTTTGAAACAAACTTCATTAGAATAATCCTTGTCCAGATTTATTCACATTCTTTTTTTTGGGGGGAGGGGAGGGTTAGTATAACATTTACAGTGTCATCAGGATAAAAAAGTGGATCAAGTGGTGACACTCCTAGGAACTGATAATGTCTACAGAATACTTTTGAATAATGTAGTACTTTTATGCACAAATTTTGATGTTTCAGAATATAAGTTCTATTGTAGATTTATAAACTTTTTTCATTTCAAATGTTTATTTACAATTCTCAAACCCATCTGAACACTGCTTTTATTTAAGTCTACAAGAGTAATCTAGTAAATGCTTAATATATTTTTATTTTCCTGATACTTAAATCTTTAATTTATATAACTAAGAAGCTTATATAATTAAAGATTAAATATAACTAAAGAACACATTGTAAAATACATTTCTAAAGTTTTAAATATACTCAACTTAATTTACATATAGCTAAAATATCTCAAATACTATAATCTAATATAGTTTTTCAACATATTAATTGCATTCCCATTTTTATTTTATTCTTTTTAACAAAGACTATCTTTTAAGGGGAATAATACTTTATAATTTCTTACAAAATCAACCTTATTTGTACCTTACTATAGCTTAAAAATCTTTATAAAAAATTGCTGTTTTTATTTATTTTATTATTTACCATCAAAATAACTTTCTTTTTTCATCATATGATATAAAATTTCTAGATTTAAGAAAAAACTATTTAAAACAAAAAATAAAATTCAATAAATTTCAATTTTTTGAAGTTATTTTATTGCACATAACACCACACATTTAATCTTCTAAATATATACAATTTTTATTTGAATATAAAGCATTATATTATGAATTTGAAATGGTGAACTACCATTCTAATTGGTAAAATTTTTAATTACTGATAAAAGTATCAGTGAAATATTTTTTACTTACTAGCATAAAAAATATTTATTTGTAACAAATATGCAGTGTTGAAGGTAGTCAGATAATTCTTAAATAAATAAATAAATAAATAAATATAGATATAAATCATTGAAGTTTCAATCTTTAAAAATTCGCTTTTCAATATAGAGATTTTTTAATCTCACAATTAAAGTAGAAAAAGTGAATAATATTAAAATTTATTATCTTCATAAATAAATATTTTTTTAGGTTTTAGGATATTAGATACTCCCTAGGACACTTAGACATTTACAAGAATTTAAAAATAAGAACTAATAATGCATGTGTATAAAACTTATACAGTACAAAGTATCAGCAAAATATCAGTCAAAAACAAGATAGATTTAAGATGAATTAAACAAAGTTTGAAGAATTTTGAAGAGTCAACAAACATCTTATCATAATAGAACAAAAGCCATCCTTGCAGCCTCCCCATCCGTAGGAATCAGGTTAAATAAATAATTGTATTGTATCCAACCATCATGTTCTAAATAGTTATCTTTAAGTGAAACCCAATAATTCTTTGATTTTTAATAAGACATAATAAAGTTACACAATATATGGTTAAGAATTCTGCTTGATTTTCCATATACATGATAAATCTTATGAACTTTATATTCATATTTATTATTGTTCATACATATTTATTAAATTATGATACACTAGAAGAAGGAATTATAAGGTAATAAATTTTAAAATATAATTAGCATAACTGCCAATATTCCAATTTAAATATTAGTACTATTTTACCAGCATGTGATTTTAATGTATTAACTATACATTTTATTATTTTGTATAGACATATATAGTATATAGTTTTATACACATAGTATTTACACACAAATTATCTAAGTATATGGTGTGTGTGTATATATATATATATATATATATATATATATATATATATACACACACACACACACACACACATACCTATACACACATCATACAAAGAACTCCTAGTTAAAATCTAAATTCTTATAATATAAAAAATATTTCTTAAGTGAAAATCCCTAATAATCTCTAGACTTTGCATTCTATTTATTCAGTATCATATGATATATATTGATTTTAAAATTACAAAATTGCAAGAGCAATTTGAATAAAGTTTCAACCATTAAAGCCTTTAACTTAATTCATAAATAAGCAAAAATTGAGAGGAACTAATTGCTTTTCCTCCAGGGATTGACATGGGTAATGAATTATACTGTTAAAGATAAATACAGAATTTTACTTTGCAGTTTGATTATAATTTTTTTTTTCTAAAAGCAGACATATATTAAAATCCTAAGTTTCTGCAGCAGAAGGCAATTATTACCTTAAATATGATATAATAACTATAAAATACCTATCACAAAGATAAATGTAAAGAGACACAATAATAAAAAAAGAAATGTAACTAAAATGAGCATGACACATTTCAATTACAAGTTAGAAGAGTTTTAAAACCCCAGTTTCTCCTAAAATTCTTTTAATCTTGTGTAACTAATTGTAACATTCAAACATGATTATAAAATATATGTTTGAACTCAATATACCTCAGTATATATTTTAATACCAACAACATCAAATATAAAGCTTTTGTAATGCTAACAGGTAACTAACTTGTGAAGTGAAGTTAAATGACAAAGCTCTAATTGGGAATTAATGCTAAGCAGCCCATTTTTGATCAATTTTTCATAAGAATACATTAATATAACTTCTATTGAGCAATATAAAAAGCATTCCATAACAGAGTTTACATGTTCATAATATAAAAGTATAAGTTAAAAAAAATTATGCTAAAAGGTTTTGTGTATATGCATTGATTTACAATAAGCTAAAGCTATTTTATAGGGAAGGTTCTATAGGGAATTATCTTCTTATATTTTTATATCTTCCCATACATATGGGAAGATATAAAAATATAAGAATATAAAATTCCATATATACATACATATGTAAGTCTAGATATAAAGATATACAGTGATTTAGGTATTAGTGTCAAGGACTAAATAAAATGCTCTAGATTTTTATATATATTTAACATAGCTAGAAGGAATATTGTTTGAAAAGGCATGGATGAATATTTTGCTAAAAATTAAAGAAAAATGTAAATAAGTGTTGAAATATCAAATAGCTAGAACTACAGAAATCTTTTAATTTGTAAAATTCTACAGTTTACCAAACAAATAAATTGTGAAATTACATTAATTTCTTAAATAAAACTCACCTAATAAATAATTCTAGTTTAAGATGTGTACAAACTTAAATATAAAATTCAATAATTTTACTTTAAATAAATTTAAAAAATAAAATAAAAATAACCATAAAATAAAATGATACTATATACACGATTATATATATATGGATAGTTTCATGGCTTTAGTGATATATTATACAGTTATAATTTAATATTTTTTAAACTTCACATTTTATTATAACATTACACATGTAAAAAAAACTGAAATAAAAATTTATACTTTAAAAATAGAGGAAACAATTTTTTTTTCTTCTTTTATTTTTTCACAGATAAAAAGATATAAAGATATGAAAAATAAAAGGGAATGTGGGGATTGGGGAAGTTGTAATCTTTAGCAAATCATACATTAAGTTATAAAAAGAATAGTTTTTTTTTAAAATTCATTTGTATCTAATATTTATGTGAATAATTTATACAGTATTTCATTTGTTTTAAGTAAATATTTAACAGTATTTAAGTGTTTAAATATATTCAATGTTAAAATATACCTTGATAAACTAGCTAAAAAATAATTCCTATGTCTAAGCAATCATGATGCACAAAAATATTTTAAGTTAAAGGAATATTCTAGGTTTAAAATAAATAAAAAAGTATAGCTTACGATAGTATTTTGCTTGCATTATCATTCTGGCAGTAAAACGAGCAGCTTTACGTATTGGATATGAATCAGCTAGCTGTAAAATTGAATCATTTTTCAGAAACAAAACTTAAAATAGGCCAATTTATATATTATAAATAGAGTTCATTTGAGTGAAAAAATTACTAATATACATACCATCTGTATTAGTTTTTCATTGTTAGCTAAATACCTGAAAAAAAAATAATAAAACATGTGAAGGAAGAAAAATTAAAAATTTTTTTTTCTCTTAAGCACTGAAGTAACTCATGACTGATTTAATTAAATAATGAGCTACATATAATGGGGTCCAAAAGTAAAGCTTAATGGCTGTTTATGTAAATATTTAACCATATCTAAATTGGAATGACATACAAATTTAATATGGTTAACCATTTTAAATTTGTAAGTCCCATTCATTGTCAAGAGAATTACAGTTATATCAAATATTGCAACAGTAAGAAAATAGGAAACTTATTATTTAATATCAAAGTTTGGTAAAAAAATGCATAAATGATTATTTTCCATTACAGTTTAAAAAAAAAAAGGTAAAAAGGTAATTTTGCAGTTTAAGGTACACGATAAATTTGACAGCCTTGCATCATTCAGAACTATTTCAAATATTACATATTTGTTAACACATTGTGGTTAATTTGTCACTTCAGAGTTCAAAGCACCGAAGAAAACTATTTACAGGTAGAGAAAAGACATTTGTGAACATGGAAGGGATATAAGTTGTTGCTCTAGCATATCTCACATAAGTTTGAAGAATTAAGAACAGGAGAGTTAGAAGGCTATTGCATGTACTCATGTATTTAAGTTCCCGGAAATCATTGACCACGACCATGTAGTGACAAAATATGTTATTATCTATGAATATGAATCTAAGACCAACAGATCCTGTCTTAAAGATACCAAAGAGCTTTGGGATACACATTAGGTAACTCATCTAAGTTTTTCTTAGCAGTATTTGTTAAAATCATGCTTTGATCTTAATCTTTTAGTTTTCCTTGTTCAAAAAAATGTACATCATTTTGTGACGAGTCTTTCTCAAAGATAAATTTTTTAACCCAAGTTACTTCTTTAGAGGGCCTGTGTGACCTAATTGGTAACTCATCAAAGTCTATACTGATTTTTTCATCATTAGGATTTGTACTGGGGATACTATCATTATTTTTTAAATTTGGAATTGTGAAAGTTTAAACCATTTCCTTGTTCCATTCTCTGCTATACTTTACATGTATTTTGATAAATTTAGTATTAATGGTCTCTTATTTTTTGAAGTAAACATTCTGTTTTTCTGACTATACAAGACTAGAATATGTTTTCTGGCATGCACATCAAGCTTTCGTTTTAACTGCTTAGGAACACACATGCATGCGCACACACACACAAAAAAATACTCTACATCTAAAAAGTCTTAAGTAGTTAATAAATGGTTATTAACCATAGTATAACTTGAATAAGGTTTTTGTCTAACTTTTATGACACAGTGCATACAAAACAAATCAGGGTTTCAGATCAGAAGCCTTTAATTAAATTATTATCTTCTAGCAGTACTCTTATTTTGTATCCTTAAATGCAATTGCCCTTCATGTTGAGGAGGTTGATCCACTCAATGATAGATCTAAATCCCTTATTAAATTAGAATACTGGTAAGAGGCTCAATTTTAGCTATGAAACTAATGCTTACCACACTATGTGGAGTAGTAGCAAGTATAACAAGTAGAAAGATGAACCATTGGATTACATTTTATCTGCCAATTTGTATATCCTTATAAGAAACAATGCTCCTACTTTTGTTACTAGAAACTGAAGGAAGTTATTGACCTCAGTAGCTGTAATTCTGATTATGAAGAATGTATTAATGATTATAAGGTGTCAGATGATTACTGCCTCTGCCTAACAATGTCTTTCACTAGATGTACTTTCAGTAAACCTTATAATGTTCATATTCCTCCTTGGGAAGATTGGCTTAAACATAATACTGTTTTCTAAGCTAAGGCCTTTGTAATCTACATGTACTATTGGATTTGGTTAGATAATGATTTTCATAAGCAAACCATTTGCCTCTGTTCTGACAGTCAACAGTCCATTTGGTCTAGTTAAGATGTAATGTAACTCCTGCTATGGTCTAGAAGGGCTATGAAGCTATTTGTGACCTTCTAACACAGTCAATGTGTACTCAATACTCCATCATATAGTAATTCAGGGTAATGAGCTAGCTAATTAACTGACTACGAAAGGGTCCAGTACATCTTTTACTGGTCCTAAAGCAGTCCTTGATATTTGTTTCTGGGTCTATTAGGAACTTCATTTTTATTTCAGGTATAGTCTGTATGCTAACTAGTGCAGTAGGAAAGGTCATAAAAAGGCCAAACAACTCAATTTTGATAGTCCTAATGTGTGTTTTAGGGAGTTTCTGAAGTTTCATGGGAATAGCCTGGAAAATCTGTTAATCTTCTTACTGGTCACTCTGAGATAAGTAGGCATTTTAATGTAATGAGGATCAATTCTGACGAGTTGTGGTGGTGCCTTGAGGAGGCGATTGCTAACTTTATTCTGTATGATAATGAATTTTTCTTGGACCATAGATTTGAGCACCTTGGAAATCACCCGATTGAGCTTTGGGAACTAAAAAATATTCCTGTCAGTTGTATGCAAAGGTGTGCTTTAACCATATACCTCTTTTTTATTTGGTCTCAGGGATGTGTTTTTTTATATTTTGACCCAATAGACATCTGGCTACAATGCTTAGCTCTTGTAGAACCCTCAAGAGCTACCCTAAAGGGGATTTCTTTAATTCAAAGTAAAATTAGAGTGCTTAGCTACTCTATTGTCTTCTGGAGTGTATGCATTTGTGAGTTCGTGACAGATACCCTGGTTATTTAAGAGCATTTGAAATTGGGAGGGAAATGAATTATCTATATATATAATGGATTAGACGAGTTTGTAAATCCATTGTATGTATGGCCATTGATAATTTTACTATTTAAAATTGTTCTGCTTGTTTTTGAGAGTACTCAAAGGTTTTGAATGCACCCTTTTTATTTATTTATTTTTTGAGGGAAAACTGAAACTTTAAGATAATAATCATCTATGATACTTAATAAGTATCTAAAATCCTCTTTAGAGGTATAAAACATGGGTCTACACAGAGATCCATTTGGATTAACTCAAGAGGTCTTTTAGAATATAACATGCATTATTTTAAATGACACCCTTTTACTAATTTATATATCGTACAACAAAACAAACTTTCCCCTCAGTTTAGGAAAGCCTCTATCACATCCCTGATGTAAAGTTGCTAAAATATATACAGGATTAATAAGCCTAAACCTCAGATGCTAATTATTCAGGATTCCTTACTTTGTTAAATAGCTATAAGGTCAAGGCTTTTAGATAACATATTCCATTTTTGTTTAGCAGAATCTTTTAAAAACTAAATCTTTACATACAATTTTCTGATTTTTGCATTATATATGTAAACCTTTCTTATATGAAAGAAAAAGAAAGTATGCCATAAGTTGTCAACAGTGTTCTACAAAAATATAGGCCATGCTTCTCTCAGACCTATTATCATCAATTACACTTATGTAATGCCATAGAACATGCAGAAAAGAAATGTGAAGAATTACTGCTGAATTTATCGAACTGCAAAAACTAAAATGGAACTCATAACCAAGTATCACTTTGGTTCACTGGTTTAAACTTTGGTTTAAAGAAGCATATTTAACTAAGTTGTAGATACTAACATTTTTAATCCTTTCTGAATGAACATAGTATACATTAGTTGCTGACATAGATGATATACCTACCCAGTTTAATTAAAAGGTTAATTAAAAACAGCTGTAAAAAATTAGAAGTAAATTTCTTAAAAACAAAAAAGGATACTATTTATTCTATATAAATTTACAAAACCAGAAAATATAAAAATTTAGACTTAGCCACATCAGTGACACGTATATATTACATATACGTATCAGCTTATACTGAAAGGGTTAAATCTCTCGTAAACTGTGTTTTGAATGTTGTACCATTGTGGAGATTATAAGTTCTGAATCAAGAGTTCTGGCACAACTGTCTCTCTGATCTCACATAATGATTGTCAAATATCAGTTCTATCAAATGATTGCTATTTTAGGTTATCCTGGTACTAGTTGTCAGGTAAGATCTCCTGTGCTTTGAAGTCTGACGGAGACTTCGCTTACACATTGAGGGACATTCAAAACTCAAGACAATTTGGTCTCATATTATCCAGATTTCAATAATTTTTTATTTTACCAACATGTTTAAATCATGTCTATATCATATAAATTGACTTTTTAAAAGTTCACACAACAATTGAACAAAACTAGCTTGATCTCTATGTCACATAAGTCTGTGTTATACCCATTTTGATGTGCTAAGGTTGATTGATATATTTTGCACATGCATAATATTTGACCTTCAAAAAATGATTATCCTGGATTAATTTTGATAAAACTTCAGTTTGGGGTGTCCATTTTTTTATTCTTTTTTATTTTGTCAATAATGCCAACATGCCATTAAGATGGAAACATCCACAAAAGGTGATAACTAAATTTTTACATTTGCAAAAGCATGGAGAACAATTTTTAAAAATTTCTAAGAAATATGAAATTTAAACAGAAAATATGAGTATTTGCTTTATAAAAGCTATGAAAATGAAAAAGTAAACTATGTATTCAAATATTTAAAACAGTATATAAAAATTTTATACATAATTACAGCCAGAAAAACCCTCGCGTTGTCATGTGAGTAAACTTGCATAGCTGGTGATGATAAATATAAAGCATCAAAATCTGGGAGCACCCTAAACTGTAGTGAAACCAAGAGTAAATACACAGTTCTTGAGAATTAAGTTTTTAAAGTAAAATTTTATAAATTAAACATGAATTAGAGTTTTTAATGGCTAGAAGCACTTCTATTAACTAAAAAACATCAACAAATATATAAAAATATGACTTCATCCATGAAAAAATAACAAGGGATTAAATATATATATATATATATATATATATATATATATATATATATATATATATATATAATCAATGCAAACAAAACAAATGTTGATATATCACCATAGAAGTATAAGCATATCTATTGTTTCACAAACATTTACATCAATATTTAATATAACAATGTTTGAATGAAACCCAATTATTAATGCTAATCCATATCATACTATTAAATAAATATAAAGAAAGATATAGATTAAAGAATCAGATTAATCAAAGGGAATAACTAATTTGACTTTAATAACAAAAAATTTATAAATCAAGATTCAACATGCTTTGTGAGCTTACATATTAATAATTTTTTGATAACCCTGACATTGATAAAGATTTTTTTTCTTATAACCTAATTACATAGATGATAATGGCCATATGATTAATATCAAAGATATTTGCAGCATAAAATTTATTTTAATATGAATAATTCCATATAAGATCTTTTAAAAGACAAGTGAATAGGAAAAGTCTAGTATGTCAATGATGTAAGCATTAATGAGTGACTAAAGATATGTTGAATGTTGAAACTTTTAGATACTAGACATCACTCAGATAAACTCTTGCAGAAATTTTTCGCATGTATTTATATACAGGAAACTTTAAAACCTGTAGAATATTAGATCACTTTTAATACATAGAACACTTTGTTAGTAGAATATTTTGATATTGAAATGTTTATTAAACACCCTTTTCTATTTGTTTAGCTTTGCATATGAGTAAAAAAGGTTGACTGATGCTATAAGAAGTTAAACTGATCTCTACAATTGATCTGAAAAGTCTAAAGTAAATACAATATCACAGAATTTAAAAACAACATCACTTAATTACATAGCTCAGCTATATTTTGGTAAATGGAATCAAATCAATGTCTATAATAATTTAGGATATCTTTTAGGCTGAAGGCTATAAAAGCTTTAGAAGAACTAGACATCTTACAAAAATAGCTGATCATAACCTTTGTATGAAATTTTATATATATATATATATATATATATATATATATATATATATATATATATATATATATATATAAAGCCCAAATGATAATAGTAGATGTTTATATATTTTTGGAACCAATTCACACCATATATTAAATTATTATCAGTTTAAGAATTTAATTCCCTTTCATAATTAAACAAATTCATTTACGATAGTTAATCTTAGTTGAACGAAGACATCAATATGATAAATAAAAGAACAATTTTAAGAAAGAAGTAGAAAAACTACGTTTATTTAGAAAAAAAATCAAAGGGTCATGTGTATGTGAACAGCCATTAAGTGAAACAGAATAATATAAAAATTCACGATAGAACATGCGATAATATAATGTTTATTTGACGTGAATTATGTGTCATTTTAGAGTAAATATACAAACAACACAAAGTGTAGCTAGTTTTCTGATAAATGCTTTTACTATGACGCAAATTTATTTTTCTAACATAAAATATGGCTAAAGTCATTTAAATTCTAAAAGTTAGAATTTTGTAATTCATGGATTTAATATAAATTTTAACTCTTAAATATTTATGAAAAACACTACATACCGTATGAGAAACCGTAAAACCATTTCAGCATTTAACAGACAAAATATTTATCAATGTAATAAGTCAGGAATCCCACATTCCGCGTAACAATTTCGTTTCCTGTAAATATAAACTTATTATTCCTTGACTAAAAGGGCAGTTAAAAATAAACAGTAGTAGGAATAATTGAAGGGCAAATAAGCTATTTCTTTAGTTTAATTTAATGTAGATGACTAATAGCAATCAGAATGACGAAGAAATTTTGAAAAATTTATAAAACAAAAAAACATTAAAAGAAAATTCACTTTTAATCAAATAAACTAATTTTATACGGATAAGAGATTTTGAAACACTCACGGACTTCAACATGAGAATCATTCGTATATACTGAATGACTCATTTAGGTCTGTTGAATCGTCATATATTAGGCATAAAACGGGAGATAATAAAATAAAAAAATATTTTAAATATCAAAAATAAATGGAAACACTACTTTACTGGAGGTTTATTAAAAAATTCTTTAAAATTATATAGAAAATGTATCATAGTTTAAAAAATGCTCAAAATTCTTTCAAAAATGATGTCTTTTAGCTTTGAAATCAAGAGAATGATAAGCATTATTTGCAATATTAAATTTTTAAATTATTTTTCTCTTCAATGTTTTCCTTTAATTACAGTTTTTTGTCTTAATAAAACTTTCAGTTACGAAGTAGAAAACTCCTACTTTTTTTTCTTTAATTCCCGAATCTTTCAGCAAATCTTTTCTACAAAATGAATATCTCAATAAAAAAAATGTTACCTTTTTATTGTTTTCATTTTGTATTTTATTCACAATTGTTAAATAAAAGATTATTTTTTATCTAGTTGTTCAATTATTTGAAATATTATATTTACCTTCCTCCCCCCCCCCACACAAGTAGTAATGGAAATTAGTGAAAATTTTCAACTACTCCAAAGCAACGTAGGGGATTTTAACGACTTTGTGAAACATACGGTGAGATGATAACAGCAAAGTAAAACTGCCTCACCAATTTTTTATTTGTAGCCTTATATATCTTTATTTGGCTGCAATTTTACTTTATTTGCTTTTTTAACTTTTAATCCTTTTAGGTCAATTAGGACATATCTCACAACTTTGAATTTGTGTACAACACAAGATAGTATATAATATTTATTAGTATATAATATTTTGGAGGTACTGATATTAACCTGAGTATCAACAAATTTGTTATTAAATCTGTAAGCTAAATAACTGTGAAATAAGTTCACAACAAAAGTTTTTTTTTTTTCTTGATAATTTTATTTTGAAAAAAATCTTAGAATAATATTATAGCAAAATATTTAAACTATTCTTTCACTAAAAATTTTGAAATTCTGTTTGTATTTTTGAGTGAACACTATAATACTAATGAATTGCAATATAAGCTGGGTTTAGAAGCGGCTTTAGTGCTGGATAAACTATATTTCCGTCCAGTGCAGCAAATTAGACGGGTACCACTTCTGCATGCATTTGTAAAATACTTCTTCTGTCAAGAAAAATAAATACATAAAAATATTCTATAATTATTTGCAGCTTGAAAGAGTTAAACCGAATTATCATATATAGTATTATTATACTTATTTCAAATGGCAACCGACGCTAGTAAAATGTGTCATGTAGAAGTATGTATTTTTTTCAAACAAAGAGTGTGCTGTGAAGTACTTTGTGTTTAACAAGTATATAATGAAACATAGATAGATTTGCTTGTATTTACTGTCACTGTCCATTGACAGTGACAGTACATTACTGTCACTGTCTTAATTGTAGAGAAAAATCAGCTGTTCAATTGCTTTATTCGTACTAATACAAGAGCTTATAACAGTGAGAGCTTTATTTAAGCAATTTACAGGAATAAGCAAAGAGTATTGTGTGTTGTGAAATGAGTATAATAAATATGTTTTATGTTTTACATACTGTTTTTAAGAGGAGTCCACAATGTACGTCATAATTCTAAAGTAATTTGTATCGTTCGGGGAGATGGGGTGGCAAAGCTACTAGAGATAGTCCAGCTGGGTGTTTTTTCCTTTAATTTAACATTTAAAACAGTTTTTAGATTTTTTAAAAAAGTTTTTTAATCTACCGTCATTTCTGGTGTAATTACTTTAAGGTCCGATCTCACCCAAGTCGTCTTGTAACGGCTAACTGAGATTAACCCATGACTCCAACCAATGTTGGGAAGCAATTCTCCGTTTAAAAAGAGATTAATCGCGGATATCTATTAAAAGATTTTGTTGAGAACGGCCCTAATTATATTGTATGTAGCTAATCCAAGATGAAAATTAAAATGCATGTGGATTTAAATGAAAATGGAGACTTTCACCCGAAGTATGACATTTCAGTTATACGAAGGAGGGTCGGCAACATCTGCTCTTACTTTGGCCAAGCAAATATTCTGCTCGATATGTGAATCAAGAAAACTGTGGTTAATGCTGCATTCCCATTTAACAGTTTTTCGACCAATTTTTGAACTAACATTGAGTTGTGCTAATTTTTCTAGAGAAACTGCCCCATTTGGTAGTGTAATAGATACTCAACAATCCACTCCACTTATTCCAAGATCTAAAAAAATTGCTTATAAAAACAATTTCTCCTCCTCATTCAGAGAGTAGTGTTTTGTGACATCAATTCGTCCTTTACGTTTAGATGGCTGATCAAATGAGGTTTGTTTTAAAAACCAAGAAAATGGTAAACTGGAGTCACGATCAAAATGGTTTACTGATAAATTTAATGAAGCAAAAAAGCTATTTGTGAGATATTAAACATGAGTTGAGTCTAAATGGAACAATAAAGAGGTCTACTTATGAAGAAATCACACAAATGTTGGCAGGAAAATTTCTGGAAAGAACGATAAAAAACTGGTAATTAATCAACTTTTTAAGCAATATTTCACATCTGAATTGTAATTCTACTGCTGGTATTTCCACGGAAAATTAAAAGTAGTTTTTGGCTTGATAAATTGCTAAGTGAGACAGCAGCATAAGATAGAGCGGTAATGGAGTAGTCGAGTCCAGTACATCAATCTAGGAGAAGAACCAGTAAGGAGAGAGCAGTGATATAGCGATGGTTCGACATACAAAAAACTGTGTTAGGGATTGAAAGAAAATTGCATCTGGATTACGACTCCACTAAATATGAGATTGTTATGAAGCCTCTCTCCATAACTTCTTCATAAATAGATAACAGTATATATGCATATATATATATATATATATATATATATATATATATATATATATATATATATATATATATATATATATATATATATATATATGTGTGTGTGTGTGTGTGTGTGTGTGTGTGTATGTAATATATCAAAATTATTGAACTTTAATATCTCTTAAAAATTCTTCCTTTTTCCATTCTTATTCCTTCAAAGCTATTTTTCAACCACAAAATATCGTAATTAAAGGAGTGTCCGCGACTTAAAATTCTTTCAGCCCATTTCCCAAAGCTTTTTCTGCAATAGATGCACATTTTTTGTCCACTCACAGCATTTTTCAGCTGTCGCTAGCAAATGATTCAGTTTTTCTCATCCGATATAAGCTACTTTTTATTGTTAAATTCGCTGATTTAGTTGACTGTTCCTTGGAAAAATTCTATCTGTTCTGTTCCAACACGTGTTTCGATATTCATTCCTTTGTATGTCTTAGACTGTTAAGCATGTCTTTTTTAGCAACCCTGGAATAAAATTTAAGTTCAACTCGGACTTGTGCAGTTTTCTTTCAATGAAGCCCGACTGTATATTACTTCACTAGTCTATCTGTCTATGCATCTCCTTGTCCCGCAAGCCATAGGAATTAAATACAATAGGGGCTTATTTCCATGTGACCGGTGGATTAATTTTCGCTTTGTTACACACACACACACACACATATATTTAAATCATTTTGTTTAACCCTTTAATGAACGGTGGTTTTGCAGCGAAACCACCTCTTAAAAGATTCTTTTTTATACTTTTTAAAGACATATGATTTAATTCTTAAAATTTTCTATGTTTATGACATTTTAAATTTACATCAGATAAAAACATTATACTTAATTCATTTTTTTCATTTGAAATATGCATTTTTAAACTTGCTTTACCCAGAAAATTCAGAAATTCGATTTATCTTCCTTGTGACCCCAAATACTTATATTTATCCAAATAACACTTAAAAACTGTATAGCTATTTTATTATTGTACACTTTTAATGATAATTATTCATTGTACTCCCACCTAAACAAAAATTTAAAAGAAAGTATTATTTTCACACAGTACAAAGGGATGGTTTTGCATTTAAACCTGCCCTCTAACCTTTCTTCCTCCCAATGAATGCACATTTTTTCATGTATTTTACATTTATAAGGTTCATAGGTAACATTTATAAACTAATTTCATTAAATCCTAAGAAATTTATATTAGTGTCTTTTAAAGGGTTAATTAAAAAAATTTACCTCAGTCAGGCAGCTAATCTACTTATGAGAAATTCCCCTTAACAACTCGATTAGAAATTTAATGTGCTTTTATTCTGAAAGCACAGTTCATCTTCGAAAATATCTTTTATTTTTGTATTAATATACACATTGTGTTTTTATTCATGTATTTGTGCTAACGTACTAGAGTTGTTATAAATATGTAACTTTATATAATTTAAAGAGTAACTGTAAAAGTATCTCTGGAATAATAGTCATTTCATTTTTCAACCTGATTCAGTGGAATGTATTCAGAGAAAGCATGGATGACGAGTGTAAAATCTAGACTTGGCCTACGAGATCGCACATACGCAGCATAGGGGCTTTTACGTTAGATTATCACATTGTTTTAGTAGTCAATATATTGGAGACCTCAAGACTAAGAGAGTTCTTCCTTTTTTACTTCTGTATGGTTGCGTCTTTAACACGACGCGCATAGCGCCTCTGTTAATTAAAATTACTCTTTTTTCTTGCCTGGATAATAAAAGTGATTTTGCCATGACTACTGAAGTGTGATTACTGTTGTGCCTTGTGGAATTTATATATTTAACGGATCTTCAAATAGGATGCAAAATTTTAAATTTAGCTTAATTCATCTCTCGAGTGTTTCCCCTATTGGGTGTCCCCCAAATCAGCCTCGTTAATTATAGAAATTAAAATAAAGTAGAAATGTATGTACAAAGTTACTGTTCAACTACACAGGTGAGAAGAACAGTGAAAACCTTCAACTTAATTCTGTTCAGCTAACAAAGGCAACGAAATTTTTCCACTTTAAAAAAATTGCATCTTTTGTTAATATTTTAAATAGATTCACCTATAACACTGTTATATCAAAGTTAAACTAACATAACCATAAGCAACTACTCCTTTAACCTGAAGAATTATTTGTTTCTTTTGAATACAATACTAAAATCCTACCAGCACTATGAAAAAAAGTATCATGTTTGAAACTACTTAAAGTATCGATATTTGACAATATCGAGATTTATCATCGCTATCACCTAGATTGGAGAACATTGTTTGACTAATTTTCTCATCACATGAAAAGTTTATGTTTCACAATTTTAAATTATGAAATGAAATTCACACAACTAATACTTTTTATTTCTAAAAATAAGAGTAAAGTATGATTTTTAGACTCGATTTTTAGAAATACAAAACTTCTTTTGCACAGTGATTTGTAGAACATTTTAAATACGAATTAAATCTTAAAACTTAGATAAGATTATAGTCTTTTTATGCATTTCTTGAGTGACTTTTACTTTTTAACGTTCACATTTAGTCTTTGTGGTACTAAGGGCTAATACTCCTATAGTAAAATTTTGGAGGAAAATACCTTCATTTGTTTCCCTGAAATACCAAATTCTATTGTTTCTTATATTGCGTATTTCATGTAGAAATTAGTTGAATAAAATATGGCATTTTCGATGAGTTTATTTATAAGTGATTAGATATTGTAAAAAAAAAAAAAGATTATTATAGGGAAAGTTTGTTTATCCCCAAGAAATTTAGTTGCTAAATAGACAATTCAAATGTTTAGGTAAATGTTGTTTTGAATGTAAATTAAAACAATTCATCGGATCAATTCAAGAAAATTTAATTTTTGAATGCCATAAACATAATTACTATTATTAGACTAGCTAGAAAACCCTCGATTATAGCATGTATATATATCTAAATCTTTATATAAATATATAAATGTATAAAAACGTCAAAAATGATGGGAAAACTCTCGAATGAAGAGGCAATCTGCATACGTCATGCTATAAAGATTTATTTTCTAGTTAGTCTAATAATATCTAGTTCTATAAATAAAAATTTTTAAGGTTAAAATTTTTCACCAAACATTTAATCAACCATATAAATGAAAACATATAATCAGTTTTTATTATTGGACCAAGAGAAATATTCTTTCACTTGCCGATTCATTATCAACCCCAAGTTAAACCAAGTCTAGTTCCCAATATTAACAAAAGTCAAAATTTCCAAGCTGTAAATTATTAACCAAACAGTTTTACCAATAATATACATGAAAATCAATTTTTATTAATGGGTATTATTGGATTAGGGCCTTTTCGGAGGTGGGATCACCCGGAATAGTTACTGTATCATTGATTCGCTATTATGCTAGGAATTTTTGGGAAGTTATGCTATAAATCTCTTTATAATTCTTCGCAATGTTTTAAAATTTCTTAATGATTATTTAAATTTAGAGGGAAATTGAAGTAAAATTTATAACTTAAGAAAGAAAATCTTTTATTGCTAATTATTTGATCAGACAGATTTTTCAAACTACATAGCTGAAATGTAACAGTTTTAGCCTCAAGACATAAATTTCCTATTTTAATAGGTAAATGCAATAAAAAGAGAAAAACATTAATTACATGTATAAGGGATAAAAATGCATTCATCTTTCTAGCGTGAAGTAGTCAATATCATAACATTCCGCATTACAGAAATTTTTAAATATTGTATGCTACACTTAACAAGCATTTTGCTATATCACAGAGCCTGTAAACAATGTATAAATGTCAATTAATAATTATATTTTTAGGCATTCAGAAGTAGAAGCAGCATATCTAATTCCCGAGTTTATTTCCTATATAAATGTATAATAAAATAAATTACACTTTTATTAAAAAAAATGTGATCTAATTATTCAGTCTAGAATGCTTTCTCAAGTGTTCATTAATTTGAAAATCATTTTAAAAATCTTTAAGAGCCTTTTAGTACTTTAAAAATAACCCGATTTAGATACTTATGGTAAAATCTATTCATCACATTAATTTAAATGAAATTCTTCTCCTCAAAACGTATTTCGTTTTATTGTTTGAACGCTTTTATTTATGATTTTATTTTACTCTGAGACTTATTACTTTTATATGATAAGAGTTTTTGCAGCATGCTTCAGACAGTTACTAGTTAGTTTTTATAACAAAGATAAATGCTCTCTTGAAAGGTTCCTGTAAATAAAAAAAATGAGCAATGCTTATTACATATCTATAATCAGTAAAGTAGATTCATTGATACTTGATGAAATATTTAAAATGCACAACTCTTATGGATATTTATACTTTCTTATAAATTAAAAGATCATTTTGTAACAATCAGTTGGAAAAGAGTTTCTGTAACTGTTTTCTGCGAATAATTTTTCCCCATTCTAATAGTTTAAAGAATGAAATACGTGAGAATAAATAAAATTTAATTCACTTATAAAAGCAATTAATAGTGAACTCCTATAAAACATCCTGTCGGGTACTAAATCATTTTTAAATTAGTGGAATAGTCTATAAATAAGAACCACTAGAGACAGCCACAATAATTTTTCAAACTTAAAGAAGAATTAGAGTAAGAAAGTTTCTAAAGGTGTTCCACTTTATGGCTCATTAAAATGACATTAGTCGGCAATTTAGATTTTAGATGAATCTCAACATCTTTGAGAGAAAAACATTTTCTGATTATGAAAATGTGTGACTGGAGTATAGAAAATAGAAATGGAAATGATTCATTTAGCAATCATGTGTGACGAACATAAGATTAAAAAAAAAAAAAAATATGAAACTGTTTTATAAGAAATAAGTTGTTCCTTTTTGTCTGAAACATTTAAGCAATTTTTTAAAGTGAGATATATTTTAATAATGAAAGATTATTAAGGCCGCTTGATCGGCATAGTGGTTAGAGCAGTCCCCAACCCTATGCCTAAGGGCACCATGGTGCCAACAACGGTTTTTCCCGTGTCCACTTCCATGCGAATCACAATAAAAATATTTAGTTTTCAATAACGAAATTTTTTTACATTTAATAATTAAAGAAATATAGGTATATTTGTTCGAAAGAAACTATTTGTTCATATGTTTATCATTTTAACCCTTAATTTGGCTAAGTCTGGCAGCTACACTGGTCATGTATATTTATAAATACTATATAACATAATTGTCAGTGTTCGCCACAGCGGACATTAATTATCTCAAAAATGGAAAATGATATATATTTTTTTGTTTATTTTACAGAGATCCTAATGTCTATACAGACATGGGGAAATAACAAAAATTAAAAAATATTTGAAAAAACATCTTGTCAAATTAAGGGTTAACTAAGTTGACAGACGTCTTATTTTTGTAAAGAATTTTAATACCAATGAATTTCAAAGCAAAGAATTCATAAATTTTTGTCTGTATAATTTATTTATTTTGCATAAGAATGCAATCAATAATATTTACACATTAAAATTCTTTTTAAAAAATATTTTTCTTATATATCATGGTTATTATTGTATACTCCCATAAATTTACTTTGAAAAGATAAATGTGCTTGATACCCCATTGTTATTCTAGCATGTGTTCTAAGGTACAAAAATATTAGAGATCCTTGAGGTAGAGCATGCTACTACTACTCTAGACGGTTGCTTGGTTTGGAGCGCTATGGTCTACTGTTTTGCTACACAAGAGCTAACCATGCTGGAGGGTTGGGGTTCAAATCTCACATAAAGTTTGGTTGCCATTTGTGTTGCCTCTTCATAAGGAGTAATACTGGACTTCCACATGTTGCTTTCAGCTTAAAATGGCCAGCAAAACTTGTAGCATTGTAGAGGCAGATGCATGAATAACGACAAATGCTGCCGCATTTGAAAAAGATATTAATAAAGAACTGTATTAACAAAATAGTAATTTAAGACATTTCTTAAAAACTTTTCAAATGTACCATGAAAATATTCTTTACGATTTTTTTTGTTTAAGTATTCTTATTAATATTAGTGCCAACATCGTGACTGTTTTCGTGTAAAATTCATTCGTGAAATAAGGGTGTTAAATATTAGGTTTAAATATTCGATAGGCTTGCTTATATTGATATTTGTTGATGTGGTTAGAATCTGCACTAATTCATACAGTAAGGAATTTATCAGTATGCCTTATCCAAGCAAGCTGTTTAATATACGCCTATTGAAATATTTTTGTGGCATACCTTTCTTATCCTCAATGACTGCAAGAAAATGGTGTAATTCCAAGAGGTACATCAGAGATGAAATTGCATTCTAAGCTTTTATGAAATCAATCCATAGCTAAATATCGTATGTAAAATTTATTTTTTTACAAACGAAGCTAGTCTTTATAAATAATGAAAACATATAACAAGGTACCAGTGAAAGCATTATACAAAAATAACTATATATACTTTAATACAAAACTAACTATATATACTTTAATACAAAACTAATCCTACAACTACTGCCACCCTCTATTCATTAATCGGTACCATAAAGGTTATTTTTTATCTCGTTACATCAAAATATTTTTCTCCTAATTCATATTACGAGTTAACTATGAAAAATTCAGAAATTACACATATATATGCTTTAAGATTTGATTTTGGAGCATTACTATCTACTTTTCGATTACGAGGGTTAAAGATACAGCGACCTACTGGTGGGTCTATCAGGGTCATATTAGATTCCTTTCACTCATTATTAATCTATCTAAAAAATAAAATTCCCCCATTTGGCTTGCATTTAAAGAATTTGGCAAAATATTTTACCACGTGATAGAACAGCAAATTAGCTAGGATGCTTTTTTTTTAATTTATGTCTCCTAAATATTTTCATTTGCTTTTGAAAAAAAATATCCCAAAATTTCTCACATAATTTAAAATTAAGTCCTAGATAAAATTTTTGAAAAATTTTGAGCAGAATACGTTAAATACACAACATCGGAATTCATTAATTCTCTTTTTGAAATTTTCGGTTTGATAAAAATAATTTTCAATATTTTTTAATGAATTCATAAGTTAAAATTTTCTTTTCATTTTTAAATGAAAATATACAAACGAATTAATGTTTGATTCTGATGTTATTAAACTTTCGGTATTAATTTTTATTCGACTCACCTGCAGAAAGTAGAAAATACTTAAAATAAGTTTTAAATTAGAGAAAAAAACAAGCAACACATGTTTAATTTAGAATTGCAGTACACAGCTATAATTGTAATCTTTTTTCAGTTCAAAGATTATCATTCTCTCTCTATGGCTATTAATAATACGCGCTTAACGATATTTTGATATTTGGGAAATGTTTTATTACTGGATATGGTCTTTCTTTATGAAAATATTAATGTTTTGTTAAGCCCGAGGCTCATATTTCAGTGCTGAAAAACCCATCGTCTCAAAATGTAAGCTGACGGCGTCTTTGCGGGAAGGGATATAGTTCGCCGTGGTAAGAATATATATTGGTGCATTTTTCCTCTTTAAGAGAGATTTTCTCAGTGTAAGGGAATACACAAAAACGTGGTTTGCTTTTCAAGAAAGAATTGCTTGTGTATTAAGATTCTTTAAATAATGGCTAGAAGCTTATGAAAATAAGAATGGAATGGTTTACTCAGAGGCATTATGTAATAAAACAATAAACAAAAATAAATTTTAAACGACAATTTATAAAAAGAAAAATAATAATACAAAAGAAAAAAAAATCATTAAAAACAAAATAAAATAATCACTGCATTGAAGTTTTAATATTGAAAAGGTGAAAGTGTAACACTTATAAAAGTACAATATGAGTTTTTAAAAGTTTTGAATTTAAAGAATGCAATGAAACATTTTTTTTCTTTAATTTAAGCGAATTAGAACCCGTCCAGGCGTAAGTGGCAAATGAAATTAAATAACTAGACTCCAAGACAGCAACTTTTAACTTTAAGAAAAATTTGGTTACCTTTAACATAAAAAATTAGAAAAATCAATAAATAAACAAATTAAAAAACAAGTAGTATGTTCGAATGTTTCAAAATACTTACAAATGTCTAAAAGAATTTATGTTATGCTTTATTTCTTAACTCTTGTTTAAAATAATTTTCTTTTCCATGCTTTAAGTATAATTATTCCGTTTTTAGAACTTCTTACTCTAAAATTAAATTTGTACATCTTAGCACATAATTATGCAAAATTAAAGGTAATTAAGTTTATGGCAATATATTTGTAAATATATATTTACAATATATTTGACAATATATATTTACAAATTTATTTGAATTTCCATAGAAAGCTATAATGAACAAATGAAAAATTTAACAAACCAGCCTTGATTTGGTAAATATAAACTTCTATAAGAATCCTTTTCATCTTGATTTTATTCGACAAAATAGCTAGGTAATATTAATCAAATACCTAGTTAAACTTTCAAATAAACAAATCATACTTTTCAAGTATGCAAACAGTTTTGTGTCGTTTTGTTAAACCAAAGAATCAAAGATAAACACCTTAACAGCATAGGTTCCAATGGAAATTCAATTAACGCCACAAGTTAAGCCAATATCAAGAAATCTTTCTGGATGTCGAATGGAATGTGCTGTAAAGTTAAAATATATAGTTGGTTTACTTAATAAAAAGTTTAAGGTAAGGAATTATAAAAGCTCCTCCATATTTGTTCTTCTCAATTTACTGTTATTTCTCAGAGTCAAAATAAAAATTCTTCACAATTCCAACAATATCTTTTTATTTCATCTTTAGAGAAAATTTCTGGTTTCAATTACAAAATAGTTTTCAGTCATTGAATAAATCCTTTTAAGATAAGTCCTATTAAAACTGTTTTAAAACGAAGCACCACATACCTAGATACACCATTCTAAATTATTATTCATGACAAAGATTAATTACAGACGTAAATGTAACATGTGTACGAGCTGTCAGTTTTTAATGCTAGGTTTTCATTGAGACATTATTGATTTTTCTTTAAGCCTGAGACTGACATAACCACCTTTGTGAATCTTATGCCTGAAGGGATGTGAGCTGCTTTCCGCTTTGTTGAATTGGATTTGATTCTGCGTGAGAGGAATTTCTGGAAATAAGGGAGAAAAATCCTTCTTAGAAGTCACACCTTTCACCGTTTGGATAAAATAATTCGCTTGGTTTCTTACTACAATAAACTGAAACACTTCCGTTTTACCCAAATGACTTAGTTTTAAATCTCAATTCTACACGAGACTACGATTATAAGATTTTATATTCTGCGGTAATGAGTTTTCGGGAAAATCAGGTATTTATAGATATTGTTAATTATGGTTTGTAATATAGTTTGATATCAAATCAAACATACGTAAACCTACTCCTGATAATCAGTAAAAATGTCTTCATCCTTTATGCTATATAATTAAACTAGGATTATTAAATCAAGAACTTAAAGCATATTATAAGAAAAAATGCTTATATTGAAGAAATTATTTTAATTAATAGCATAAAATTTCTTATTTTTATCCTCTGTTTTTATATATTAAGCAGGTATTTTAATATTTTCCGACATCAACGTATTACCTTACTAACAAATACTTGTTTGCGCACATAAGAGTGTGCACAAAGAAATAAATTTTAAGATAATAAATTCCATCTTAAGAATAATAAAAAATCAAACATATCATCAAATGTTTTTTGTTTGAAATTATGAAAAAGTCCATGATTAAGAAACTGTGGACGCTATTATTATTCTATCTGTATAGTCTTAGAAATAAAAATCAGTCTGAGAAGAAATTCCCATAGATATCTTTACCAGCTCTTGTATAAACGTGAAAAATCATTGCTGATTCATCAGAAAATTTCTCAGCTGTTCACAGGAAACTCGTATATTTAAAATATTACAAAACTCAGAAAGGCGTAAATTATCTCCCTCTCGCTTTGTTTATGAATAAATTATTCATCTAAAAGTAATCAGATGACTGATTGGAAGAGAATTTCTTTTCCATAATAGAGAGACGTTAAATCTTAGCTTCTGAATGAAACATGAAAACTCATAAATAAGGGAGCTGTAATTACTAGAAAATTTTGATTCTGGAATAACCGACTTTTTCTCGGAGTAAGGTAGATTAGAGGTGAAAGAATTCTCATTTTTAAATAAAGTAAGGCAATTATATGCATCACTGAAAAAAGTGTTTAACAGTGTGTCTTCCAATTTAAATAAATTTCATGGATGTTCATTGTTTTTCTTTAAATACGTTCGTAATTTTAATGTCCAAATTTCAAACTTAAAGAGACTAAACTGTGGAAATAGTGTACACGGCTTCTGTAAAATATTTATTGATTTTATAGTACTGTATATTTAATAAATTCTCCACGTATAAATATGAGGGATATATGAAAACCATCATAAACTCATCGAGATTTTTATGCGTATTCTATAAATGTTCTATGTGCGTCTCCTGAATCACACGGCACACGACCTTGTGCTAAACGTTTTGTAGTGTCATACTGTGAATGGTCATTTCTGACCACTGATGAGGTTCCTGAGCTTTTCTACTGCTTTTAGTATTAGGGAGGATATATAAACAAGGTCCTTAATAATAGGACGCCCAAAGAAGCCCCAAGACACTAAATCACCTGACCTGAGGAGCCGATTTGATTTGGTTTGGAGCACTACGGTCTACTGTTTTGCACACGAGGGCTAATGAGACCGGGACCTACTGCTTAAAGCCGATTCCGAACGGCTGCGAACATCCATGCCATAGTGGGATTCGAACCCACGAACTGCAGTACCGACGATCAGAGCCTTAACCAATCGGCCACCCTTAAGCACCTGGGGAGCCGAAGAAACAAAACGAGTTCATCGTCACCAACACACCAATCATTCATCATTCAGGTATCAATGAACTTGTATATTTCAATCAGTCCACTTGGTGCTCGCAAAACAAACTTGGTGAGTTTACGGTTAGTTTCATATACTACTAATATTTGTAAGTGCAATACTTATGATATTATGCAGCGTTTTGAAAATCGATGAACTATTTATAGTAGCTCTGTATTGGAGCAAAATAAATGTAGTTTCTCAATTCATTAAACCAATACCAAAATTGTAAATAAAGACTTGAATTTTAATTATTTTATTACAATTGAATGGCAATCTATGCTCATGTTAGCATTGATATTAGACATTAAATATCTGTACTACAGAAATAAAGGGTACTGTGTCATAAATTTGAAATTTTACTTGAGGGCATAATAAATATATTTACAGATTTTATTTTATTTATTTATTTATTAATTTTTAGCTTGACCATTTTGTGTGAAAAGCTGTATAAAAGTCTTAGTAGTTATAGAAAACACATAGAGCCTATGAGCATATTAAAATAGTGGAAATTAAATTATAAATTTTATATTCAAATGGAGGGTCTTTAACTTAACATATATCTATATTTTGAATTAAAGACCGTAATATGTATAATTTTTTAAGCCCTGCCGACTCATAATTTTCTTACAATTCGCTAAATTGTACAATTTGGGAAAATGGTGGTAATCCTTTTAACACATAATATAGAAGAATGAATTATACAAGAATATGCAATAAACCGGAATTCAAAGAAATGGATATAGCGTTCCTTTGTTCATTCATTCATATATATATATATATATATATATATATATATATATATATATATATATATATATATATATATATATACTATATATATATATATATATATATATATATATACATATATATATATATATATATGTATATATATATATATATATATATATATATATATATATATATATATATATATATATATATATATATATACATACACACACACACACACACACACACATATATATATATATATATATATATATATTTCAAACTCTTAAAACAGTACTGCATTAAAATATACAGATACAATGAAAAATGATGAAATGCTCATCAATCTATTGTCTAAGTGGAAAGGGATAGTTTTACTTATTTATTGTTAGTAATGGATGGAAAGCAATAGTTTCCGAATGATATTTTTTTTTTGTTTATGGGAGGATTTTCCAAATTTTCGCTTTTACTCAAGTGTGTTTTATGTTACACAATACAAGCAATTCATTGTGAATTTACAGACAGATTCAGTTCGATTCGGATATGCTAATATAATCCTAAAATAAATAATGCTACTGCACTTATAAATATTTCATATTTACATATTACGGTACCTGAAACAAAATTAATGAGGATTAGTTTATATTATTAAATTATATAATCCTTAATTATGACTTAAAACTAAATTGGGGCATTCAATATAAATAAAACTACTTACTGGAATAAGATATAAGCAAAAAGAACCTAGTACTGTGTGTTTAAATTGCACATTATCATAATTGGATAATGTCATGGAAGGATATCATTAAATATCTTCTAAAATGAGTTGCACTTTGTTAAAATGAATAAATTATAATTCCATGACAAATTTAAGGCGATATGTAATATCCATCCATTAAAATTATGGCACACTTCACTTCAAGCTATTTACACGCTATAAATGCTAGAACGTAAATGATATTAGATAATTAGATTGATTGAGCTGCTTAACTATTGGATGAAGTGCCATAGATTTGGGTCTCCGAGCAAATATCATATGGTAGATTAGGTAACGAGTTGACCCTCATGCTGTTTTGATATCACACATTTGATTTTATCTGAATACAAACTTACAGTAAGACATACTTATAATTTGTAGATTCAAGAAAATACTTCTATGTGGTTCTATTATGTCTATTATGCGGTATTTTTGATTTACCAGAAGATGAAAGCCAATTTGTTGCTTACATAAATGTTTTTCTAAAGCTGCGAATTACAAACAGTAAAGGACTTATTTCCAAGTTAATAAAAAAAGTCTAATTTGTAATTATATTTGTACATTACCTGTTTATTAGGGTTTCTGATTTCTTAGTCTCTTTTCGTTCTCTGGAAATCTGGAAAACAGAACTGTCATTCCCGGGAATGCATCAAAAATTGGAAAAATCTCAATATTAGTTATTTTAAATTTTGATATCACAAAATAATGATACTCATAAATTCCATAATTTATATTCCTTCATTTATTAAGCTACAAAATAGAAATAAAAATATTAATCATTCATTTTTAAAGAAGAATTTTAGAAAACATAGGCTTTTATCACTCAGTCTAGTTACAAATTAAATGACAGCAAAAACTTCCCCCTAAAAAAAGGTTTTTTTTTGATACGATATGTCCCTTTAAACTTCTTCTGTCGCATATACAATCTTAAATAACTTGTAAAATATTGATGATTCAACTTTGAAATTTTCCATTGTATGTAAAAAAAGGTTACAGCCTATAATTTGAGCTAACAACAAGGAAAAAAAATCGATATTTCATACTTTATTTAGCTTATTAAACAACAATATTTAAATAAATCAGTCCAGATTACATTATTTTGTAGTGTAAGTGTTGATTGAGATAAAAAAAAAATTAAAAGGGTAAAAAAAGAAGTATTGTTGATTTGAATCATTTTTTAAACACCAAGTCATGTAAATCGTTTATATTAAGGTGATATAAATCAAGCAACCCTAAAAAGTGTCCACACATAGATAGATAGAGAGAAAGATAGATTAATTATTAACATTAAAATAATATTCAAAACCAAAAACACCAATTATTTTTTACATATACAATGTTATTTCTATTTAGCCATGCTAATGTAATAAATTTTCGTGCCCAGGGCATGAGCCCTGGGTACCCGTAGAAAAATCAAATCCTACATGTCTCCCAATATGAGCAAATACTTCAAGTTAGATATTGTATGTGTTTATGAGAAAATTTTAAAGAAAATTATTCATTGTATTAAGGAGAAAATTTTAAAGTATTGATTCATTCAAATTTCTATGAACGTAGATAAAAATTACTATTTAAATCACGAGAAAGTATAAGAAATATTATTCTTTACAGCTATTTCATTCACTAAAAAGGTTTAACAGACCGTTCATCATTTAGAACTAATTGTGTTTAAAATAACACAAAGTGCCAATTCGTGCATTTGCGTTTTTAAAGTTATATTAATTTCTTTTCGAGAACGTGAAGAATTTACTTAATTCGATAGGAAAGAAGTATTGAGAAAATAAATTAATTTTTCTCTGATTGCTAAAGTTCCTTTTTTCTTCTATGACATAAAATATTTTGAAAATGATTAAATAAGCCCATGAAATATTCGAATCTCCGTATGAATCATATCAAAATATTTCTTAGAAATCAAGAATTCTTGTAAGCAACGAGATTTCTCTGCATTCTATCTTTCTTAGAAGAAATAGTCTGCCATTAATAATGCTATTTCAAAGTGTAATTTAGCATTTGACCCATACTTCATTTTGTCATGTTGGCTTTCATCAAATCAACATCGATTTTGGACTGAGTCCTGCAGTTGACATTTCCTAGCCGTGGAGTTTGGATACAGAAAAAGAATATTTTTTCTGTGTATTTTTTGTTTATTGGCAACGAGTTTATTGAATGAGACCAAAATATTTTATTTTATATCCTTCTAAATTTGTCATAACGTTTAAAATAATTTCTTAGTACATTTGTTTTTGGTCATAGCTTTAATGTGCTTTTATATTTCAAGCTATATTAATAAGTATTAAATAATAAACTCCCCCGAATTTAAATTTTGGCTAAGGAAAAATTTAAGTACATGTTATTTTTCAAGTCACTCTACCCGCCTCCCCACCCACCCACAAATTTGATGTAGATACCAGATATCTTATTTGTACACCTATAAAAATTGTATTATTTTGTATGATGCAGAATTATTATTTGCAAAGGATTCTGTTGTGCTTAAACCTGTTGTGTCTTTGTTCTATAATGATTTGAATGATATTTGTTGACTTTTATAAGGATTAAGCTTTATTTATAGACTAACCTGTAGAGTGTGTGAAGTTATAACAAATAGGGAAGGTTTTTATATCAGCATAGCTTATACGAAAACTAAAGAAACTGCTTTTCATAAAGTAAGTGTTTTTGGTTTTTCATTTTTACTTCTTTAAAAAACTAAAAGAAACATTATAATCGAAGACAAATTTCAGTGTTTAGATTTCAACAGAAGTATTCATTTTGACAGTTTCTATTTAATTTTGACAAGTTTCAGTGTACCATTTATATTTAAGCACAAGAACACTTTAATTTTGAAAATTTAAATATAAATTTTGATCAGTTCGGAATACGTTTTCATTACTTTCGTCTTGACATCCGTATCTCGCTTAACTGGAAAACGATAAGCCTTAAAATGTTGAAATTTCGTATTTAGGACTAAAAACTTTCACTTTCTCGGCCAAACCTAAGGTTATCAACTTTCGAAGGCAAGGAGGATTGATTTAGTTCGGTTTGGTTTGGAGTACTACTGTCTACTTCTTGCAACACGAGGGTTAAGGAGACCGGGACCTACAGCTTACAGCCGATTCCGAAGGGCTACGAACATCCATGCCACTGTGGGATTCGAACCCACGAACGCCGGTACCGAAGGCCAGCACCCTAACCAATCGGCATCGTTCGGCTGCCAAGGAGGAAGGAGACAATTCTCACGACCATCTACAAAACCACTGACAAAACAACCAATCCAAAGGCAACAACTGTTTATTGCACTGGACCGCTTGTATCTCACGCTGTATCCAAGAGAATGTCTTTACAAATAAATAAATAAAAAGTGTTAAAATGTTACAGAGAGTTATAATGCCATATTACAATCCAAACTATGAGAGATACACAACAAGGCAATTAAATATAAGTTTAGAACCAAAGGTACAATTCATATTTAAGAAATTCGTCAATGGAATTAAACTTATATTGAGTTAATTCAGCAACATCAAAATAAATTTACAAAAGAAAGTAAGAGATCCATTTTTATAATATTCAGGGAAAATCACCATCACCTGATTCCCATTACTTCCATTAATTATAGTTGTATAAACATACTTGACGAAAGGAATTCTTAAGATTTCCCCAGATCCAAATATATGTCTCGATTTCAAACTCGGGGCCATTTTTGAAAAGTCGAAGATATGTACAGACAGACGCAATCAAATTTTAATAGTATTTAAGAGACGTAATAACTAAAGTAAAATTGAAGGGTTTCAAATAAGGTATTTTAACGAATAGTAATGACGTAATAGAAATACAAATTAGGTACAGATGCTAATGAAATAAAAATATGGAATCACAATATTTTGTAGAAAAAGATTGAAAATACATCATATATTTAAGAAATAATGATGGTTCAGAATGATATAATTAAAATACGGAAAACTGAAAAATATTAAACATTTGATAATTCAACGTAGATAATGCTTATTAAAAAGACAATGAGTAAAAATGAAGCAAATTTAACAGAGAATAAAATATTTTAGTGATAATATTAAATTACAGACAATAAAGAATAAATAAATAAAAACTTATTTACGAAAGTGAGGTCAATGGAATTTTTTCAGAAGTTTAGGAATTTTTATCCATTTGGTGAATTTCCTTTAAGATAATATCAATTTTTGGAGAATTCAAAGGATGATAAAAAACTCGAAAAATCGTAGATTCCAATGGAAGGATTTGTAAATGGATCCACAAAACTTCACTTGTTGTAGGTTCAGTTGATAAGAAAATCTTATATGTAAAAATTAAAAAAACTGAGAAGCCCAGTGGCGTTGGGGTAGAGCTCCGCGCTCCTACGACACAGGTCCGAGGTTCGATCCCCGCCCAGGTAAGGTTGACTCAGCCTTTCATCCCTTCAGTGGGTAGATGAACTGAGGTCCAAGCGTGCTTGGGAACTGAACACTGGGGGCTCCGCGTAAAATTGACCACCTAACCGGAACATATGCTTCGCACCCCAGAGCTCTTGGTCACGTAAATGGAGATTAGCACCGAAGCCCTGGCCCCCTAGGGGCTGTTGCACCGAGAAGTAGTAGTAGTAGTAATGATGATTTCTAAACCACTTCTATTTTAATAAATGGATTTGACTAATGCTTCGTCCATCTTGAATCCCAACTAGTAAGGGTAATCTATTTCTTACATGACATAGCAATAAAATGCTTAGTTTCATGTTTTGGCTTGATTTGGTTTAATCTGAAACTCTATGGTCTACAATTTTGTTGTAAGAGGGCTGATCAGACCGGGACATATTGCTTAAAACTGATTTCGAACAGCTACGGACAATAATGCCAGGAGTGGTATTCTATCAGCTCCACGTTAAGATACATGACAGAAGTTCTTAAATTATATGATACTGTGAAAGCTTTTTTTTTAATCACTGAGCGATGAAAAGTACACCTCTCTGAGTATTTACCGCTATTATCATGTATGTAGAAATAACTTTCATTGTAATCATGTTTGATACCTTTATAGTAAAATGTTATTACGGAGTTATGTAATATTGGAGAGTGATGCATAAATAGTTGTGAAAAAGAACCACTATCGTATACTGATTTAATAATGGATTTATTATTTTAATTATTATTTTAAAGTTGTATCTTAAACAATGAAATAAGTTATAGTTGTGAAAAAGAACCATTATCGTATACTGATTTAATAATGGATTTATTATATTAATTATTATTTTAAAGTTGTATCTTAAACAATGAAATAATTTATAGTTGTGAAAAAGAACCACTATCGTATACTGATTTAATAATGGATTTATTATATTAATTATTATTTTAAAGTTGTATCTTAAACAATGAAATAATTTATGGTTGTGAAAAAGAACCATTATCGTATACTGATTTAATAATGGATTTATTATTTTAATTATTATTTTAAAGTTGTATCTTAAACAATGAAATAAGTTATGGTTGTGAAAAAGAACCATTATCGTATACTGATTTAATAATGGATTTATTATTTTAATTATTATTTTAAAGTTGTTTCTTAAACAATTAAATAAGTTATTTTTACTAAATGTAGTTGGAAAAGTTATCGTTAAATAACATGTAAAACAATTCTAAACAAATGACGAAATATATTACAAATTTAGCTTATTTGGGAAATATTTTATACATATTATCGTAATAAATACAAACGTATTTTTTTTATCCATAAGGTATGACTAATAAATGCTTTAACATAAATGCCGACACGATAAAGTTCACTAAAAATACTGGCTACAGTATTGATCGCATTTTGTTTATATGAATGCACTGATAATATTTGTTATTTTTTGTGCTTTAATGGATCTATTGATCGTATCAGATAATGTAGAAAAGATTAAGAGATGGAAATGTTCAGAATAGTTAGGAGAAAATACTATAAGGCTTGTTGTTATGGAAGGCTATCATCATAAGTTCATAAAGTACGTAAGGCGGAACATATAGATTTCTATTCTTAAATAAAACATTTCGGAATTAAAAAGGAGAAAGTAGTGTCTTTGAAAAAATAATGCAGAGTAACACTTAAAAGCGTGGTATTTGATTAAACAAAGAAATCTGGTCAGAAAATGTTAGTTTAACAAAATACTCCCGAGAGGTGTATTTAAAAGCAAAATTTTATTTTCAGCGAAATTATGCTTAACAATTAAAGGAATTTTGCTATAAAACTCTGCCGAAACGTAATTATTCATAACTAGGGCAATTACTGCTAGCGGTTAATATATTTTCCTACTTATTCTAAAGATCCTTACGGTTTATCAAGTGCCTAGCAAGATTAAAAACCACAATCCTAATTACTGTGTTAGAGTAATGAGATATCGCTTGGAAAACTGCAATTTTAAGATTACTCTGTAAATGGATTATATCAAAATTAACTTTTTCAAAAAATCGAAATGAATTCAAATATTTTTAAAGAAGCATTTAGATTTCTTACACTTCAGAATAAAATTTTATTAAGGATAAGTATCGTTAAATATTTAGTAATTAATTATCTGTACTAAGCATTATTTTCCTTATTTTACTACGTGAGACAGAAAAAATATCATTAATAATAATAGTTTCAGTGGAAGTTGGTGATGTTAATTAAACTTCCTATTAACTGGGGGTTAGTATTAATACAAAAAGGAATAGTTTTTTCGTATGAATTATGTATGAAAATGTTCTTATCTGGCAGTTGCTTAATAAATATTATTTTTCCTGTGAAAAAAATAGGAAGTACAGTTTAATTATTACTTATGGTTTGGGGCCTGTTATTTGAATCTTATAATTATTTTCATAGAAAACTGTTTCATACAGACAATATTTGAAACTGATTTATTCATGTATATATAGAAACGTACTGTAGCCATTTATTGTAAATAAATATCACATACAATAAACTATTCCCAAAATAAATCCTTATAATTCATTGGAAATAATCAAAAGTATGAAAGAATTTAGTATTTTTTTGTAACTTAGATTTAATTGTTCTCATAAGTAAATTCATTTTACCTTTCTAAAGAAGTTCTCTTGAATGTATAGTACTTGATTTCATTTCTGCATCTAAGATCCATAATTTTTATCTTGAATATGGCCAAAATTTTAAGGAGGAAATGAGAATTTTGTAGAAAGAAATTTTCTGTGAAGTTTATTAAAAAAGACTTTTTTTTCAATGTGACCTTTAATGGAGGAATTAAAAGGAAAACTCTTAAGAAAAGAATTTTTTTTTTAAATTCGGGGGCATTTCTTTATAGAAAAGGAAATAAGTTTAGGTATTTCTCAGACTATAAATGAACTTGGAGTGTTTTCGCTGAAAGAATAAATGAGGTTTATCTTTAAAATGACTACTGTAAAGTATATTTGTTAGAAAATAACTGAAAGCGCATAGGATCTTATATAAATCCTGATATACTTTGGGAAATATCATGATAAAGTTTTGGGAAAACACAAAAATGTCTAAAGACTTTATCACATGTTAACCTGTATGAGTTGAAAAAGCAACGGATTTTGCTTACGATTCCTTTAATCCGATGAAGAATCAGTGGAATTCTCGTGATAGCAAAAAATCCACACAATTGTATCTGTTAAAGCAATTGTTAACTGAATTCTTTGTTTTTTCAACGAGTTCAAGTTGATGGGAGATAAGTTTGTAAGAATATCAAGATTTCCTGGATTATATAACCCAGGGAGATTGTGTAGAAAACGGAAATTAATCTAATGAATATTAAAGTTTGCGTTAAATTTCCGAATGGAAATTTTTATAACATTTTATAGTAATTGGATTTGTGACTAATAAATTTATTAACTGTAAAAGTTTATGCAAGATCAACCTTTTTAGACAAGACCATGAAAGAATGCAAAATCTCTACATATTTTTTTTTCTTTACAGTTAGTATGTACAAATGACACTGGATAACGTTTAGTTTATCATTTTAACTTTCTAATGCTGCATTGAGTAAGCCTGAATTACAAGAACATTCTAAAGCATAGACTAGTTTCTGTATCAAAAATATATGTTCCAAACATACCAGTTACCTTTTTTACTGATCTATTATCATAGGAGAAAAATATTCTATTCTTGCACCTTATTTTTTATTTGTTTATTTTTGTATAGAGCTATATGCTTATCAATTTCGAATTTAGAAAAGTTTTGAAAATATTGCAATCGAGAAATGACCTCAGACAAAGCATGTTAGCAACTAGTACAATGTAACCTTGTAGATAATCCAATATCTAGTTATTGTATTCTACGTACAATGTAATTCATAATTAAGCACATAAAACCTTAAATATGAAAACTACATAACATTGTGTTTATCAGCGGCATTAGTTTTCATATATAAAAATTTTGAAACAGTATGAAATATTTATGTTTTTGATAACTAAATAATAAAGCTATTGCTTTTTCAAAGCACTACCAAATATAGAATATGTAGATATTTTATTTACGATGCTCTTTCTGTACTGCTTTGATAATAAGAGTATTTTTTAAATATCGATATAATGAAAATAACGATACAGGTGTAGCTTAAAATTTACTTACAAAAAAGTTGTTAAACATCATACTGTATTTCACACTATTTCAGCTTTACTTCAGTGGATTTAACGACATTTCTAACACGTGCTGAATAAATATAGTCTTATGAAAGACTTCTGTGCATTGAATTTTAGGGAACAAATAGGAACTCGGAATTCCTCTAATGCTGCACATCAAGAGTAAGAAACAGGCAGTATCTAAACCAATTTGTATGCAGCACTATTCTAGTTTATTCTGCATCTCACAAAAACTACCGAAATATTCAACGATAACACCAATTTCTACAGAATAAATATTATCTTCGTTACTTGTGTCTAAAACGTTCCCTTTCAAAGTCCATTTCATTTTCCAGGGAATGCTAATTTTGAATACAGAGTATCACCCTATTCAATTAATAATTCAAAACAATCATAGAGATTCCAGTGTTTAAATATTAGTATTCCCCATTGCTTTTTCTAAATGTGTAGACATATTTAGCCAGTTCTATGGCGTTATCGAGACACTTTATTTTGTAGTCATGATGAAATAAGACTATGCAGTTGTGCACACAGACTTTTTTTATAGGGTTTTAGAGAAAAGTACTGCAGGCAGATAAAATTTTGTGAATAACGCACTTGTATTTTTGTCAAATTATAATATGATAAAAGTGCGTATTATAGTATAATATGATAATAATTCAATTGAAGTGTCAAAATATAATACAAAGATTTAAAAACTTCAAGCATTAAAAATATATAGAATGCTTTACAGTTTATTAGTGCAGGGGAGTGGTTTGAATCTCTAAACTGGTCCTCTCATGTCTGAATATTGCACCAGAATTCTTCTCAAGAAGTCATTTTTATTAAGAGATTTGCATTTCTTAAAAACGTAAGTAAACGTTTCGTAAAAACGTGTACGTTTTGCAAAACGTATTTCATGAAGTTAAATTTTCAAAAGACATAATATAATAGTTTTCTGGAATAAACCTGTTTTTGAAATCTTATGAAGGATATTATAGTGATTTGTTCATGAAGAGAGATCAGTAGTTTATGAACGCATTTAAGAAAAAGTTCCTCAGACAGATTCTTGGCGGTAATTAAAACCGCCACGGCACCCTTGTTGAGCACCGGGGAGGTAGAGAATTGGTCTCACTTAAGATTCATATAGTGACATTTCTTACGTTTTGACAATGTCACACAGGCGAAGGAAAATAACTTGAATTTTAACTTTTGAATTATCTTCATGCCTTTTTTAATAATATCACAATTTTTCTTGATTATTACTGCAGAACCCAGTTTGAAAACCCCAACCTTAAGAGAAATTGAAAAGAAAAGAAATTTTACAAGACTCTACACATCATTCTTATTTATATAAATTTTTGAATGCAGTCTGGTACTAAAATTCAGTTTAGTGAACATTTACAATCATATAATAGTAAAATTTTACTTATACCACATTTTTGGGCATTTCCTATATCACATTTCCTTAATTATACTTGATATCAGAAGTTAATGATACAGTAAATGAGAGGATTTGTATAATTTCAAAAACATAAATTTTGCAGTGGCTATGTCATCTAAATTGTGGTATGAATTTTAGGGAATAGATACAATCAGATTTTTTTTTTATAGTAAACAGATTATTTACCATGATTTCAGCTTCTATCTTTTAAATAAAAAAATGCTTTATTTTCACATTGTGGTTAAAAACTGACAAATAATTTTATATACTAACTAATATGTTTAACAAAACTATTCTAATCTCTACAACTAATGAGAAATGAAAATTTAACAAAACATGCGAATTCAATTGATCAATTCTTACACCATTTCTACTACAAATGCATTTATGCTCATCAAAATTACTTTAGCAATTAAGAGTTAATACACGGTTGGTATTTCATTCAGTGCAATACTAATTACCGAAAGCCATAAACTGCATAACATTTTGAGTGCATGGTTTATCAATCAAAGTGTCATATTGTCACAGATACAGCAAACATTTATTTCTCTTGTATTACAGGTTGATGTATTTACGTAAAAGAACTCAAGGCCAAAACAGATGTCAGCTGTCAGGAGCTTTGTTCAGAAACATTTTGTTCTGCTAAAGAATATTTCTTTTTACGCTTGATGAAATTCACATCTAAGTTTTAAAGTAGTATTATTTGAAGGGGAAATAGAGATTTCAAAACTACAGATCAGGAATCATACGTATTAATAAAATAAATGATTGTAGAATATATATATATATATATATTCATACATATACATATAACTCCTTTACGTAACTTAGTTTTGGTTGTAGCGTCCCCTCGTAGTATGCATTTAATACCTCTAATTGGTGGGCTTGCTTCCTTGTGGCACTATATAAGTGAATGTAAAGAGTTTTGGCAGCAGAGTGGTAAAGACGGATTGTCTCAATAAACTCAACTTTTTTTATTTTTAAATTTTGCTGTTCTTTTTCATTACCTAACGATTGATCTTTATCCGGCATGGATATATTTCTAAGTTTGTAAAAAATAAAAAATATCCATCACACACACAAACATATATATGTAATATATCAAAATTATTTAATTCTAATATTTCTTTAAAAACCTCCTCTCTCCCATTCTAATTCTTTTAAATCTTTTTTCCAGCCTCTAAATAGTTTAATCAAAGGAAGAATTTTCCACTTAACATTCTTCCCAAAGCTTTGTATCCTAAAACTGTAAACTTTCTGTCTATTCAGCAAATTTCCCAGCTGTTGGAGGCAAATGGTTTCGCGTTTTGCTGATATTGCATTTAATTCGCTTATTAAGTTGTTTTTTACCGTGGGAAAATTCTTTCTGTCATCGCTCTTGGGTGCACCTCTGTTCGATCAGAGTGAACTCTGTGGCTTTTCTTTGTCTGTTGTGAAGTAGAATAGATGTGCGTTGTAGCCGCTTTGAAATAAAGTTTCAATTAGACTTCTGCCGTTCTCTTCAATGTCGGCCCGACTGCATTTTTATTACTGCTAGCTGTTGAGCTTTCTCCTTGTCAAGGAGTTTTATAAAAAATGGATTACACACACACACACATATATATATTACATATGCATATTCCTGACTAGCTAGGCTACCTGCAAAGTCTAACGATACCTGTTGTACTTTTATGAAACAGGTATCGTTATATCGTTTGTAGCGGCGTAGCAACCAAATATCTTAGAATATTGTTCATTTCAGTCATTCCAAAAAGAAAAAGACAGAATTTTTGAGGAGAAATCAGGCACATGTTCCTTGCGTTTCAATAGTCTGTGATGAAAGACAGCTAAGCTTATACGATTGTGCTGAACGATGGCCGAATGGTAAAGCAAACAGTAGACCGCAACGCTCTAAACCAAACCTATACGACCGTGTTGATGTAGCAACGGTGAGTTAGTTGTGTGTGTGTGTGTAGGGAACACAACGTCAGCGTACGTTGCAATGTAGCATATATTACAATCAAAGCCTCGTTCTCCTCACAGATGAAAATAAGCGACATTTGTTAAGTATCTATCTGAGTTCTGACTTCTGAGTGACAGTGCCTTTCTCTCCATGACTTCGTACAGAATTTCATTACCAAGCAAGCTATGGTAATTAAAAGTATGTTGTTATAATCTAGTGTGATCGATGATAGATAAGTTTTTTACTAGCAATTTTGTAACTATATACCGATTTATTAGTTCTTGATGCGCGAACATACAAACAGACAGATACGATGAGTTGAGTTTTGTTATATATATATATATATATATATATATATATATATATATATATATATATATATATATATATATATATATATATATGCACTGCTCAAAATAATTAAGGGATCACATGGTTTTAACGAAATTACGCAAATACTTACACCGATAAGCAAAATAAAATAAATCCTCCATAATATCAAGCCTAGCAGAAAACAGAAGAAGAAAACTTGATATGCTAATCAAAGTTCATAACGTCAAGAATCAGAAAAAGAATATAAGGGAAGAAATCGGGATGTTGCAGAAATGTCTGTTTCACTGCCTTAACTGTGAAATTCCATTGCTCAGTTATTATTATTATTATTATTTTTTTTTTTTTGAGAAAAGGTAACTTGAAAATGTCTTAGCAACGTGATTTACCCGAAACCATGGCATGGCGTATTATAGGCAGACTTGAATCTGGGCAAACACAACATAGTATCGCAGACGCTGTTGGAGTTGCCAGAAGTGTCGCTGCAAGGCTGTGGAATCCATTCCAAGAAACAGGGACGTCGACCAGGGCAAGGTCGGACAAGCGCCACTATAGCAACTGATGACCGATATATACTGTTAATAGCTCGTCGCAACAGAACAGACAATTCTACGTAGCTAAAAAGACAAGCGGCCCGAAGAAGATGGGCTGTTGAACATTGAGATTGGAAGGAACATAATTGGAGCCAAGTGCTGTTTACAGACGAGTCCCGATTCAGTCTGGAGAGTGACACCCGACGTGTTTTGGCATGGAGGGAAAGGAACGCTCGAAATAACCCCACATTTGTTCGTGAAAGGTCACAATACAGACGAGCTGGTTGGATGGCATGGGGTGGAATTAGCATGGGGAGACGTACGGACCTGTATAGCAATCGGAATGGTACTTTGACTGCCCGAAGGTATGCAGACGAGATACTGAGATCTCATATCATACCTTACGCTGCAGCCATTGGAGATACCTTTGTTTTCCAGCATGATAATGTCAGACCGCATACAGCTCGACTTGTGGAAAGCATGCTTGAAGCTGAAACAATACAGCGTATGGAATGGCCAGCTTGCTCTCCTGATCTCAATCCAATCGAGCATGTTTGGGACATGCTCGAACGATACATTCCTGCGAGACCAAGGTCTCCTTTTACTCTCCGAGACTTGGAGTAACTTCTTGGGTAGTGGAACAGTGTTCCCCAAAGTTTTATAGATAACATCATCACATCCGTGGAAAACTGGTGTGCACCAGTCTTAGCTGTTCGAGGTTACCACACGCCATATTAAAAATCTTGCATAATTTCTAAACAATCCTTTTTTTTATAGTTTACATGTAACCAAATTGTTGCCCTAAATCATCTTTTCATGTTTTTTCCCATATTTTCAAAGAATTAAAGTTTAATTTCAAACTTTTCAAATCTTTTTTCTGCATTGCGCATTAATACGCAAGTACTATCCATTTTCTACCAATACGTGGCTGTATCGTACGGTTATTTTAACATCTTTGCTTACTACCCTAATTTTTTGAGCAGTGTATATATAAACATAGATGATATATATATGTATGTATAATTATACAATTTCATTCATATTTAATATCTAATTACTAAAATGAGTATTCTGACGTAATAATGTAATCAAGAAATTCAGCGTTATCACCGGCAAAGTTCTCTTTTCTCTCCCTCTTTACCATACATTCTCATATCTATTTAAAGCTCTTCCTAGTGGGAGATATCTCTCCTTTGGAATCCAGCATACGCTGACATACACACACACACACACACACACACACATATATATATATATAAACATATAGAGTAATTCTACTATGGGATTTAATTTACTTTGAATTCCGTACGTTTTTATTTTTTTTACAAGAATAGTCAATACTTTGTATGAGCTACGAGTTTAATATATTACTAAAGCAAAATAAAGATTTTAACAAAGTGCAAAAAAATGCTTAAAGCCCTATTTGACGATCAAACTACGCCCCAAAAACCCGAAAGATATATTTGGCATTTATATTAATAAAACATTCTCCTTAAAAAATCCCAAATGAAAAAAGAAAATATAACTGGCATTTTTATGATTTGTTCTGTCTGGTTTCGTAGACGATAGGCTAGAATTTTTCTAGGAGTCGCATATTTATGGATACAACATGAAACAGCCCATGCTCATTAATATTCTCGAGAACATTTATAGCTTTATACATTAAATCTACGGTTCTAGATAAGAAACAGATTTATGGTGTTATATAAAGGTATTAAGGAGTCAAACACAACGTAAAACACTGATAAAATTAGTAACAACTTTTCAGTTTTGTTTCAGTAGTATTTATTGACTTCTTGCTTTTGGATATTTCAAAAAGATATTTTCTGGACAGGCTGATTATTTTTAAATATTGAGTTCGGCTATAAATTGTAAAGTAGGTCTCTATTAAAATGACTAAATATTTTTTTCTGTTGAAATTTACTACTTTGTTTTTCTGGAAATAGCCTGATCTGGGGCTACTTTAAGGCACTAATTTGAGAAGTGTTCTATAGGCAATAGGTTAATTGAAGAAAACTATTCATTGAAAATAACTTTTTTTAATAATACAGGTGTTTTTTAATTTTCTTTAATATGTAGTACTGAGAAAGTAGAATATAGCAAAAACATTTGATATCGAGGTTAATGCATATTTGGTTGGTTCGGAGCACTACGATCTACTTTTTGTAACACGAGGGCTAATGAGATTTGGTTGGTTTGAAGATCTACAGTTAATTTTTACAAAACAGTCAAACTTTAGCTAATGAGAATTAAAATTTTATACCTCTCTAAATTCTCAAAAAAAATTTTAAACTATATTTCATGTATATATTTTGCATGTGATCATGATAACGTAAAATCCAACAAGCCAGAAGCCTATAAAAGTCACAGAAGTTAGCAATGCTGAGAAATAAACGGAGCTGTTCTCGCTATTTGTTGAACCAATAGAAAATAAACAGTATGTGACGAAAAGGAAAAATGAAAAAAATTGAATAAAAAATGCTAATAATTCACCTCTAAATAAATATATTTATCTATTTGATTCAGTGATAAATAATATTATTAAAACATACAGTTAAAATATCACTAAGTTCTAAAAATCGTTGTAACAGTTATGACTGCTAATATGCGGAGGTGCAGTAAAATCTTGCTGTTTACAGAAATACAATTTAAAGATTTTATGGGATAAAAAGGAGCGATGGATTTAATAATTGGTATAAACATTTAGAAATATGCTGCTGTAATTTATTTCTTTATTTAAAAAGCTATAGTATGCTATTTACTACTTTTTTTACGCGAAAAGTCAAAGTCTGGCCCTTTAACTATGCAAGTTCGGTATTTTTCCGACACTTCCGGTAGTGATTAAACAGCTGCATCTTGACTACTAATGACTCTAAAAGTAAATTGAAAACTCTTTGCGAAAGCTAACAGTCTGATCTTAAAAATAAATGAAAAAATGTTTTTTTTAAATTTATACTTACGAAAATTGTTATTTGAACGTGGTAGGTTACTTTAAAAAGAATAATTTTATAACTAATCACTATCTTGAAAGAAATTTGTATATTATATATTTATATATTTGTATCAATTTTTGGACCACAGCTCACAAGAAGAAATGCTTTGGTTTTATTATCTTTCTCATCAGTTTGAAGACCTGTCACTATTAAAAGGGATTCACGATGGTAATAGAAGATTTTTATTAATTCTAATGTAAAGCATTTTGTTGCATAACATCTTTCCACAATGATTATTTTTGTGAGAGTATAAGTTTATTCTGGATTTTCTTTACAGCATTAATTATACAATCATTAAGAGCGAGACTGCGAGAACGTGAAGGAAGAAAAGAAAGTCAAGCAAAAAGCGTTTGCCAAATATTGTAATAAAATGCATTTTGGATTTTAGCAGTTAAAATTTATTCTAGTTAAGAGCTGAAACAAGAAGACTACTTCACAAAGATATACGAGAAAGTCGATAGAAGAACAATTCTGAAATATGGGTATAAAAATTAAATTTGATCTGAGTGAGTATATTTCGCTTCGTAACAATAAAGGAGTGCCCTAACATAGTAATTTTGATATATCACTTATTAGAACAGTCACTAACTATAATTTTCTTTAGGAAAATTCAGATTACTAATTGGGAATCATATCTACATGAGTGTATGTATCTTTGCATGTATCTTTATTTTTCTATAGATTCATTTATTTATGTATAGATTTTTTTATAGATTTGTTTTTTTTATATAGATTCATTTATGTATAGATTTTTATATAGTTTTTTTTCATATAGATTTGTTTATATATATAGTTTTTTATATAGATTCATATAGATTGTCGTAGACTCACCTAATTCACGTGCATATTCTTTAATAGCACAAAAAGTAAATAAAAATAACTCTGAAAAGAAATTACCCCCCCTCCCAACATCACATGATATCCCCTTAATAGATATAATCATTATAACAGACTCTTACTTTAACCACTGTTGGCAACAAAAATTTCGTCTTTATCCTTTGTAATTATTTTCTAATGGCAGGAAACGCATGTGTGTGCACACGCATATCTGCTCACACCATATATATGTATATATATATATATATATATATATATATATATATATATATATATATATATATATATATATATATATATATATATATGTATATATATATGTATATATATATATATATATGTATATATATATATATATATATATATATATATATATATATATATATATATATATATATATATATATATATATATATATATATATATATATATATATATATATATATATATATATATATATATATATATATATATATATATATATATATATATATATATATATATATATAATATATATATATATATAATACTCAATGTCGCATGCCTAAGGAGTGCCAAGAACTGTATAGAAAAGAAGGTTTTTAATCGACGATATAATTTTAAAAGAAATTAATAGTAAAAATTTCGTTACATGGCTTCGTTACTCGATTTTCCTAATGAAATGAATTTAAATATGACAATCATTAATGTGTGTCCATCCGTCCCCATACATATGTATTTATACACCGATAGTCCTATAGTTCTTTAAATATTTTAAAAAATGTTAAAATTTGAAAACGTTGATATAATTGAATGCTGTTTGAAAAGAAAAAAATTTCATGGAGAAACAAAGTTAAAAAATTTAATTGTTGGGGTAAGTTTTGCACAAGCAGGTCTCAGATTTTTAAGAAAATGACGTCTATTGGCAACTAGGCACATGTTCACAATGCTATTGACATGCAAAAAATATTGAAGTATTTTTCTCTCTCTACACTCAAAACACTTACGGGAAAATTCATTTTTGTTTGAAAACCGCATAAAAATAAACCAATTTTTTCCATTTTTATTCTTGGATGTATGGGACAACTGGTATATGTATACAGAAACACACATATATATGTGGAAATAAATAAATAAATTATATATATATATTATGTATTTATATATGTATACGTATACATATATATATATGCATAATCGTACAGTATTGGGTGCTACAGCTAGTATATAAACAAAAACAGTACCTAAATGGTTTTCTTCCCTTTCCTTTACGAAAAGCGTTTAATGTTTATTTACTAAGACATATCCAAATGAAAATTCTAAGTAAAAATAAATACAGCTTAAAATGAATATATATAAAAAGATCAGAATAATGTAGTTTGTCGAGATAAATAATCAAATATTTGGAGAAATAAAACTAATTCTTTAAAAATATGTCGTGAAATCATGACTCTGTAACTCATTTTACTAAAGAAAGTTGTAATGTGGCAACACCAACAAACCTTTTTAGATAAAACACGTAAAGGTTTAAAAAATTGTTTTCAAGGATCACTAAGCATGCAAATCGGTTGCATAAAACAAAAATATGGGTTCAAAAATGCGAGGAAATTGTACGATAAGACGAAACTACGTTTAATAAAAGAAACAAGAGGAATTTTATATAACTGAAACGTTATTTCTTAAAAGCTTTTTGAAAGGGGTATTTCATTTTGAAGAAATTGTAAGACTGTTAAAGACTTGAAAGAAGAATTTGGAAAAATGTTAGAGTACAATTTCTACGAGATATTTAAAAAAAGTTTCTTTGTTTAAAAGTCATTTATCAATTAAAATTATAATAGTTAATCTTATAATTGCAAGTAAATGAAAAATATTGCTAAAAAGATATGATTCCTGGTTTTTTAGACATAATTTAAGAAAAAATAGCTCTGCAATAAAATTAATACATTACCCTAGCAGTGAAAATTACATAGATATATCAATTTCAGTATAATATCCAAAATATAAGTTTTTACTTTGCATAATTTGGAGTGTCTCATAAATTCTGAAAAAATCGCTGCTTTAAATCTCTATTGATATAATTTCTTTTATGATAATAAACTGAAATTGATTTTTCTTTCGTGACTTCAGTCGATATTGAAAAAGATGCAGTAACTTTTAACTCAAAGAAATAATTTTATTATATTTCATCATTTTAAACTCTTTAGAAACACAATGGTGGCAAGAGGATACTTTAGATATACAATGTTGCAATATGATAGAAAAAGCAATAAGACTATAACTATATAAATAAACGTAAACATTTATATGGTTGTTGTATGATATTTAGCTCTACATTTAATGAGAGAAAAATGAACAGCAGACAACTATGATTTACGATGTTTTTTCTATGATTCCATAATTTGTGTTTCTAGTTGGGTTTTGATAAGAAATATCACCTTACCAAGAATGTACAAATGAATTATTTAAAATATGAATTACGTTTTTAATTGAGGTATGCCATTGTGCTCTTTTAACTCTGACAACTCCATTATTTTTAATCCAGCTATACTTATCATTAGTTTGGTTGTTGTATGAGACAAGTATGAGTCAAGAATATGAAACATTTTTATATGCAATATTATATAGGACAATTATGGTAGATGAAATTCGAAGTTACTGCTACTTCATTTAAAGATTTTTTTCTTTTTAATACAGTATTTAAAAAACTTAAAGTTATTACGTAAATTACAAAATTTCTAATTAATCCCAATTACTTCATATTCTTATCTTAAGGTCCTCGATTTTTCCTATTTTTAATATTGTATTATAATAATGAAGGATTGATTAAAATTAGGTAAAATTCAATCATGCAAAAATTATAAGGGCTAATTTAACAGTTTTGAATATACGTGAACATCTTTAACCTTTAATTGGATGAATTATGAGCCCTCAAAGTCTTATTCAAAAAAGATGAATAATTTCATATTAATACCTACAAGTAATAAAGTAAATGAAGTAACATGCTTCAAAAGTCCAATCATTATTTCTTTAGAGCTGCTCTAAACGATACAGAATAAAAGAAAACAGACAAAATATATATTTTCACCTTAGTAGAATTATATCTTTGGTAGAAGAGAGTAAGTTAAGAGAGAGTAGGTAGAATAAAAGAAAACAGACAAAATATATATTTTCACCTTAGTAGATTTATATCTTTTTTTGTTTTTACTAAGTGATATCTTGTTAAAGAAACATAGCTAAAACCTACCACGTGAACCAAATTAAAGTGGATTTTAATGATCTGTGTTTTTCCTTTAGGCCTTCGATTTACAATAATTAGGTGGTTGCACACTGGAAGATAAGTTTGGAAAGAAACTGCATAAATAAAGCTTTACAGGTAGATTCTCCCTTTTCAGGCAGACTATTTTTAACTGTCTACTGGGAAGAAGTAGTAGACGTCATTGTACGAACAAAAAAGAGTTTCAATTGAAAGTTTCATCGTAAGCAATATATATTAACCAAAAAGCAAAAAATAGATAAACTATTGTAAAGATAGAAGTGAACATAACATTTACTGCTAACAAGACATTTAACTGACTTTTAAGAACTTCATTAAAAATCACTCGTAAATGAAATTTTGAAGATATTTCAATTCCTCCCGAAAAGAATATCATAGATTATACAAATAGTTTACTTTTTAACTTTAGAAATTGTACGGTATATGTGCCTATTTGCTTTCTATTTAATGTATAAGAAAAGGAACATATTGTAAACAAAATAAAAAAAAGAGAGAAACAAATTAAACAGCAATTGAGCATTTAATATAAACTATGACGATATAAACTTACTATAAAAAGTATTATTAATTCAATATATTTCGTAGCATAAACGAGTTTAATATAAATGACATTCTAAATATAATATACTTGGTAGCATAAATAAGTAATAACATTGGGAATCCAGACGCCTAGAAATAATTTCTCTTGTTTTAACAAAGCTGCTGCTGAAATCAACTCCTCTTTATTAGCTACAGCATCTAGCAGCTCAAGGTCTTCATATCTTCCGGGGAAGAGAGTGAAGTCTTCAGAGAGTTTCAGGATTTCACGGTCTTGATTTCTCCAAGATGTGATAATTAATTTCTAAGAATAGCTCAATTGCTGTTTAATTAAGTTATTCAATAATTTAGGAAAATTTAAGGATACCACACATTAAAAGATTGCTTGAATTTACAAACATACTTTGTGGATAAAAATACAAATTTAGATCCTTTATTAAACAAGCTTTTAGCTGTTAAGAAAAAATGTATTAAATACCACATAAAAAATAAAATAATTTGCTTTATAATAAACCCATTAATCAATATCCATTTAAAGATATGGGATGCGACAGAGTCATCTATATCCCAGTTTGAATTTCTCTTACCAAGTTTAAAAAAAAATGAAATAACAGAATTATGGATGCGAGTAAACTAATTACAAAACTTTCAATAAATCAACTATTCACGGAAGATATTCACTGCTGGTGCTGCAATACAAATCCTTTTACAAATATTATAAGGCGTTCACCAACAAAAAGATTTTTTTCAAAACCCTCCATTTTCTCAACAGAAAGATTTAAAGCTTAAAATATTTAAGATTCGCACTTTAAGTTGATCTCTTGTACTGAAACCCTAGTAGTAACAGTTCCCAAAGAAAATTAGATTACAAGTATGAAAATTCCACGTATACAAATACAATTTATCTTAATAAGATTCCCTATATTGCTTTTTTGACATGAAATATTCATAAAAATTTTCGAAACAGCCTTAATCAAATCAAAAGCTCATGAATACTCTACTATTCATCATAAAAATACTCCTCTCTCTATGTATGCCAGATGGTCTAACCGATCCATCAATTAGCGTCATATTTATTTTACGCTGACAAGCAATCAGGAGGACCACAACAAATGTTAGGAACTTCAATTACTGCTGTCAGAGAGAAGAAATTATGGCATAAGGTTCTTATGGTGCGGCACAAAAGAGCATCATATACGTAAGGATTTCCGTATTTGACTAGAATGTGTGAGGAACTGCATTAATATAAAAATAACATTGTCATAAATCTTTTTGACAATATCGAGTTCAAAATATATGACCGTTATTTGAATCATTGAAAACTTTTTTTTCTTTCTGTGTTACGGTTTACTCAAGCCAAAAACTTTATTTTAGATAAAATCACGATAGAATAAAAGTAAACATTCCATTCAATCACCAAATCTGAATAATATTTATATTTTCTATTTAAAAATTCCTAAATATTCTTACTTAAAAAATTAATATGTATATATAGACACAAATAAACACATACACATACGGTATTGCGAGTCTTGGCGGGAGTAAACACCCTTGCACCTCAGACCTTTCTTTATATTTTGCACAAGAAAGGTGATTTTTAATCGAGTGCCATATTAAAGAAAAGTAACAGCAAAAAAAAGTAATGGCATAAATTTGGTAACTCCTTTTTCAAATACAGGTGAAAAAGAAATTAATAGACATATCTTTATCAATCTTAATCATCTATATAATTAAGAGTAATTCAGTAAGTAAGAAAATACCCTTTGTTACAAATTACGTCTTCATTTGTTTAACTAGTGAGAGCCTAGGAAATTTATGAATTTAGGTTTATTTAACACTAAGAGTTAGGGTTATGAGCGATTGTAGAGGCAAAATTTGTAGCTCGAGTTAGAACTGTTTAAATTTAGAAAATTAAGATTTAAATCTTTTGGAAATTACTTAGCTTAGTCACTCTCTTATATTTATAGAAAAGTTTCCAAACAAAATTGCGAGACATTATTCATATTGCACCCAGCGTTCTCATATTCATAGCAGAAAAACTTTTAACTTATTAACATAAAGAGTCACAAATTGTGATTTAATAACACATATTTAAAAAAAAACACTAGCAGCAAATGAAAATATTAAGGAATAATGAAATAATATAAATTTTCACATAAGTAATTATTACACAATACCTTGAGCTATAAATTAATTGTTCTCAGAACAAAAATATGATTCAGTACTTTTTGTTTCTGGAAAATAGTAACTACCTTTCTTAATCAGCTTTTTCAGCTCTACCTAATATATTTGAACTTGGGCTTCATATAATTACATTTCAATCAGTAGAAGTCAATATACCACGAAGTAGTTTTTATTAACTTTTTTATTACTGGTCTTAAATATATTTTTATGTTTATATATAGCGTTAAGACACCCAGTTTATGAGTATTAAATGTACAAGAAGCATTTATACAAAATATAAATATTTAAGACTCCTCGTAAATAATGTATTGTTGAAAAGAGAAAAAAGCGAGCAAAGCAAATAGCTGTTTCGATGTCGAAGCAAGCTCCTTTCCTCCCCCCTCTCTCTGTATATAACCACTGTCTACAAATCAGTATTTGGATACCTATGCAAATGACGATATCTGCGGTCCTGAGGTACATCACGGCCTCCGCCGGTATACATCGTGTAGAAAACAACATCGGCATTAGTCGCATACAAGATACCGCGCAGTTCGGATCTCCCTGATTTCGAGAAAGGTATAATTATCGAGTATCACAAATGTGGCCGATCCTTAAGGGACATATCTAGCGATCTGAAGTACCCAAAATCGGCAGTGGCCTATGTGATTAAGAAGTGGATGGTGAGCGGTGATTGCCGGAATGTGCCCCGATTCGTCTGACCAACGAAACTGAGAGATAGAGTCCAACGAGTGCTGTCTAGAAAAATTCGGAAGAACCACACCAACCTATGGCCTTCATCCGCAAGGAGTTTCAACAGGTATCTGGGAGTATTGTTTCAATGAATACCATCCATAAGGAAGCACATATGTTTGGTTTTCATGGTCGTGCTGCTGTCCATAAGCCTTTGATCACAAAGTCCAACCGCGCTACTCGGTTAATGTGGTGCAAAGTACATCGAAATTGGACCGTAGATCAGTGGAAACGGGTTCTTTGGAGCGACGAATCAAGGTTCACCCTCTACCGTTCGGATGGCAGGGTCTGTGTCTGGCGTCTGCCTGGAGAATGTTCCCTGCCAGAATGCATTGTACCAACAGTCAAGTTCGGCGGAGGTGGAATTATGGTCTGGGGGTGTTTCTCCTGGTATGGACTGGGACCCTTGGTCCCCATTCATGGTAAGCTCAACGCCGATGCCTACTGCACTATTTTGGATGATAATGTGTTTATTACGTTGTGGCAGTTTTACGGATTGGACCCCTGTTACTTTCAGGATGACAATGCCAGTAATCATGTTTCGACATTAACCAAGGCTTGGTATGGTACCAATGGAGTTCATCAAATGGATTGGCCTCCCCAGCGCCCAGACCTGAACCCTATCGAGAACCTGTAGGACGAGTTGGATCGCCGAATTAAGGGGTGCACTACCCGTCCAAAATCGGTGAAGGAACTTGTATGTCTACTCCAAGCCGAGTGGAAGACAATACCACTAGCTGTAATACAAATACTTATGGAAAGTATGCCCCGGAGGGTTCACGCTGTAATCGTCTCTCGTAGAGGTTCTAGCAACTATTGATTTTGAATAAAGTGAGTTTTTCTTTTCTATCACAGGTGTCCAAATACTTATTGGTAGACAGTATATATATATATATATATATATATATATATATATATATATATATATATATATATATATATATATATATATATATATATATATATATATATATATATATATATATATACTCTTCCTATAAGTGACAGACGACTGACCAATATATGCGTTGCTTAATTTGTGCTACATACATCATAATAGTTGGTTATTGCTAATGGACAGACATTAACATTTCCTATAACAAATACTTATTTGCAACTGCTTCTATCAGGTAACACGGGAGAAAATACGAATATTAAAAATGAACTAGTTTTTGTTTTATTTGGAACTATTAGTTATAGAGCTAAATGAGCATTTTTGTCATAACATACCTAGATATTAAATATTCGACTCTCCCCTTTCTCCTTAGAAATTAATATATTCCATGAAAGTAATATAAACATGTCATTTTAAGAATTGCCTTTAAAAATATTTTTTGAAAAACAAAATAAAAAATATATCATATAAAAATATTTTTAGAAGAAATGCTCTTGAAGGAGCATTTTTCTTCTAGCTACTAGTTCAGATGAATGTAAGGGCTGTTGATCTTTTGCCATACAATAATGTTGGGGTCAATATAAAATCAGCTCTAATACAATAAAATGAATTTTCATCACTTTATTTTAAAGACATTTATCCTTTGACGGAATATGAACTTCATTTGACCAAAGTTAATAAAAAACCTTACTATACCAAATAACTTATGTATTTCAAGAACGCCAAAGTCAAAACGTAGTATAAAATCTCTCTAAATAAATGCTTTTCCTAATACAATGTTCCCAATAACAAAAAAAAAAGGGAATTAAATCAATCAATCTTCCGTAGTATAATCTTTAACTTATACTATGAAAATGAAATTTTTTTCTTAATAGGTAAAATGTCCTATGAATTTTATAGCGGCATATTTTATAGCTATTATATGAATCTTCTTAAAATTCATACAACCACTGGTTTCTTAGATGCATTTTTTATGATGCACAACATTTTAGGAGTAAACAAATTGTTTAACGTTTCTGGTTAGGTATGTATTGTTAGACTGTTGTTTTGTTCTATTTGCATTATAGACACCGAAACCCCTGCAAGGGATAAAAATAAAAACAAACACTAACTGGATAGCTTTTAGTATTATTAAGTTTATACTATTTGGTGTGTTGGACGAGAAAACAGGTGTACATAACCCCTAAGCAATTATTCAATTTTCACCCTTTAAAATTAAAAAAAAAATATTTTATTGATGCGTATGAGTCATTTAATTTAAAAATTCGACATCAGCATTTAAAAATTTAAAAATAGAAAGAAATTAACTGTTAATTATTTTTTCAAAATATTCTTGAAAAATCTTAATTTTTAAGGATACAATGATAATAATTTATGATACATTCAGTGATTCTTAACTTTGAAAGTAAATTTTTGTGCTTCAATGTTAAGAATGTTACTGCTCAACATACTACATTTGGTATAAAAGTGTTAATTTTTGAAAAGAATTATGCATTTTAGTATTAAATTTGTCCTTTGACTATATATAATTTAAAAAAGATCTAATAAACTTTAATAAAATACTCAGTATTTTATTAAAATTTGGTAAAAAAAATTATAAATATATTTTTAATAAAATACGCAGTATTCATTGACATGGGTGTTACATGATAACATACTTTTACTGTCTGTCACTATTTTAAATAAACTGAAAAGAAGTTTTAAAATAATACAGTTATGAAAATAAATGAAGTATTATACACATTTTAGGACAGTTATGGATTTTATTGTATTTTATAGCTTATTTAATTATTATAATTTGTAGCATTTTGATAGAAAAGAGAAAAAAGTAAGTTAAGTTTTTCCAATTACATCTGTTAGAAATGGGATACGCACTAAATTTAGATAGTTATCTTTCATAACATTTTGAGGATTAGGTAAAATACTTGTATCCTGATTAAATTATAGGAAATTTTAAATATGATACCATGTTTCATGCAAACTTTCCTTATTTTCAAAATTTCCTATCTTTTTATATTATATTTTTTTTCCTTTTTTATTTAAAGGTTTCAACTATAGAACTTTATATATATCCTTGCATTTCTTTTTCCTTAGAATGTTAACAGAAAGTGGAAAAAGGGTTATTACAAAACAAGGAGAGGAGAGGGAGCAGGTGAAAGAGCGTGGGATGGGGGAGATATAGGGAAAGAGAGAGAGAAAAAGAGATAAAAAGGGGTTATCCAAATAACAGGCATTGTCTGTAGTAGTACTAACTTTGTAAAAGATTCACAAAGAAAAAAATAGAATAAGTGAATTAAACAGATGAAGAAAGGAAAAGAAGATCTTAAAATTAGGAAAGAGGTAAAGATCCGTATAAAGATGAAAAAATGGAAATAAGGAGCACAAGTGTGCTACTTTTAAATGGCGTCTTTAAATTGTGCCTAGTCCACTATAGTCTAGGGTCCGGTCTGTCGGTAAGTGTATCAATGCTATTTAACAATCACTAAATGTCTGTAGCAGAACTAACTGTCGTATTATAAATACAGTTGGGTTTTTTATTAGAATGATTGCATAGTCTAACATCCCACATCTTACTGAAATCCAAATAAAAACGTTGATTTTATAAATTATTTGGAAAGTTTGGCAACTTAATGCTAGTAATTTAGTTAAATATTGTTAGACTCAGTAGACTCAGTAGACTCAGTAGCAGCTAATATCTAAATACTGACAAACTGCAACTATTACTTTAAATTGTATGAAATCTTTAACTCCAAGAAAATTTCTGCGACTTACTGCATATGAATAAGGAATAATTTTGTATTAAAACTACAGAAATAATTATTCTTGAATACATTTTTAAAACTGCATAGATTTTTTTCTGGTTATACCCTTAAAACTGAGGACGTCCATGCACGATAACTTGGTTTTAATATTAATGTTCCTTTGAATCTAATATTTCCTTAATGTTTTTTATTTATTTTACAAATGCCGAAGAGTTAGCGCGTAAGCCATTAGTTCACGGGCTGTCCACTACTTTTCAACAATGTCCTCAAATTGAGAAAGTACAACACAATTATTTAAATGTTCAAAAGTCATTGGATGACTAGAGTCACACAAAACGAAGTCCGGTGAATCCTCCACCCCAATTCTGTAAAGATGGATTTGTAAACAGTCATGTTCAGTCACACCTCTAAAAAGAGTCACTCCAGCCTTAACTTCCCCTAATGTATACTACATAAAATCTATGATTTAAAATTAGCTACTGTTCTATGGATTTATATTTTTATACAGATATATATTTACATTCCATGCCTTCTTTGTCTAAATTGAAAAGCATAATTAACAATGAGCTGCAATGTTACTTATAAATATGTATAGAACATTCATTTTTCTTTATTCATTTGCGTAAGGTACTGGATACATTTACAAATTAAATATAAAATGCTTTTTAGAAATATTCAAATCCCAGTTAGTAATAAAACAAAAATAAAGGTAAAAAGTATTCGCTTCGATGCAAAATACATAAAAAATATGTTAAAACAATGCAGCATAAACTTTCAAAATTTAGCAAACAAAAGTTTAAACGAGATGAATTCTAGTGGAAGAAACTTAAAAAGACAAGGGGAACTCGAAATTAGAGTGAGAAATGTTTGAAGAATAGAAAGCGTATTTTTGAAAAATAGAATCAATTTTCAAGTGCATACTGACAAATATTTGAACCCGTCTTTGCATGGATGTGATTGGCTGATAATAAGTTTTGAACTGCAGTTCACTGAAACAAATAACTTTTTATAATAAGTACGACAGAATGGGAAAAATACGTAAACACGAAAAGAAATTTTAAAATTTTTATTTCTCTCTGCTCTTATTGTCTGCATAGACAAAAAAAATTAATGGTATTTCTGTTTTCTGTTGAAAAAGGTTCAACAAATATTTACTAGATCAGAACAGACAATGAAATATGAAATAATAAAGAATTACTAAACTCTCTTTCAAAGCGGGATAATGAACTTTTTTAACAGCTTATGTACAATAACTAGAAATTCCTTTTCATATTTATTTTTATTTTCATTTAACAAAAGCTTTTTCTTCAGAATTTTTTTTAAAGAAATCAGAATTTGGAACATATTGAGTTTAAATTTTATAATGATTTTTAGATTTATTATTTTGTCTACTACTTAATTGCTTGGAGTCTTTAAAAAGGTAGATTTTCATTATTTAATGTCATTATTTAGTTCCATTGCTTGAAGTAGATATTTTTACAGCCTGAAATATAAAATATTAACACAATTCTGATTCACATTTTTAATTTAAAAATGGTTTAAATTACTCTACTTATGTTCTCTGGATTTTACTTGTTATTTTGAAAGTTCATAATTTGGTTTGGTTTGAAGTGCTACGGTCTACTTTTTGCAACACGAGGGCTAATGAGCTGGGACCTACAGCTTAAAGGTTCATAATTTCATAATTTGACTCTTCTTCCAAACACTATTTTGTACTTATGTACTTACTAAGAAGGCATCTACATGTAAGTGACGGTCTTTCTATCGCATTTCATTACTCTTATTTCAACCCCGGAAATTTTTTACTGACTAATATTGCTCCTACATATCTCTCTGCTATGTTGCTTACAAACGCCTGTGTAAGCAACATAGCAATTGGTAACATTGCAAATTGTAAATTGCAACATTGAAAATTGTAAGAACGCATAACTGATTTAACTAAAGAACTGATTCTACAAATAACCAACTCTAAAATTATTCGAGAAATAAAATTTGAAGCCCCAAAATAAAACTTATGAAGAAATATGAGAAATTAATTTAAGATAACACCACAATTTACGATCTTTTTGCTCCATTTTCGAAACGAATTTCTATTAAATCACATGCAAAACGATCGTAGAAACAAACTTTGATTCTTTTTGTATAATTATGCTTGTATAGTGACACATTCATAACCAGCAATTTTTTTGCGTTTCTAATACACAGTACCGGCAAAAATAAGGAAATTTTGAAGCTGGTTGCTGAGAAAAAATAATGATAAAAAGTTCAAATATGAAGGCACTGAAATATCAAAGTACAACCTAAATAAAACAATAATAGAATTATGTAAATTATATTTCTCTCTCCTACTCCTATTTTCGAATGAAAACGCATATATGTGGTAAAGGCCGGATAAAACTGCTTTAGTCAGTATCTATGTACGGAGTAAAAAAAAATTGAAGGGTACAAAATTACCAATACAAATGGAGAAAAATTAGTAACGGATTTTTAAATTAGAAAATCATCTGAAAAAATTATAAAACATAGTAAAAAAATCTAATTTTATGTACTAAAGACCATAAAACCTTTAATGCACTGTTGCAGCAATAGATAAGTACATCTGATAACAAATTTGGAAAAATGTGTTCTTTAAGTCTACTAAGGGGCCTATAATTGTAAAAACACATGTTTAAAGTATGAACAGACAATATATTGCACGACGAATTAAAAATAAGAAATTCGTCTTTTTTAGTTATAGTATGTTAAATATTTAACTTTTACTATATTTTATAGCTATCCTTTAGTTTCACTATGTTCAAGAGACTAATAGGTTTCGTCACCTTACTATTAGTCTTATGATTTAGATGTGTCTATTTTAAGGTTCTAGAAATATATGCGAAGATACTAGAAATATAAAATTTGTGCAAGTATTATAATAAATTTGATATTTTATTTGTAACCCAAACTTAAAATTTTATCTATTAATTGAATCAGTTTTTATATTTATATTGACCACCCAAATAAATATTTTTGAATGAAATACAAATTATGACTCAAATTTTTAATATAAGAAATATAACGCATCACAAGTACTCTATGTTTCAGTGAAATGAATTGCTTTATTATTGACTATATTTATACAAAATATAATAATGCAATTTTGATCTGTTCGCATTTAAAATTTTTTATGCTTATTTAGTTTCCTAATTGTTATATATAATTAAAGGTGTTTTAATTAGTTTAAATATCTTTAACAATCTCAAACTAGAAGTAAAATTAAACTTAAGTATTTTTATTCTAGTGATGTAGATATGTCTATTTTAAGGCACTAGAAATATATGCAGATACTAGAAATATAAAATTTTTATAAGTATAATCATAAATTTAACATCTTATTTATAACCCACACTTAAAATTTTATTTATTACTTGAACCATTGAAATCTTTAAAAAGGTTTCAAAATTTTAAAATAAATGAAGACGTCGGATTCGGCTTCATTCTTTTTTTATTCCAACGGATATTTTTTTTTATAACATATTTGTAGCTATTAAAGTAAATAAAATAGCAAAGGATAAAAGAAAAAGAATGAAAAAACGAATCTCAACCATCTTATGATTTATCATACACAAATAACATACAAACCAGAGAGTACTCAGGATTGAGGAAAATGTATGTAAACACATCACAGATCACGCAAGGTCTTGCGATCTTGTTAAAACTGCAAACAGATCGATTTCTGCTCTGTGGCGAGCGCTGGCGGCTCTACTTAATCTTTGTCAGATGGAAAAGTAAAATTATGTGGAAGCTTTCGTGTGAGTTGTTGACAGTGTCATGCGTGAATAAAAATGAATAACACTGGGGGATACTTCCCTAATTTCTTACATGTTTATACAGAAAATGTATCTAAAGGCAATTAAGGCATCATTTATTGGAAGTTTATTGTCCTTTATGCACCTAAACAACGTATTATAACTGTAGAATAAAATATTAATTTATGTACAAATGTTAAAGAGGAAGAATATTTGGGAGAAAAATCTTCATATTTTATGCACAATACATTTCCTTTCAAAACGCATTTTACTTCAGCACAAAAGAATGTAATTTCCTCAGGCATAGTAATATAATATTATTTAGAACGATTGATAAAAATGCACTGCCTCATCTCATTAAATCCTTTTATGTATGTTGTTGTGTAGTGTTTTACAATTATAAGATAAAGCCTAATTTTACCAGACACATTAATATTTGAAAGATGTTTTAAAGAGTCCACAACCCCTTACTACGTATAATTGTATTACTGCACACTAATCATGTATTTGGAAGATATACAGTACCGCAAATCTCCCCTTTGAACCAAATGAATCTTAAATTTTTAGACTCTATAAAATTTTTAAAATATATTCAACTACAAAATGATATCAAGATTTGACTTTTGAATTCGATTTGTGAATCTACAAGGGACAGTCTAATCACTACACCATTCATAAATATAAATACTGGCAAAAGAGGGTGATTTCGCTTATCAGCGTCACCTGTAAACATGCTATGCAAAAATTTAAACGTGTTGAATAAAGCTAATGCCATTCATATAGAAGAATTTATTTTCTTTACGAGTATAATTTAATATGTATATAATACAAGGAGTTATTTAGGGTGCCTTTTAATTTTTTAACCACAAAAGAAACTAAAAAAAGACTATAAAAACTACTAGCTTTTTTTAAAGCCTTGTAAAGGCTACATTGTAAACATAGATAAATATTTAAAACTTAAAGATCCAGCAATTCACATTTTATTTTATTCCTAATCAGTTATGGATCTCCTTATTATGTTATAACAACCTTAAAATGAAAGTTGTGCAGCTGAATGATACTTTTAGTTCTAAGTGACTAAACTAAACCCATTTTTTTATGCCAGTGTTTACACTAAATGATATTGAATTTATATATACTTGAAATCTGTCTGATCTTAGTCAAGATAATTTAATTTTAATTAATGATACATATAAAGTATCGTTGTTGCTATGGTGATACGAGAAATGACAATTCAAATTGGCAAATTATATAAGAGAAATGGATGGCAAAGATGTTGGGCAAGGATCAAGCCTAACAATGTGCATCCCATACAATCATAATTTGATTTTTGCCTTTGAAAAGACTATCACAAAAGAGTATGTTTCACTGGTTATTCATCGTATATGAAAAATTTTATATATATTTGAAGAAGCATATAGTTACACTTAGACTTTAACATACAGAAAAGAGTTCAATATCCTTTTGTTATATTATAAAAAAATACGTTTTACAAATTGATAATTATATTATCTCTGTTTTTCAAATACAAATTTATCCTAAAGCTATAATGTTTAAAGCTAATTTTGTATATATCATCTAATACATAATAAAATGAACTTAAAAATATTTTAACAACATAGAAAACGCATTATTTCTTAATAATGCAATCTAGAACATAGTTTTCTAAATTATTAAGAATAAATATTTATAAAATCAATAAATTCAATGAAAATGATTGCATGTTTAGATAATGTGTACTGAATGCATTAAAATCTAGTTTTAAATTTTCTAAAGAAAATAAGTTTTAGAATTTTATTGTTATCAAAGTACTTGAAATTTCTCTTCCTTTTAAACTGTTGGATCTTTTTATTTTGTGTTATTTCACTTACAAAATACTTTGCGTGAGAGAAACAGTCAAGGCGAAAAGTGGGGAGAAAATTGACATTTATTTTCTTTTCACGAAACTGTTTTATGCAAAGTGCAAACATGCTTTTTCACAGATTATAAAGAAGCTTAAAATAACAATTTTGTACCCACTATTAAGAAGCAATAACATTAAAAGAAAGATAAATAATAAAAAGGACAATAGTTGTATACATAAATTTTCTCAAATATTATTTCAATTCTCATTACTCCTTACGATGAACGTAAGATAATCATTAAGCTGCAATATAAAAAAAATTAGGGCCAAGTTCAAGTCTCGTATCTCACATTCCGTTCCTCAAATTTGCAGAGATAAGCAAGTTTCGGGTTTGGTTTGGAACGCTACGGTCTACTTTTGCAACACGAGGACTAATGAGACGGGGACCTACTGCTTAAAGCCGATTCCGAATGGCTACGAACATCCATGCCTCAGTGGATTCGAACCGGAGTTCGTGAGTTCCCAGTCTCATTAGCCTTCGAGTTTCAAAAGTAGACGTAGCGCTCCAAACCAAACCCAAAACTTGCTTATCTCCAGGAATTTGCGGACAGAAGGTGAGATACGAGAGGTAGGCGTTTGACTTCAATTTGGTCCCTAATCTCCCATGCTGTAATTAAGTAAAAAGACAGAAAATAAAAAAAATAGTGTATACAGAAAATATCTTTTAATTTAAATCAGGAGTTTACAATGACGGCCCGGGGGCTGTATGTGGCCCGTGATGCCATTTTTACAGCCTGCGAAAGCTTTTCAAAAAATTTCAAAAATCTGTAGTTTTTTTTTGTACAAAATTTATTAAATATCAGTAAAGTACTCAACTTACAAATTCTCCCTTGCTTTACCTTCTAAGATTAGCTTTAGCAGAGCTGGTGCTCGACATCTGTTCAATAGGTAGTTTTAACCATCTTGCCATTTGCCAGTATTAATTCAAATAAACTGACACTATTGAGTGATTCTCATCAAAATTCAATTGTTTGGGGGTATAATTGATCTCGCTTTATTTTTAATTTTCCTTTCTTATATAATTAAAAGATAACTAGTTTTATAAGAGCTTTAATTATCTTTTTTAATCTTTAAAAAGCTTTTTTAATTTTAGTTTCATACCTTCTCATGTTTATTCTTACAGTTAAACTGTACAAATACTCATGAGCCCCAGAAATGTATGGTATATCATAGAGCTTTTCAACTGCTTTAAGCAACTAAGATGACTAAATCATTATTTAATTAAACTTTCATATTAATTTTTACTGGTACCCCTTCCTACGTGCAGAATTTTACGGAAACTGGTCTATTATGACAGTGTGTCCAGTACATTATGTTTCCAATATGACCCTCTAGCTCTTACAAGTTGGAAAGTCCTGATCTAAATCAATAGAAGAGGAAAATGAGAATGTTATTGATCAGTCAAATGCTTTTAAAGTAAATAGTCAATTTTTAAGTAAAAAATTAAATATCTTATTGATATATTTAGAATTTTGATAATTAAATATCTCTTAAATTTATTCTTGTTGATACGATGAATTGTTCTGTAAACAAGTTAATAAATGTCATTTAAAATGATGTGCATAACGGAAAATATATTTATGAACAGTGGTGTAAAAATCTTTCTACTTAAAATAGTTCATTACTACTGTTGGTGTTTAATATAAGCTACAATGAGTAATAAAACCAAAACCTATGTCCTACATAAGGAAAATGGCATTTCAGAAAATTACGAATGTAACTAAGTTTACTTAGTTAGCTTTTTTTATAAATATTTAAATAAATTGTTTACTAGTTATAAAATACTGAGATATTTTTTAACTTGCAAAATAGTAAAAAATCTTGACACGTATAAATATTTTTTGAGTTACTAGTAGAAAATTTCTTTAAATAAAGAAGACCGATATTTCCCTTTGTATGTAAGGTAAAGAATTTATTTAGCAACCCTAAATTAAATAAAATTATGACTTGATTCACAGTAATCAATACTACATCATCAAGCAGTAGATCAATACTTTCAGTTCACCCCGGGAATTACTCAAGATTGTTGTCTTTACCGTCCATTGGAAAGACTATATTATTCAGCTACTTCAATTATAAAATACTCCTTTCGTATGCATAGGGAAATGATAAAAGAGTTTCCAGATTTCTTATAAAATCCAATGTATAAAATTGCCTAAGTGATTTTAAGTACATAAGCTTCAGTTAAAAACATTAAATATTTGAGAATACATTATCATTTATAGTTTTCATCAAGGGAACATTAACAAATTTTTAACTGTAACCAAAGGAGATGTGTATAATATCTATTCTAATTAAAAGTTTATCTTTATTGTTAATATGTATTCACGTAAAGAAACGTTTTTTTAATTACCTAAGATTTTTATCAGTGTTGTTGCAAATAACTTCAGTTTAAAACCAGAATAATACCTATTTAATAATGTGATTAAAAACTTTAAATGCTTGTAGTCCAAGCAATAATTTTAAAAGTATACACCGACAGTGAGGTAATAAATCGAAGCATCTTTTTATAATTAAAACTACTTTTTAAATGGCTATTAAAACATGAATGTAAAAATGAGATGGCAGCACACTCAAATCAAATTTTTATGCACCCTATGAATTAATTTAAAAAAATGAAAGGAAACTTACCGGTATGCTCTGAGAAATTAATGCCTCAAAATTAACAAACATAAATTCCCGACCGAGAATTTGTCTTAAAGAGAATTTATTTAATGAAATGGTTAACTAATTGGTAGTACTTTATCGACCTAGGGGAATCCGGAACAATTTCAGTGGAGGATGATTAGGTTATCTAATAGAAATAATCTGTTGAGAAAAGGTTAAAAATTTAAATCACAAATTTCAGTACTCATTCCGTTAAATTTATATATCAAGACTTGCCATACACTTCATTATTAATATAAAAATTATACAGAAATAATTACATATTTATACTTCTAATTTCTTTCCGTCTCTCTCATGGTACAAGGAAATTATACTAATTCAGCAGGACTTACAATTACTTTCCATAAAAGTCTAGGTGTAATATTAGAAACAAATTATTTTCATATAAAACTTTCAGCAGTTCAGTCGCATGCTGCAAAAGGATCTTAAAGCAATGAAATAACGTTGCAATTTAACATGAGTAAAATATTGTGCATGGGAATTAAAAGTAACAATTTTTTTTAGTAAATTTTAAATTTCGGTATTGTAACAAATTTAAAACAGGCTATAAAAATTAGTATAAAGTAAAGATATCCCTGTAAAAGTTTTTAGAAAACTTTTCGAATTAATAACAGTAACTATGATAGCGATTCTATAAAAAAATTTTGCAATTAAAGCAATAATTAACCCTTTCTGGGCTGGTGTCCTACTAACAGTACACCAGATATGGTCTTGTTCTGTTTAAAACATTTTACAAAATTTTACCCAGGATCCTTGTGTTCAGATAAAATAAATTGTATTTAAAACATGTTTCACGTTTTCTCTGAAAGGCGCCTATATTTGTTTGAAAATATTCTTTCAGGATAAATTTCTCTTCCATGTTCGAATTCAACGTCTCACGTACTTCTACGTCCATCAGGAAAGTCACTTTTATTTAATCTGATATCTAATATAAATAATTTTAATATTATTTATAAATATTAGCTTTAGGAGCATTACTTTAGAGAGTGTTTTATTTGGTTTTTATCTTAAATTTATATTTGTGATTTAGGGCCATATTAGAATACGCATTCGAAAGTTCAAACGTTTTGTCGAAATAAAAAAGTAACAGCATTTTAACGTTTTAGTAGAAGTTATATATGTGTTTTAATAGATTAAAAAGTTTTTTACTAGAATCAGAATCAAGACCCGAAAGTTTTATTAAAGATAAACGAAAATTAATAACGGTTACTAATTTTAAGTTACAAAATGGAAAAGGATTGAGATAACATTAGAGGTTTTACAGCTAGTATTTTCGTTCAAAGCAGCATCAAAAATTGTTGAACAAGAAATAAGATAGAAATGGAATGTACTCAGGACGGAGTCTTTTGAAAATAGAACTATGATGAAGTAAAGTACTTTTGATATATTAGCATATAAGTCATTATAAGAACTCATGGCAGATTGGAGCGATTCTTGGAATAATTTCTTGACATGGTCCTGGAGTAATACCGAAGCGAAAATAGCTAGCTTAAAAACAGCGATGCTTAAAAAAGCGATAATGAAGCAACAAATTTAGAAGTATTGAAATACTGTAGTACAGCAAAAAAGTCAAGTGCTTACTCTCTAAAGAAACCAAGCTTGACATCAAGTGAAGTTTTCTTGGAGATTTTTGGTATAAAAAATTCCACTTCTAACGTTAACATTTCACAGATTTATTACGACATTTTTAAATCATCTAAAAACATTGCCACATTTTTAGAACGAAACTATTTAATGAAGAAAGTTAAAGTATGATTTTTAAAGTAAAGAGTTAAAACTTTTATCGCAATATTTAAAGAGAGTAGGAAAAATATGACTATATTGGTAATTGGAGTATGCTTATTAAACACTGAAAATACAATTATGTATATCAGTTGTTTACTTATATCCAGTCAAAAATGAAAATTGAAGGACAAAAATCTAAAATCATGGGGTTAAAGGGATTTGAACAGAATAAAAGTAAGAATGCACAATATTTATGGTAATAATGTATCATTTTAGTTGATTGGGGACAAATGTCGATAGAGAGTATAAAATATTCATCAATAAAATATAATAAATTACATGCAATTAAATGAATTTGCCTTCTGAATGAAAACATACCAAGAAAGTGGCAAATATTTTTAAGCAATAAGGGAAAACTTCTAGATTAAATATAAAATTTCTTTCATTTATAGTATAATCAAGCGAAAAGTTTTTAGGGGGGATTTTTTCATTTGCCTTTAATTTTTTTTCTGACGGCTTATAATAACATTTAAGTTACTGTTTTTCATTGATAAAAGCCATTTTTATGAAAATATCACCATATGCTTTCCATAATTTTCACTACTCTATTTTAGACAAGAACATTCCTCGAGATAATTATATTATGTTGTTTGCGAAATGTAAAACCAACTTTTCTAAGTAGCCAATCCCACGGTACTGTAAGTTTGTAATAAACCTAGCAGGAAAAAAAGACTCAATATAGTAAAGGGAAAAGTTTAAATACCGATGGGATTTTCCCCCCTCAGCACTTGGGAACAGTCACAAAAGCTGGCCCAATTGCTGATGTCACTCTGCAATAGTTAAATATTCTCAAAGGAATTTTATGTAACTATCATCAAGAAATCAGGAAACGAGTTAACTTCTTGGATAGTAAGAACGAATCAAGTAAATAAAAATCGTACTTGATAGCAGATTAAAAGCCTTTATAATATACATTTTGCTGCTCCTTTTAGAATTATAGCTAAGTTTACGCATCAAATCGGCCTATTAAATTTTTCATCGCCTCATCGTCTTATGAAGTAATTAGACACACATATTTCTAAAGATCTATAAGTATTACAAACATAAAATTTTGAAAGTATTTAAAATAACTTTAGCAACACTTTATTTATAAACTAAATTTACAATTTTACTGAATAAATAGAACAATTTTCATATTCATTTGACCATCTAAAATAAATATTTTTAAATGAAATACAAATCCTGATACAAATACTTAATATCCCAAATCTAACCTATTAAACGTACCTTAGGGTCTTCAATTTAAAAAATTGAGAATAAAAGCTATGAATGAACCTACACCTCAAAATTCCTTCTAATTTAAATAAAAGGCTAACCATGGGATAGTGGCTATGAAGGTATAGTAAGTACGGCTTTTACCGACAGTTTTTCACATTATATTATGTTTAAAATTTAAACATTAGAATTTATATTTAATATCAAATATGCTTTTATGTATAAAATTAGCAATGAAATTTTTACTGCAATATATTGATTAATTATAGTATATTTCATTCACAATTCCTGATCCAGGTTTTATGAAACTACTATTCAGTTTAAATAGTTCATAAAAAGGAGAGGGGGTAACTAGATTTTAAAATTTGATATTTCCCTTTGAATACAACGTTTTCAGTGTACAGTTTTCAGACTATTCTAAATAAGATTACTTTCATTAAGATTAATTATATGTAGTACTGAAAAAAAAAAGATCTTTTAAAAATATTTTAGACAGTGATTAAAGGTAATTTACAACAGACATAATAATATTTTATAGACTAATAATATCCCAATTAGTTAAAGCTTTAAAAGTTACCTTTATTTATGTGTGTGTGTGTGTGTATTTGTGCAAGGAGAGGAAGGAAGAAGAGACAAATCCTGAAAGACTTGTAGATAAATATGTTACCAAATACTGTGAATTATTCGCATTTCCCATTTCTTAAAAAAGTCCACTTTTCCGGCAAAGAACATCATAAAAATGAAGTTGTTGGTAGACTGTCTATTAATTATGACTTATGAAACAGAAGAATCTATAACTTATTATTACATAAGTAATATTGTAAATTTGTTTTATTTGAAATCCACTATAATAATACAGAATTAATCAAAGCATGGACATCATTAGTTTCATTCCATCCTTTTTAATAACATGTATATTGAAAGCTATTTAAATACAAAGCTATATAAATATTTGTATAAAACAAACAGTTTTGAATACATAAAAGTTAAAATAAACCACACGAATATTAAGAGAGATTAATAAACTCGTGGTAACATAATGATAATTTAATGTTACTTTAAACTACTGTGTAAATATGGCACAATTATTAATGAGACAGTTTTGTGAGAAATAATTTTATAAGTCTAGACACGCAAAGAAGCAAAGAGAGACGTAAAATTACAGACTAAATTAATAGAATTCTAATTCCCGAACAAGCTTTGCCATTAATTTACCAAACATTTTTAGTAGGAAATTCACAATCGCAGTTTAAAATAGAGTTCTGACAAACGAGATACTTCTTTGGAACATGAAACCGAACCAAATGTTGCTCGAAAGCGAACATTTTAACTCTATTTTGCGATAATATTTTGCCTCAAACATTTACGGCATTAATTATTTTGAAATCCGAGACACATGATGCGATGAAATGGTTTAACGATGGCTCTTAAACTTCAGTGCTTAACGGACTTATTATACAGAGTTTTCTAGTTAAAATTTTATTATGACCTATCTTAACTTACATTTTAGAAACAGATATATTCTACAAATGTCTACAAAGATCAAGTTCAAAAATTTTATTCAGGCTAAGATGATATACATTTATACTAAAAATATATACCATTTATAAATATCATTCCACTCGTAAGACGAATTTCTTCAGATAATTTTGATTTACTTACTTCACTGTAAGTCGAGGTATTTAAGTTAAAAAAATAGTACATCTGAAGAGTCTATTCAACGTCATTTCAAATATACCATGTATTCTGAAAATTACATTTTTTAAATTTTAAATCAAACTGATGTTAGATCTAAGTTACTTCAGAAAAGTAATAATTTTGAAAGAATCTTAAAAATTTCTAAAATACCTCTAATATGCCATTTATATTTTTCCAATTCTGACAGGCTAGACAGGTTTGCTTTTATGGTTTCTTACTGGATACGAAACAAACACTTCAAAAATATGTCAGGAACATCCAAAATGATAAAAACAACACTATCGTGAAATATGGCACAGAACAATGAAGGGGGTATAAGTTTCTAACTCTTACAGATATTTTGAAATAAAAGTAAAATATTTTAACAAAGCTGTGTAAACCTTAAAAATTTGGGAATATATTCGACTTAGGTAAAGATTTTCAAAAAATGGCTTTCTTATTCAACTCTATGCGTTAATTAATATGTTATAAACATCAGTAATTTCTTATCGATATTAAACCTACGTTTATATTCAAAGAAACGTAATAAATATCAAACACATTTTCTAACTTATAGTAAATAACTTTAAAATAAATTACATTAATGCATTTGGTATATTGTTGAATTCCTTTGTGATCATATTTAATAATTCTCATAAAATATTCTCTTCAACAATTTTCAAGTAAAAATTAAATTCTAAAATCCTAGTTAATGTCTTTGAAATATTACTAATTGTTACTAATTTAGATTAAAAGCGTATTATAAATTTTTATATTGCTCATTGTAGAAAACTTTCATTACTCTATGCAAGTTTTCTACTGTAGTAGATATTTTATTTTATAATATTTGTTATATACAAAGAAAATGGTAGATTATACACAGAAAATATATCTATAAATGTGTTGTATAACTAATGTTTGGTACCTTAGGGAAACTCTTAAAAATAACCTCTTTTTATATCATTATCGTGAATATTTATAAAATATTTACTTAAATATGGTTCGATACGTTTGTATATTATCAGTCCTGATTAATAAAAAGATATTTATATCACCTTTCCTTTTGAAAACAGCTTACGTCAATGAAAAAGTTTCCTCCCTTGAATTATGTTTCTTCCAAAAGATATTTTCTTATATCTAACTGAACTAATATTCACACGGCAAAATATATTTGAGGCATTAAAATCAGCAAGAAACATCCGATAATTTAGTCTATTTCCAATAACTGAAAAATATTTTTATATCCTTAAAACACTATAAATGAATAGATACAGATAAAATAAAGATAAATTAAGATAAATCAGACATGTTTCTCTAAAATTCAAGCCACACGAGAATGGCTGGAAAATTATTTTTGTTTTGCTCTATTTGCATGAAATGTTCTTTGAATCTTTCGTTGATCACTCATGCTTTACAAGAAATATTAAAGCTGTCATAGACTAAAAATGAAAATATAAGCTGTATAACCTATTACATATATTTACTTTTGGTTTTTCTTTTAAATGAAGTTTCATAAGTTTATTATTCATTTATGAAAAACAGCTATTTATTTGACTGTATTACTGTGTTGCAGATCTACAAACATAACCAACAAAACTTTGTAACAAACATGTGCTTTAAACGGTGAGCTTTAGAAGATGGTGTTGTTGATTGTTGCTATCGTGTAACACTACACTTAACACAATTTGATTATGAATCCCTATTAAATAGTAATATTAAGTACAATAATTATATTAAAGTTTAATATATCATTTCATTTTATGTACATGATTATTAATGAAATAAAATTTGAAATAACAAAATTTTAAAAAAATTGAAGATATCACAAGTAGATTTTTTTTCACGAAGACTGTTTCAAACTCTTTATGTAAAGCCAACTTTTGTGCAAAATAATTTGAAATATTGTGTGAGGAGAACTGTACTTGGTTCAATTTTAGTTATTGATTTATAATATGATTTTTTAATATTTGTCCCAATAAATTAGGTAGAATATTGTGGGCACTATGAAAATCTGTCAACCTATTATTATTCGGGTAATTGTAGCAAAGAAGTAAACTATCTTTATTAGATGTATAAATTTATTGCCACCAAGTCAGAGACCCTCAACTTAATATTAAAAAAAAAGTCTTTCCAAAAAGGTAAAAGGTACCATTTTCACAATAAAAACCTTAATCACATACAGTAATAATCTACATGCTTAGTGTTACGAATCTTTTTATGTATAAGGAATTTATATACAAATATACAGATATACTGAAAATGAAAACTGCTTAAGCATTTTCACAAGCACAAATGTCATTAAAAGCTTAGAACGTGTGGAATCTTCTATACATAGCCAAAATTATCTTAACAATTGTAAAATATAGAGAGAAATGCAACGCATGTTTATCACGAGTTGTAGCAAACAAGTAAATGACCTTCGTTGAAGATATCAAATATATTACTACTGAAGCAGTCTTAAAAACAATCTTTCCAATAGTTTTAAGGATAATGGGTAATTTTTTTCAAAATCAAAGAGTATGTAATTTGAGATTCCAATGTACAGATATCTGTACAGTGGATTTAAAAGGACACTATGCTTATTTTTTGAAAAATTGAGATTTTTGCATATTTGTGTATGGTTTGTTCACCTTTTTAAGTGATGAAAGAATTTCCCCGATTTCCTAAAAGAGAAATCGTAAATTGAAAAAAGTCCCTACCAACCAGCATGTTTTTGAGGTAAAGAACACCACTTGGACATAAAGGTTCATATTTCCAGTTATTTTAGTCTATTTAAGGTACTACGTCTATTTTATTACCTCAGAGATGTTTGCAAATCTTTTCACTACATGCGGTCCAGTTCAACAAAACAGTGAAATAAAAAATATATTATACTCAACTGTAAAATTTGAAATTTGTGACTTAGTGGCTTTAACTTCCAATGTACACACACATATATACATTGTCCGATCGGTTCTCTGTTATTGTCCTCCTGTGAAAGATAGCATTTGACTGCCTACTACCAATACGGATTCTTAGCAGATTCATAACTTGTCTAATGCATAAAAATGTACTGTTGAATTTATACCATATAACTGACTAGGATTCTAAAAAAATTATAAAATTATATATTATACATCATCTCTAAAGTTTATTAAAATTGATATCTTAGCAAAATAAAAAATTATACTATGTTCCCCCTAAATATATTTTATTGCTTTCTTATTTGTAAGTTTATGAATGTTATTGTTGTATTTTACAATGTTCAAAATTAAGTTATACAACTCATAATTATTCATATTCATAACAAATAGTAATTTGACTGTAGATAAATTTTTTTCAACGCGTTTTGGCCGAACGCTGGCCGATTGGTTAGGGCGCTGATCGTCGGTACCGGAGTTCGTGGGTTCGAATCCCACTATGGCATGGATATTCGTAGCCGTTCGGAATCGGCTTTAAGAAGTAGGTCCCGGTCTCGTTAACCCTCGTGTGCAAAACAGTAGACCGTAGCACTCTAAACCAAACCAAACCAACGCGTTTTGAATTGTTTTTTGCCTTAAGGTATAAATAATTTAAAGAAAAAAAATATTTAAAAGCGTAATGAAAGTTGTTACAAACCAACTACTTAAATGCTGCTGGCAGTTTAGTTCTTGAAGTTATCACCCAATTTCGGTGTCCTTGTACTCCAAATACTTTCAACATCTTGTGGCTTAACACTGACTTGCGTTGTACTACTTTATGAATTGTTTTGCTTTATGAAAAGTATCATATGGTTGATATTAAAATAAAATTGGTTATACTAAATATAAAATAAAGGGTACATTTCCGTTAGAAAAAGACGCTATTAGAAATATTTTCCGTTTGAAAAATATAGGAATAAATCACGAAATATTGGCAAATATAGCACTTTTGCAGTCATAATTTTTGAAATTAAATGAGGCCACAGAGGACCACGTTACATCATTGGTTATCCATTCTAAGAGCGAAGACTAGAAATGAAGGACTACTTTTATACTGAAAAGTAGGAAAATGTTATTATGATTCGTAGATTTAAAATTTTTTTATTAGTCTAAATTTCAATGAATTGAAATATTAAAAACTCAAGACACTTTTAAAAATCTATTTGACACATCAACTTTAAGCAACTTCAAATGGAAGATTTTTTCACCTTATGATATCTTTTCTAATTATTATCTTAAATACGTGGGATTTTCACCATTTGTTTTCTATTTTTTTAAATTAGTTTTGTTGAATTTACATTGTTTCTAAAAAATAAGAACATTTTATAAAATGAAAAGGGAGAGTTTTTTTCAACAATTTTAAAATTTTCTGACACATTGTGGTCAGATTTATAACAGCACGATGTGAGTTTCATTAATTTTGATTTTTTGTAAACAATCATTTTTAGAAAATTATTTAATTTTTCATCTATTTAAATTTTTAAAAATTATCAGGAATATTAGATCAGGGGATTAAATTTTTAAAAAAGCTAAAATGTGTCTAAAAATTTCATTTCAAATAATATAAATGCTCAATGAAATAAACAACAACAAAAAAGCAGGTAGAATTTCATTGTAGGTCTATAATGTCTTTACTGTGAAAGTTTGAAGTCAATATGAGCAATAATTTTTTAATTACACTGCGAGGAATTTTCAAAAACATCATTTTCAGTAAAATACATTTAAGTCTTTATAGTTTCCTTAGAAACTATGACAATAAATACAAAGGTTATATAGTTTTATAGATTCTAATGTAAATATTTCTTTGGGGTTTGTTTTAAATGGTTTAAAAATGTTTAAAAATTTTATAAATGTAAAAATCCAAAAACAAATAGAATTTTTTAAGGTTAAATGTGGTGTGTCTCCTTAAAAAAGGCATAATTTTTTAACGGCTTTATTTTTTAAAACTTCACAAGCTAGTCAATTTGGAAAGCTATGATCAGTGGGTGGCTAATTTGTTTATAAAAATGATTCCAAATATCTACAAATATCCATTTTAACAGTGAGAACTGAAAAACAGTGACAAGTTCTGATCACTAATTTCTTAGACATTTAGACATCATTTATCAAACTCCAAGTCTAACCATGAACTGCTCTGGTTAATAAATGAATAAATGTTGGCTATCTTAATCAGTATCGATTTGTACTTCATTCAGCATGAAATCAGAATTTATTTAAGTTTAAAATAGCAAGTTAGGAAATGGAATTGTTGCAAGGTACTGATAACCTATGGGAAACGAGAAGTAAATTTTCATTCATATCCCCCCAAACAGATTAACAACCTGACACCGAGATATGACAAAATTTGAATTTTTTTATTAATGAATGAGACAAAATTACTTATTGAGGATTTTTGTAAGTTTTCTTGAAGATTCTTTGTAGATGGAACCAATGTTAAAGCTACTACATTTAGGGATTTATCAAGTTTTATCCTGATGGTTTATCAAACACTTAAAATTCCACTGTTGGAATAGATATTTGTAGCTGATTGGAATTGCCTTTGAAATAGTGAGTCTCACTCTATTTTAAACATGTAACAAAATTTCATGGTACAGCTTAATTTTATTTTAAATTAATCCCTCCCCTTGAAAATATATAATCAAAAGAAACGGCCTTTCTTTTCATCTTAATATTCATATAACATACATGATTTAAAGTTTACTGAAGTCATTTCCATTAATTAACACAAATAGAAGTTCATTATAACTATTAAGTGTAATTATTTTACTGCATGCCCATCACTAAATTAGAACAGGCTATTATCTTACTTTGTCTCATTAAAAATAAATATGGAATTAAATATGCTGATTTTAGAATAAATTTGCCTATTCACTTCATAGAAAGTGAAATAATTGCTCATAAGGAAATTGTTCTCCGAATGCTTTTGATTTGAAATTGAGTAAATACATGATTATACAAGAGTTCTAAGGTATCGCTTCGGAAAATATTTAGACAAGCATTTTCTTCCGGTTCACCGTTCCCCATTCATCACATCTCTGCTTTCTAGAGTCTCCGTAATGAGTCTTGGAAATGGAAGCCTCATGTCTTTCCACCCTGTCGAATCTGACTTCCTAATTATCGGCCATCTTTGGCAAGAGGGCGTGGATAATGCTTTTCTCTATTTTTAAGCACATTGTTAGACAAATATGTATTTATATGTTGCATCATTCACATACACGCATATATTTTTGCTTTAAATGGAAGAGCTTATTATATGAGTTTTAAAAAATATATACAATTATTATTACTGGCTAATTAATTTAAAATTACAGGGGAAGTTATTAAGCATTTAAAAAAAATTCAGGGAATTGAAATTATGGTATTTATAGTATGGTCACAACTCTTCAATTGAAATGTAATATACAGAATATAATTTAAAATACAAAATAAAAGAATTTTTTATTCCGATGTTATATAATAGGGTAAATAGTATTTAACCCATAAATGTCAGAGTCATTCCTGCTGAATATATATTATAAAATTTCAAGGAATTGAAATCACAGTATTTATTTTGTTGTATGTTCAGAGCCCGTCAATAGCAGTGTAATGTTTTTATGAGTCTGGAATGTAATTTAAAATACAAAATAAAAGTATTTTTTATTCCGATGTTATATAATAGGGGAAAATAGTATTTAACCCATTAATGCCAGTCATTTTTACCTAATATATATTAATGAATATCTTATATCTAAGTTGTCAAGGAATGCTCACAGTAAAACAAATATGACTTTTGAACTGCGCAGGCATAGGAATTCTTCTTGCTTTTATTAGTGACTGATTACCATTTTAAACATGATAGGATGCCATTTAAAAAAATGATAAACTTAATGATAAGAGATTTGCTTAGTATCACACAGTGCTGTAAAATGAATATACTTAAATACTTGATGGATTGTTTAAAAGACTGTCATCTACCTTCACGAAGAAACATAAAATTCTATAATATATTTTTTAGCTGTTGCTTAAAAGGGACGCTAAGTATTAATAGGTTAAGTAATTTTAGCAAACTTCATAAAACTGAGAGATAAAATGTATGATAGGCATTCATTGAGTTAAACCAAGTTCCAAAATAGTCTAATTTAGGGAAATTTATTCTTAAAATACCAGTTTCACTTTTCGTTAAGGAGGAATTTTTCTTCAGATTATATATACAAATAGAAATTAAGTAAACGTTGGGAATAATCAAGATTTTTAAAATCAAGTAAAATAGATAGTTTTTTCCCGTTTTACTATCCTACATCAGAGTTTAAAAATTACAAATGTTCTTCATTTACAGAAAAATAATCTAATAACTAAAAGCCAATGCTTTCTTATGTATTCTTAACGGTAGGCTTTCCACACGACCATAATTGTTCTAAAAATATAAAATGTTTTTGAAATAATTTTTTTGAAGACATTCAGCTCTTTAATGTTTAAAGTATTCTAAAATCGACAAGATAGAATAAATTGAAGGAGCATCCCCAAAAAGTAGGAATAGTTTTCAAATATTTTTATTAAAAAGGTATTTTAAAATATTTAGGAAATGAAACAGACACAGTTAAATTAATATACTTAAAATAACCAGTGATAAACTTTGTAAAAATCTTGAATTAATTTTAAAATTTTTGTTAATTCCAAAACTGAAGTTTCATTAAATGCTTTAGAATTACTACAATAGTGATAATCTGGAATAGTAATTCCCAAAGCAGAAAGAATCATCAGCTAGTTTAAAAACTTCGATTTTTAAACAAAGGACTTACTTCAAGATTTTAACTTTTTTAATTATGTAGATTTAAATAATTAAACACAGCTTTTTTTAAAAAATATATATAGTCTATTTCTTAAGGAATATAATAAGTTATAACATATTTTTGAGTTTTTAAAATGATTTCTAATATTGTCAGTTTTAGTTTCCATTACCTTACAGTCTAAATTAAAATTTTTGCTTTAGAGAATGAAATAAAAATTTTAATTCCCGTAAGTCGTTTTTGAAAGAACATATTACTGAAAAACTTACGTATGCTCATAAATGTTTTCTAACTGGAAATGGACACAATAAATTAACTTGATTTGATACAATGCGGTCCCTTGAGCTGATGTATTTTTAACACGTTATAAATATTTTTGAAAAGTCAAGTGGTATGGCTAACAAATGAAAAATGATTGTCGTGTAGTCCTCGTTTATATTTGGGTATTAACCTGTGATCAAATGTATAGTGGCATTTATTTTGGTTGCATTGTGTAAAAATACTAAGTACTAAATTTAGTACTAAATTTACCACAGGTTCTGAGAAACTACAGACATAAAATAAAAAAATAAACTAAAAACTAAATTAGAAGCATCTGAAACCAGCTTAAAATAAAAAAGTAAATTTATTATAATGATATATAACCATCTATGTACACACAAACTGATTCTATCTTCATAAAATATGCTTCATCAACACCTTCAAAATTAGGTGACACTCTAATTTAGTTCTGATAATAATTTTTCATCACTTAAGTAAATATGTAAATATAAGAGAGAGGACCTAATATCAATTTCAAATATATGTATAAGGGGGTACCTTTGTGAGTTAATATGGTGGGCCAGGAACACTGCTGGTTGAGGGCTGATCAGAATTGGGTATGTATGGATCTTCCTTCGGTCTGGTCAGGGGGTTCCTTCCGAGTGTTTGAGGTGCGGCCGTAATATTTGATACAGGAACACTTCCCGTCGGACTAGTCTCCTCGACTGGACTCACGAACACGTTCCGTCGGACTTGTCTCCTCGACTGGACTCACGAATATGTTCCGTCGGACTCCCGAACACCTTCTATCGGACTTCCGAACACCTTCCGTCGGACTTGTCTTGTCTACTGGACTCCCGAACACCTTCTCTCTTTTAGATTTTTTTATTTTCTTAATTTCATCCTTGTCTCCTCTTCCTTCTTATTGCCCAATCGGGATCGTTGTAAAAATCTAATTGGTCTGCTTAAACTCCGCCTTGAGAAGGCCAACGTGGAAAACCTTATCCCTTCTAATTGGGTACTGTCCCTTAGGGACTCATAAATAACTCCACAAAGGTACATTCTTATTTAGTTTCAAGTACGGAGACGAGATTCTAATCTGGGACTGGGATCAGAACCCCGCCCGAGACTACCGTACAAGACAACAATATCCGTAGAATATAATTTTATGGTCCTCTATCTTTTACAAATGATGTGATGAGGTCAGATTTAGATCCCGAGCATTTTACTTCTTGTATGAATGAATCAATTATATTACTGATCTAAATCGCCTCATCACAATAATGGCTATTGTAATCAACATTAATTTTTCCGTCATTCAAGGTAAAATTTGAATATAAGTTTAAAATGGCAAGTTAGGAAATACAGTTAATGCAAATTTTAAGACATACTTTCTTTACTTAGTATTACTTGTTGAAAAATATATCTGATGATACGAAATTTTATTATCACTTAGTGAAACAATGCAATGTTATTTACTACCAATCAAATGAGAGGAATAAATTATCAGAATATAAGAAATAATTGTACAATAAACCTTTTCTACATCTTTCTAAGTACCTACTATTTAGTTTATGACAGACGTTACACTAAAGAGCCATAACTTCAATAAGATTACTCAGATAAGCTGTATCTAAATAGAAACTATGTGAATCTAGAGAAATGTTATCTCTTGCTAAAATTCACTTCAACGTTTCACTAACATATTGAATAAAAATATGCAGATTATTTGCATAAGAGAGCTTTTCTGTTTTAGAAGATTTTGTGAGGATTTGAAATTTACTTTGTTTTAAACAAAATAAGGATGTAGTAGTTGATTTTTCTTTTTGAAAGGCATTAGTTAAAGAGATATATATATAAACTTTAATTACAGGTAAAACAGTCACATTCTTCCATTAACAATTTTATTGTACTTAAAAATATTTGTATAATTTAAGGAAATCAAAGCATATCTTTAAAATTCTAGTTTTATATATATATATATATATATATATATATATATATATATATATATATATATATATATATATATTATATAATTTTATATTTTAAATTATATATTTTAAATTTTATATAAGCTTTCATTTAAAAATATACTTTAATAAACTTCATAGGTGTTTATTATGTAGACAATATATCTGTTATGACAGTTGTTATAATCGGTATTATTAAGCGTCTGATCACTTAAATACGCTAAACTAGTGGAACAGTGTAGAAATACTAAAGATATTAAAATGGGGTATTAATTTTTATTGACCTACGGCAATCTCTTTAATGTAGCATGTTTAACATACATGCATTTTCATGTAAACAAAAAAGGCTCCACTGAAATTGTTTATGTTAAGTTGTAATACCGTAACATTTCAATACAGTTGCACAATTGGCATGGATGTTTGTATCGGTTTAGAGCCAGCTTTTAGAAGTCCTGGACTCGTTAGTGCTCATGTAGTAAAATTTTGGACCATAGCGTTTTTGCAATACAAACCAGAATATTTCTTTAAATCATAAATATGTTGGAATACTATATAAGGTTTGGTTGCATATTTTAGGAGGATTTGCAGCCTCATTTATTAATGTGAAAGCACATTTCAGGTAGAGTGTGTTAATAAAATATGTGGTATACATATTGTTTTTCAATTTTATTTCTTGTTGCTTCTTTAACTCACGTGAAAGCTAATTTCAATTAGAACATATTAATAAAATAAACATTTTCTTTTAGAGATAGCTGTCATTTCACATAAACCTTAATGGTTTTTGTTCTAAACGTCTTATATATTGTATATAAAAGGGTGTGTGGATGAATCAATGCTCTGTGAGAAAATATATGACGGTTATAATAACTACAAACCACTTTACGAATTACATATAAATTATGCCAGTGGAATGAATATTTAAAAATTTAGACTCTAAATGTAATGAGACATAAATATGTTGTATTAGTCCGTTTAATTTAAAGAATTAATAACAAATATTGCTCCTAGATCAGGCAGTTTTACTCTTAACCAAATTTGCATTACAGTTCACCTTATCTCTTTCCGTTCATTAATATTCCTCACTAAACAACAAGGCTTAATGCATACACCAATGTGCAGCTGCAACTGTAAATATTTAATTTATTTCTACATTGCTAAAGGTGCTAGAGACAAGCAATGCAGATATCAGTTTTCCTATATTAGTTGGCATTTTAAGCACGTTTTATTGCCATTGATTTCTAAAATGATGCATCATACTGTCCTTCATTAATGCGAGAGGCATCTAGGACAGCACGTTCCCTCCACTCGACGTTGGTTATGTAATGCTACTGTAAACGACCCTACAGGTGGAGAGGATGTGTGTGTGTGAATTTCACAAATTTTACCCCTTTTGTTGTGTGGTTCAAATTATTAGGCTTTGGAAAACCTTGAATAAAAAGTGTATAAAAGAATCCTCAATGGGGAAATATATAATGGTTAGAGTAACTATAAACCTCTTAATAGCTTACATATAAATTGTATCTGTGGAATGAAAATTTAAAAAGACAAATATTTATATGTATTATGCTTTACTCCGTTTTACACTATCCCGCTTAGTTTGAATAATGATTTATTATACATCTAGATCTTGCTGTTTCACTCTGGACAAACGAAATTTGTTTTACTGTTCTCCTTGCTATTTTGTGATCAGTAATGTCCCCATAAATCCCCTTCACTAAACACCAGAGCCCCACGCATATACCAATGTGTAGCTGCAACTGTAAATATATAATTCATTTCCTACATCGCTAAGGAGGCTCGAGACAAGTAATGCAGATATCCATTTTCCCACATTAGTTGGCATTTTAAGCATATTTTATTGCCATTTATTTCTAAAACGATGCATGATGTTGTTTATCATTAATGCATCCTGGATAACGCGTTACCTGCACTCCACGTTGGCTGTGGTAATGCTACTCTAAACGACCCTACAGGTGGAGGTGTGTGTGTGTGCTTCACCATATTTACCCCGTTTGTTGCGAGGTTCAAATTATGAGGCCGAGTGACTGATCAATGAAATGCAGAGCTCGGAAGACGATCGAACATTTCCCCCCAGCTTCCAGTCTTGGCATTCCAAGCGCGAGCCTTGGCGACTGACTCGATGACTACTTTTTCCAATTTATAGGCTGCATCAATAACAGGTAGTTCTAGTCACAACTATAGTGCTGCGCGGGAGAAATTTTCTCACATTTCTCCTCATTTAGATTTCATCTTGATCATTTTACAATATATTTTTTTTCAGATATTAAAACGAAACGTAGTATTCAATAAATGATTTTAAATATATTCAATATTAAATTTATTTTTGAGATATTCGTGCAAGAAATCTATAGAATTTACTTTAATATTTTCACTATTTTAGTATTTTATTTATATTACGGACATTTACATAATCTACAAATAAAATAATTACAACAATTCATATATACTAGTAAATTATATATTTCTTTGCCAATGAGCTAATTGGTTTTACTGCAGTGTGCTTTTAATTTCGAAAGAAATAAATGAGCACATATTGTCAAATAAATTTTTATTTTAAACCTACTAATAAGAATATTGTTTAGATATTAATAGATGTCATAAGTATAAAATTGTCATATTTCAGGTATTATGAGTATATTGTCTCTAATTTAGTAATTTTATGCTTTTGAGTTTGACTAAGGGCAGCGTAAATATAACCTAAATTAAAATATTTTCCTGTTATAAAAAGCTAATTTAATTAAAGAATGTATGTAAAACCTTCATTTTATCAAAATAATTTTCTTACTTATATAAGACATAAAACCCTATTTCATTTATACGTGTAATATAAAGTTCTACAGTTTTTAGGGTTTTCAAAATAAAATTCGTAGATTTACAAGAAATATATCACAAATAATGCAGTATAATATATATTGTTCTATTTAGATAATTTTTAAAATGTAAATATTAGATTTTATATTGTTGACTATGCGAGATGAAAATTTAACGGGTTTAAAATTTTTAGAATATCATTTAAAACATTGTCTGTATTTTTAGAATAACATAGGTAAGTGTTTAAATTTTCCTAATCGTATTTTAAATTTTGTCGAAATATATGCCAAAATAATTTGATTTTCTTCAAATTACACAAAGATATCTGTAGAAAAGAACTGCTGTTAACCATATTCTTCATCTGATAAGTTCAATATATCTATTTCATATTTGAAAGTGATCATGAAGGCATTTCCAATCAGTCACAATTACACATTAATCGGGCGTTTTTTTTTAATGTTTTCAAAATTTTTTATATCCCACGTTTTTATTTTTTGAACTTTGTTTTGCCATAAGAATAAAGCAATTTTCAGTAACTACATTGAAAAATTTCCTTTTAGTGACATTAGTATAAACTTAACAAGATTATTAATTTAAAATTTTTTAAATAATTTATTAATTTACTCAAGTTTTAAAATATCATTCTGTAAAATATATTTCTATATGTGCTTCTATTTCAGTAATTAATATCAATGATTTAAAAACATTAAAATTTTCTCAGCTTTCAATAAAAATGAATAAAATGAGCCCACATGTCTAAATCTGAAACACCTGTAATGAGTTGTAATAAAAACAAATCTTGTTTTAAGAAATGAGTTTAAACTACTCTTCCGATCTTTATTCAAAGTACAGTATGTGTAATTTCATCCTCGCCTAAATATGCTTATCTGATAACGTGATGGTATTTAGAAATTGAATACCGAAACTGAAGACTATCTCCCCATGATTCTACCTTCTCCAATCAAAGTTCCAGAGTCTGGTTGGAGCAAAGAAACGGAGAGCATTCGACTGGTTGACGCGCCTGCGCCGTATTCTCCGATTAGACTTGCAACCCTCGCGTAAGCTAGCCATCTTGTGTTGCGATCTCAGGCCTATCCTACTGCTGCTGCTAGTCCCTTCTTGACATCCGACGGCGAGGTATGTTGTCTACGTGCATATTCCTTTTTTTTAAGTTTTCTCAGTGATTCTTGCGGTTTTGGAACCGAAAAAACAATTTCTGTTAAACATGAAAAGAGTTTGGTTTTTTTAATCCTTAACTTACGGTCGGTGAATTCCCATGGTCGGTTTATGTCCTCCTACGAAGCTGTCAGCATCGAGCAAAGTTTTCTATCTTTTTCTCCTAGATCTTCCCTTAATTTTTTACTCCTATTAGATTCCATCGTAGTTACCATTTGAAGATTGTTAATTTTTTAATTAATCATACTCTAAGAGACAATTGTTATGTATATACAATTAAGAATTTTTTTTCATATTACTCTTTCTCAGAGAAAATCAATTTTGTTTAAATTAATTATATTGATACTGAAAATATAACAAGTGAGAATTCGATAAATAATATTTTCGTAAAAGTAATTGCGCTAAACAGTTTTGAATGGGCTTTCATTACCTGTTGATTGTATGTATAATGCATAAAAACAATGATTGAGGAACTCGACTAATCTTTAGTTCAAGTTTTGAACAAAAAATAAAATTTTTTATCGTTTCTAATTTTATTTTTTAATTATTCGCATGGATGGATTTGTCTGCGATAGCAACAGGTTGGCAACTTTTCATTAAAAAAATAAATTTATTATTGGAATGAATGTTACTTTCTTTTGTTACACCTATTAATTTCATTAAAAATATAGATTATTAGTATTTTGTTTTTAAAATATTCATATTTTTCCCAGTTTCGATATAAATTCAGTTTATAATTTTAGTAAGTAAAGAAAATTATAATTGAATTTATAGTAAAAAATATAATAAGTCAATTACGATTGTTTGGTAAAACACAGTTATCTATTGTGCAAATAAAAGTAGCTTAATTTTTTCAAATAGAAATCTTACTTGTATAAGTGAGGTTTGTCAATAAGATAAAATACTTCGATGTATTTCATGAAAGTTAAAACATTTTTATAATATATTATTGTCAAATATAGCTCTTTGCATATAAAATGGAATAATCTTGCCGCAAAAATTTATCTTGAAAATTGTTAGCTATTTATTTATTTATTTTTTTCTGGCTTAATTTTTTTTATATCAAAGGGGATTATTTTTTAAAATCACATTTTTTCTAACAATGATTCAAAACTAATTTTTTTATTAGTGGCATGTATATGATAAAAATTCATTTTAAAAAATCATTTGAAAATAATAATTAAAAAAATAGTCATATCAAATGAATATTTTCCCAGTCATTTTTAATAAAAAATGTCATATAATGTCTTATTCTTATTTTATACCTTTTTGGTTTTACAATAGAATTGATATAATTTAGAAATATATATTTTTAAAATAGATAACTAACGCTGATTCATTTGAATTACATATTTTCGAATTTACAAGTAAAATTCAAAAGCACTGATCACTTTAAAAAATCTCATTTTAATAAATTATTTTTTCTTATTTTTGTCACTACACTTAAACAAAGTTACAGTTAAAGATTTAGATGTTTTAAATACTTATGTATGATTTATAAAATATTTCTTAAAAATTCTCGTATAAGATGAAGTCTCTAATTGCTAAAGTAAATAATTTTATCCTTAATCACGAAATTCCCTTTTAATAATGAATTATTCAGAAAGTATCTTACTTGACAAGCTCATGTCAAAGATTGTTTTTACATCAGTGCATGAAAAAAGACTGTGTGGTAATTTTTAAATGTTCTCTGAGAAATGGGGCCTGTAAAAGTTGTTTCACTGTATGTATAATATGTAGGCAAAGAAGCTACCAGTTCATTTTAAATACTCAATATGTACAACCTCTTCTTCAGTATTACAAGTAGGTTAAAATAAGCTCTTGTTTCTAAATATTTTACCTCTGTTATTATTAGAAGTAAATACTAAAATATTTACAGAGGTGAAATAAAATTGGTTTTTGTTTTGTTTTGTTTGATTTGAAGCGTTATAGTTCCCACTTTGCAACACGATGGTTGATTAAACCAAGAGAACCTACTGCTTGAAGCCGATGCTGAACGGCTACGAACAACTATGCTTGTAGAGGAAAATTCCTTTTTGTTCAAATTTCGATAATTTATAGATGTCTTGTGATAAATTAAAATAATATTTTCTACGCCGCAACCTCATTACAATTTGGTAAATGAAAATTTATTTTACATTAAAATGTTTTCTTTTTATATATGCTGATAATATTTTTCAGGTTTGTAAACATACCGCTTTCAATGAATCATAATATACTATTGAAATATTAAAAAATGTAATTCATTGTAGCATATAAAGATACCAGTTTACCACTTTTAAACATGTATGTGAAACTATCTAAGGAATTTTATCATGAGTTTTGATATCCATTATGCAATTGTTTAACCACTTTCATATTCATGATATATTGTCTAATAATATTTAAAGAATCAAACATTTTAATAAACAGTTTAATATTGGATCAAAAAATAAACAAATTTATATTATACTCGTATATATAAGAAAATGAGTTCAAAGAAATGAGTTTCGCTCAGTTAAGGCATACCAGTAATGTATGTAGTAGTTACCCTAGTCTAAGGTTTATTCCTTTTATAAAATACCTATAATATTAATATTTTTTATATTAAACATTTTTCTCTGCTATTAAGTTAACTGTCTCTCTTTTAAAATGTATCAGACCCTTCATAAATATATCTTGCCTACATAATCATTTCTTTGATAGAATTATAAGAACGGCAAAGAAGTAATTGCATATCATGAGCGATCATTCATGGAATTGTACACAAGTTTACCAGAGTACGAATTCATTTTTTCCTGTAAACAAAGAAATACAAATATACATGAATACTTTACCTTTCATTTATTGTACTTTATAGTATATTTTCCCCCTATTATTACTTCTCCCGCTAACCATAATTTTTTAAAGTTAAATCGATATTATAAATGTTTTTTTAAAACTTGAGCGTTTATTATAATTGCTGATTGTATATTTGAAAGTTTTTGCTCTGAAATTTTTTGCCATTAATTGATACTTTATTTAATAGAAGAATTAATCACAAAGAAGATAAAACAGGGGGGAATTAACAAGGGCCCTAAATTATCATAATTTTCTAGGATTAAACCATTTTTTTTATTTTGTCTATTCTATGAGTTCTTTTCCATTGATTATACTAGTGTACTATTAAGTCAAAAAAGATTTTCTAAATGCAAACAAAATTTAAGGCTTACATCTATGTCTCAATAAACAAAAACATCACCAAAGAAACATTTTTTATTTATTTTTTATAACTAGAGGTTCTTTCTATCTCCAGATAATGTTACTTGTTATTATAGTATAGTATCATTTCAATAATTTTTGTTATCAGTTCACTATTAATTATATAAAGAGTCTGTAATAATCCTTTCCAACTGTCCACAACAACCATTAGGCTTTCCAACGAGGATGGAAACTCAAAACACATTCTTTTGTTTACGAGATTAATGATATAATCTCTGGGGAACTTATCAATTAGTTATCCTTTTTCTTTTTAACAGAATATATACAAAATCATCAGGAGCGAAAAATGCTATTTTCATTCGTTATCTTACCTATCAATGATTTGATGTTAGAGTAGACCTATGAAGAGTTTGTAAAAACATTTATTTGCATTCATTAGTTGGTTTCATACTAAAAATGCATTTAATTCTTGTAGGAAATACCCTTTTAGAGAATGGGTGTAATAAAAGACAATTATATCACTCTTTAGTTATAGTATATAAACCGTTGGTCAATGAGGCTTAGAGAGTTTGATAAATTTTACACTTATAAGCCAAGATGTGAACAAAATACGTTGTCAGAGGGATGCAAATTATTAACTGCTTTAGATCACACACATTTCTTTTGGGTTTGGCTTGGTTTGAAAGCCAAAGGTTGATTAATTTTGCAACACAAGGACTAATTAAGTTGGAACCTAGTGTTTAAAGCCAATTCCAAAAAGCTGCGGGCCAGCAGCGAAATTCGAACCCATGAACATGACCGACGAACTACGAATGATATTGAACGATACTACCCTATTGATCTTCCTCCTCGGTGGTCCTCCTCCAACTCTTTAGAAAAGGCAAAAGTTTATTATGAAAAAACATGCTTTTCTAGTTTGAATTTTGCAGTGAATGTTAATCCTACAAGCTTTAACATACATTAGTACTCACTTTGATGCACTTTCAATATGCACCGAAATTAATCGAATTGAAAAATAAAGGTTTTTAAGATTATCAAAAGTTACATTTTATAAACGGCATCCCCTTGTTTAAAACTACTTCAAAATAGTCCTCTCTATCTAAGCTCTGCTGAATACAGAATGACAAAGGACACGATAAATTCAAGATCCCGAATTTAAATGGCTTGGATGAATTTGACCATATATTACATCACTTATCTAGTTTGACTTAATTTGGTATCGAAAGTTTCTAAAGTGGAGTATTTTAGCCTTATTTCCTTCATCTCAACTCATCAAGATGTGATTGACATTATATTCATTATAACGTGATATGAATGGATACAATGCGTATAGTTCATGCAATAAAACAGGATGCTTTTTCAGACCAATCTCAATTTGAGAAGTAGTCAAGGAAGAAAAATCAGTAGAGGGTCCTATCAGTAAATAATGACAGTTGAAGGAATCATTTTTTAATGTTCTATTCAGAGGTAAAGAACAGTATAATTTAAATAACCATTTTGTGCATTTCTTAATGCGAATTTTATTAAAAACTTATTTTTCTATCACCGAATTCAATATAGATTATATAAAATAGGTTCAAACCTTAGAAATGAATAGGAATTATAATTAAAGGGTAATGGTGGATATTGACTAGTTAAATAAATCTAGTAGAAAAAATATAACTAATTCTTGATTTTGCTTTTGCATTCCTGTTTAATGTATTAAACATAGTTGCTGAAAAATTTCGGTACAAATCTTACAGTACACTGTTTTCCTACTATAACAGTTAAAGCTTACAGATAACCATGCTCATAAATTCATTGTTAATGTTACTATTATCTTACACTACCACAGAAAATTTTTGATTTATTTTTTTATGAATTCTATGTTTTTATTCTTATGTTTAGTTCTTATTTTTTACCATTTTTGTTAAATTTTTGCTACTCGAGAACTCACCAGGTTACAACATACTGCTTAAAGTTGATTTCAAACGGCTACGAATATCTATATCAACAAAGGGATAGAAATCTACGTACTCTGAAATCCCAAAGAAGCATCCTACCTGTTCGGCCCTCATCCGGTGGCTAGTATAAAAATAATAAAAATGGATTAAGATAGGTTTGTACCTACCTTTATTTTATTGCTCTCGCTTAATGTTAACCTATGAGAAATATAAAATTCTGACCGGCTAGAATTTAAAAAATTTTATAAAAAAAATTATTCCACGGGTTAGAACAATAAATTCTATAGGATGCTATCTTTTCCTTTTTTTTAAATATATATCTGCCAAATGAGCTTATTTACACTTAGGAAATATTGTACCAAAATTTCCCATAAATAACTTAAAATTAAATACGTTTTTCTCGAGGTTTTAAAAAAAAATCTTTAAGTGCGAACCCGCCAGAGGGAATTTTTATCCCACATAGGTGAACATTGAGTGATTGGAATCCATATGGTAGGTATAGACCCACTTTAATACTCTACAAAGGCTTTATAGGGACTAGAAATATATGTGTAATAAAATAATAAAATAATAAGTAATAAATAATAAATAATATAAATAAATAACTAATAATATGTTAATAAATAATAAATAATATAAATAAATAACAAATAATATATTAATAAATAATAAACAATATAAATAAATAACAAATAATATATAAATAAATAATTAATAATAAAAAATGAAAATTACATAACTTATTAGTTTAAAATACACGTTGCTAATCATTTTATAACTCATTAAAGCCACATAATGAATACTTTGAAGCTATTTTGAACTTCCGAGAATAAAAAAAATATGAAGTTGAAACAATTTTGAATATTACAACCCGTTTTTAGAAAACTTCCGTTATATTACATGCTTTTATATGTGAGTACAGTACTATAAAGGGAAGTTATTTAATAGATGTAGTTATTCATCATTATTTCAGTTTATGAACCTACTGAAAAAATAAATTGCAATGTGTGGCCCAAGAAGTCATAAAATCTCGACTCATATAACAAAGTTAGAAACAAAACTAGGTAAGTGAATGTTTAGGGGACTGTTTATAGGACTGCCATCCACCTTTACGTAAGAAGAAAACTTGTTTTAAAGGAAATAAAAAGTTTAGAGTACATTTTTTATCTGTTCTCAAAAAGGCACGTTGGGCATTAATGGATTAAACTGAATTGAATGTATTATTCTAGAAAGGAAAATGTTTCGTCCTAAGTATACTATTTTTCTATAGCGTTTGAATCTAAGATAACCATAGGCATACAAAAATAGATATATTTTTCTTCCTAACTGCTGGAGACAGATGCTAGTTGTTTTGTTCAAAGCTCTTACCTAGTGCCATTACTTGGTAAACCTGCTCTGTTTCAATGCCCTTCAGTACTCGATGAAATATTGATATAATATGAAAAGAAAATACTGATTGCAAAAATAATTTATGTATAAAAATGCTCATAATACCAAGTTCAGGATATATGACTCTCAAATTAGTACTTAAAGACATTATAAATATATTAAAAGCTAAGTTAAGAATGGTGATTGTTTAGATTTCTTTATTTATAAAATAATTTGAAACAAAATATTATATTAAAATTAAAGGTTTGGTTTGGTTTGGTGCACTACGGTCTACTCTTTTGCTACACGACAGTTAATGAGACAGGGACCTACTGGTTAAAGCTTATTCCGAATGACTGCGAACATCCATGTCTCAGTGGGATTCAAACCTATGAATTTTGGTTCCGAAGAGCTGCTCCCTACCAATTCGACCACCAATTTTCTTTTTTTTTTAAAGGAATATTGAAAAATAAAAAAACTTCCTAGCCTTTCCTAATCTGCGCACGTTTGCTAAACGTGAGGTTTCACATGAATCCTTATGCCCAAATTAGGTAAAAAGTATATTTTGATATACTTCTTATAATTTGGTATAAGGGTTTGAACAGTGAATATTTTTTTAAGCAAAGTGTAGGTAAAATTTAGTAATTAGACCCAGTGCGTCATAATTGTAAAGTTTGTACATAGTTTAAAAGTCACTAGGTGTAAGGTAATATTTGAATAAACAAAGTCATTTTTCGTCACCATCAACCCCTGCAAAAAGACGATATTTGAAACCAAATATTTTAATAATTATAAAATAATTTTGGAGAGGTATTTCAGACGGAATTTTATTGACAAAAATTATTTTTTTTTAATTAATAGCAAATATTTTCTAATAAAGGACTGGTTAAAAGTCCATAATATTTTACATAGCTCCAGTATATTAAGTTAGTATGATTCACATTTTAAAAATAAGTGATCTAAAATAGTGTGTGAAAAATTTTTCATCAACTCTCGAACTTCCAAAAACATTTTCCATTAAATCTTTCAACGGTTATGAGGTTACTTTTGAGAAAAATTCTACAGACAAAGAATTTAATCTGCAAAATTGATCTTAGTGAAAAAAAGGGTATTTTTAAAATTACAATAATCATCGAAGAAATTGTAACTGTTAATTATCAAATGAACTTTAATTGAAGCTTTATTTTTAAGTTTTACTAATTAAAATAACTGAATAACTAAAGTAAAATTAAAGAAAATTATCAAAATAAAAATGAAAAAGTGTTTTTCTTATGAAAAGCTGTTAAAACTTTCATGACGGAATTATCTTTATCTTTATTTTTAAAGGAAAAACTAAAGAGGAAATTTTACAAGGTGAAGATTTTCAGGGAATTTTTAGTGACACCCTAACTAAATAACTATTTAGGGTAATTGCGTACATTCATGATTTTATCATGCATCAGTCATAACCATTTTCAACCTTGATGAACTCGGCGCTAACAGTTACAAGTGGATAAAATTTATAAAAGCAATGCTATTTCATTGTAGCGTTGATGGAATTTAGCTATTTGCAACATTTCCATTAGCGAACATTTTCATCTTTCATGGATCGTAACATTAAATGAAGAGATACATAATGATGCATTTAAAAGAGCACGTTTCATCATACTTGATTTTGTGGATTTATGGGATATTCGTGAGGGAATTTGACTTTTAATATGATTTAGAATATCTCCTTTTAAAAATGAGCCTAAACACTGCCTAAAATCAAATTTAATCTGTGAAAAACATACTCTGAAAAGAAATCAGTTATTATTAGTTGGTATTAGCACAACAGTTACGAATCCTATAAAAATATGTATTTTGTGAAAAAGATAATTTTTACTTTTACCTCTTCATTATTTTATGGTTAACTATTTTATATCTTAAGTTGGTTTTTTATGCATAACTCCTGCGTAAGAAAGTATCTGAAAAAGGTTTTGTAAGGCCAAATTGTATCAGTATTTTATGAGTGTATTACTTTATCAGTGAATGGTAACCTTTCAATCCGATATCTAACTTTTATATAAAGTTAAAAAGTATTTAAAATATATTACTGTTGTTGGAGCTTTATGGAAACAACTCTTAGATTCCCATCTAGGCTTATAAAGTCTACAATACCATGAAGGATTTGTAAAACTGGAATGAAGTCACAAAGAGAGATATGCAGATGATCAGGATTGCGGAAGGCATCCTTACGCCTTGATAGACACTCTATGAACCACACTATGAAAAGTTGTATGAGGCATAGCTATAAGTAGCTATTGAAAAACTAAACAATTGTTGTATTCTATTGTTAATGGTTAGCTAAAGTATGCTTTATTTGAGTTTTACTTCACAGGAATAGTATTTAACATATAGAAAATTACAGGTTTTGAGAGGAAAGAAGGATTTTCTTATAAACATATTGATGCCTCTGCACGACAACGATAAGGTGGAAAAGGCAGTGAACCACGAGATAAGATAACCCACTAGATAATACGTACCTCATCTACATAACCCTGGATTAATTCTCGAGTGTTAGAACAGTAATAAAACACATGTGTTTCTGTGACGTTATGTGCTATATAAAAGGAACTACTATTTCTTTGAGGAGGTTACTTTGTGATCTATACTAACGATTGCCTAAAGTTTTAAACGATACTTTGAACACAAAAAAGGTTGTAAGAGCAATAGTCTTATTAGATGGCATGCCCCGATTCGACAACCATGATAATTAAATACCTGTTAGAAGGCATTGCGCAAAATTTACTCCACAGAAATAGTGGGATGGTATGGGGAATGTTACTTCCAACAATCATAACTATTAAAAATTCAAGGTACTCTGATTAATAATCCTATATGTACGAACCCATATATTTTTTTTCGACAAAATCCAAACACTACCATAAAACAAGATAAAAACCAACTATATGTTACCCGAAAGGACAAAACCTTCAAAGCAAAATGAGATACAGCTTATTCGATCACTTTCTATGCCATCATGAATTAAGCCAATAAGGAATATACTATATCGTCAACTGCTTTGTTAATGTTTTTCAGCAACACCAGACACGGAATTGCAAGTAATAAATAGAAAACAGTTCAACATACAATAACCAAGAAACACTGTCAAAGTCAATTTTATTCAATGACATGTGGTCTCTAAAGTATAATAATGATTGGATCAGCATAAAAAACTGATTTTATGTCAGCGATGTGATTTTATGGATCTAGAACATTAACTATAATATAAATAACATCAGATAACATACATGCTATTATTTTTTGACAGTGTATTTGTGTTGTTACATTTTCCATAAACGTGAGTTTATATGCTTTATTTGGTTGGCTAGTTGATGGTTGGTCTCATATCCATTTATAAGTCATATGACTTCTGATAGAAGATTGTTGCCATTGTCTAAAGTGGTTGGACTTCTAAGAGTGGTTCCTAGTATTTTAGAAGTAGGAAACACTCAGAAGGCTTTGCATACCACATCCAGTGTTATCATTTGGAACTTGGAGAACATTATGATCACGAACCTACTTCACGTGCCCCAGCCACCATTAATGAACACGGCGGATCTATGTCCGGATCGAGCTTTGATCCCGCTACCCTTCGGTCACGAGATCGCTGCTTTTACCGACTGAACAACTACGTCTTCATACGCTTTATTTATTTAGTTTAAATGTTGAAGCTCGTTATTTTAGTTTATTAAAACTTCAAATATTTTAAACTATGTTCTTCATTAGATGCCTTATAAGCTTTAAAACAAATTAAGATAATTTATATACTAAAAACTAATTCAATAGTTTACGAAATTTTAAGCAAAAATATTATTTTGAAGCCTTTGAAAAAGTATGTTTTTCTATGTTACTAAAAGTTTATGAAAGAGCTATTGCATTAATTCATAGATGAATATAAAATATTCTTATTTCTAAAAAAGAGGTAACCAACTTAATAAGGCTTGATGAATTTCAAAATTTGTAAGTCTATAAATAATTATTGCAATTTCTGTTTCTTTTTAATAATGTAGTATAAAACAAATGTGATATATGAAAGAGTTTTAAAAGAATAAGTTATTCTGGAAAGTTCATTCTTTAAAAATACTCTAAACTTATTTAACTCTTCTGTTAAAATTCACTTAGTCAAATCAATTGAATTAAATCTATTCATTAAATCAAGATAACATTGAAAACTACTCGATATTATCTCGAAGATTACGAGTAATTCTCTATTTTAAAATCTCAATCTATTAATTAAAATATCTCTATCGCCAGGTATTTTTTTAACTAACCCTATTCCAAAAAACTACATGTATAAACTTATACTTTATATTTCAGTTTCGTTGCCCTAAGTTAATTTGGTTAAACAATATCCTACTAAATTGGTTACCAGAGAATCAATTTATTTACTTCGATAAATCCCATCTGAAAGCTTATTCATTTAACTTTTTGTTTGAAAAAGAACAAATAGTTTTTTAAGAATTAACTTTTTAATACGTTAAAGGCATTAGAATAACGGTTTTTCTTATGCAATTAAGACGGAGAATAAAGTTAACATTTAACATTTAAATATTGAATTTAGAATTTATATAGACTTTTTTTCTTTTTTCACTGTTAAGATATGAAGAATTCATTAAAAACTATGAACCTTTTTAATCATATATTGCCATATTTCGTGTATAATTCAGCCAATTTTTGTTATGTATTCGTCATGGGCTTGGAATAATTAAAAACAATACACCAATACGAGAAAAAAAATTATTTAATAAATTAAAAAACATAAATTTGATAAAATTTGATGAAGTTATCAAATTGGTGAATAAGTATTTGCTTCATTTGAAAAATCATCTAGAAAAAAAATAGAATATTTAATTCAAGTTTGAACTCAAAATCACTTTCTGTAACGTTCTATACTGTTGAAAGGTAAAATAGAGAAATTCCTTCATGTTGAATAGGAGGTGCTTTTAAGCTATTTACTTCGTTTCCACAAGCCATGAGAGTTTTATAATAGAAAAAGAATATTTGTTTTACATCTTTATTTTAATAAAACGTATTTTTTTAAATAATTTATTATAACTTAAAAAAGAAGTAAACTGTCTCTTAAGAAGATTGTTAGGAAATAATTATGGTTATTTATGGATTTTTCGATTAGAAATTAAATTTTTAAAATTTAACTATGATAAGGTACTTTAACAGAAAAAGGTTGGGCGATGTGACTGGTAAATCCATCCTGCGAATATGTTTACACTTTCCAGAAAATATCGTCAACCAGTTGAGTTCTATGTATCGACCAATTGAGCTTTATATTAATGACGACAATGCATGGTCACATGAAAGCTCATTTGGCCAACGATTTTCTAGAAAGTGAAGATATTCTTCGTATAGATTGGACAACCAGATCCCCAGACCTAAAAAATATAAGCATTGTCCAGGATGCTTTGTGGAAGGCCACTCCCAGATAGCACATTTAGTTTGCAACAAACTTGCAGCAGTCTTGTTTTGCAAGACTGCAAACTTTCAATAAATTTAGCATGACAAATCTGCAGAAAATCTAAGAATTTTCGCTTGCTTCAAGGTTGTCACAGTTTTGCAGCAAAATATCGTTGCAAAGGAGTGGTCGCTTTATGTTCTGTCTAACTTGCAGGAGTTTTGTTGCAAGTTTGTCGTGTCAAATTTGTTATGACAAGATATTATCCAGAAAAAGTCAAACTTGCTGCAAGTATGAGTGCTATCTGGGCTGCAGTACGTAAATACCCTTCCGAGAATCATCCAGGGCTTGAAAACAACAGCGATGCTTTATGAGTGAAATTAATTGCCACAAGAACTCATGAACAGCCATATTTCCGTTTGTAAAGTTTTTCGTTGTTTTCATAAAGCCTGTTTCTTAATTAAAATTCTGTTGAAATAATTTTTACACTTATGATAAAAAAGGGCTATATGGTATTAGTAGTCTCACGAATCATATGTTTTCACAAAAATCGTGTTACTCGGGAAATTATATGTTTGTATTCACTGAAATGATGAATATTATATCAAGTAGAATAATTCAGCCTCAAACTTAAAATCAGTTTTGAAACTATTGTTTGTTGTTTTAACCAGATAATTTTATATTTTTTAATTTTGTGGCTTTAGAAAAGAATGGTGCATGAAAGATTTTTATTAAGACTTATCTTGTTTCGTTAATAAAAAACAAAAGCAATATTTGATAAAATTTATACACATCTTCAGCATCTACTTATTGAAAACATTAGGGGCTAAACTGCTCCACACATTGGGTACATTGGCCTAAGTGATTTGGTTCTTGGAAGAATACTGATAGTATTAGCTTAAAAAAGAATTAAAAATGTTCAAATCTAATATTTAAAAAATTCTTAGACAAAAAAAGCGTTTGAACTAGTTACGGTATATCTTACATCGGATAACACATTTATATAAAAATAATAAGATACGATTTCCTACTATGTTATACGCTATTATATATACTATTAAATGGTAGTTTTAACATTTAAAATATCAATTAAAAGTTTTATGTGCTACATATAATTTCCCCATGTATAATAATATGCAGATTGAAAGTACTAATATTTTTCGTATGTAAATACTACGTTAACATAGTTAAAAAGCTATTTCAGAAATTATAGAATCGAGATATGGCCAAACTGGTAAAGAGTACCGTTCAAAGGGTTTGAATACCATTGCTGGATTGGATGTTTGTAGCCATTCAAAATTATATTTAAGCAGTAGTCTCTTGTGCTGAGTGAATAAGCAATAAGTTGATAACCCACAAGACAAGAATAGGTAAGGGGAAAAGTATAACGAAAATATAGAAGTAGAAAAAAGGACTTAAGAATACAATTTTTACTTCTTTTAGTACATTTAACAGTTTAGAAATGCCGCTTCTTTATAGTCTTCGATAGACCATAAACAGAATACAAGAGTAGAGAACAATATGAATTTATTTCCAAAAGTTATGTACAAAAGTGGTTACTTTTCAACATAATTGCTGTGAAGATTCAAGTATATGTGCCATATTAGTGGACCAAGTTTCTTAATCCCTCTTCGGAGGACGTTCCTGCGAGAGTTGCGAGATGGTCTTATGCTGCATTGGTCTCCTACCCTATACTTCAAGGAAAAGATGAAAAATCCCTAAGTGCTAAGTTGAAGTACTAAAACTCGTTCTATTTAAACTGCTCCAGTAACTGCTGGGTTCTAACAGCACTGTGAGGAAGCGTGATGTTATAATCTATTTCAAAAGATCTATAGATGTCGGAATTCTTCTTATTTTGTTTTAAATGTCTCTTCGTAGTCGGCATAAAATATGGCAGTAAAACGCTGCATTGATCCTATTTCACGGATTGCACCGATTTAGCTAACAGTGAGTTTTATCTTTTCTATGAATTAAAGAACTGTTAGGTATCCAAAGGTTCTTCAAAACAGCATTAAGGCACATTTCACATCAATGGAGGCAACGTTATCTGAAGCGGGGATAAGAAACCTGGTACACCGATATGACAAATGCCTGAATCTTCAATGCGAATATATGGTAAAATAAGTATGTTTTTACATAACATATGGTAATAAATTAATTTTATTCTTTATTCTTGTTTTATTTTTTTGTAATCCATTGGAGGTAGAAAATATGACCCTTGTACTTGATTTCTCAGTTAGGAAAATTTTTTTATATGAAAGTAATTTGGTTTGGCTTGCAGTGGTACAGTCAATTTTTTTGGCTGAGACGTGTAACTTTAAAATGAGACGTGTAAAAACAAAAAACCGAACGAACGGCTACTAACGGTGCTTGCAGAGCCGAAAGATGGCCGATTGGTTACTCAAAACCAAACCAAACCAATGCTTTCAGCAAGATTCAACTTCATGAACTCCAGTATCGAAAATTTAATAGCTAAAAATAATTAAACTCGATAAATAGCTTAGATGTTTAAAACTTCCCAACTTTTTAATTGAACTTCTGTTTTCGAAATAAATTTCCGTTTATTTAAAAAAATTTAAAACTGATTAGCTTGCATATTTACAATATATTTAAACTGCGAGGTAATGATAAAGTAGAGATATCTAAAATAATAACAAATTATTTAACAAAATCTTTACGGATTATATGTATTTAGATCTCCTTTAAAAATCTCTAGTTCTACTTAGACATCTTATGTACCTCTGATTGTTTTTATAACGTAAATAAACATTGATGTTTACACAGCCTACTTCTAGGCAAGTTTTCAATAATTCATTACCTTTTTAAATTATATCAATATAATAATTTCTCTGGGAAAGTTTTTATATATATAAAATGAACACATTTTTTCTTCAAGCGACGTTTATATATTAACTGCTTTTTTTAATGTAAAGGTATCTTATGAGAAAGGTATCTCATGTAAAGGTTAACGTTAATAATTGGTATAACTCAAACGTAACTATTTGTAAAGTTTATTTTATTTATGTCATTTTCTACATAAATAACTTGGGCATAATATTTGAGCCTAATGTAAAAGATTAATGATAGAAACTGCTGGTGCAGCGACACAGGAATGCATGTAATTCCAGTATATAACACATTTTATTCTGTTATTAATATTCACAAAGACTTGTTAGGCAAACGTATTATCTGAATTTATTCAACGGTAGAGAATTAAAGATACAACATGTAAGTAACATTTTTAAAGCATTTAAAAACTACAGTGTTTAGTAGTTAATACATCATAAAAGTCATTTTTACATAGCCTCATGCACTATTAAATTTTATTAGGGCAAAATTAGAAGAAAATCCCTTTACGATGCTGAACCCATGTATTATTTTACTGCAGATATACAACGCGAAAAAATTAGCATTTAAGCCAGGCGTAGATTTTTCCCAAATATAATTTAAATAAATATAATCTAAAGATAATTCAGAGCAAAATTATTTACAATATTTTCATGATACATATTTTTAGTTAGTGGAAAATACATTTTTTTCTGCCGATAAACTTTAATTTTATGTTTTAAATTTTCAAAATCGTTTACATATTAGAAATAATCTATTTTAACATCTGAGTAAATGCTTTTCTAATAGGAGTTGAGATAGAAAGGTTAATAATAAAAGTACATCCCTAATAAACAGTTCTCTTTCACTGTTAAATTTAATATGATTGAATTAGAAGAATAATATTCCTTTACAATGCTTAAGATGCTTCGTTAGAAAGAGAAAGAATAATGATCATAAAAGAAATTGTGCAAAAAATAACGAATGGGTGTGACGAAGTAATTAAATTACATCAAAAATATGCAAGTATTTAGTAATGAGCGTTTCTAGATTATTCAGAAAAGATATCGTGCAAGTGAAAACATAATTTGCACTTTTAAACATGAATTCCTAATGATGAAACACGCTATTGCAAACACATTAATCATCTAAGTGGTTTGTCATTACTGGAGAAGGAAAATAGCTGAGATTCTCTTTAAATATAAAGAATGTTTTATCTTGAAAAATGTTTCCAGGTATTTTTAGAATTAGAAAAGGGATTTACTAATGCTTACTAAAGACGTTTTATTATCTCTAGGTTAAAATATTGCTTTACGTTAGGGACTATTTAAATATTTTACTCGAATTTTTTTTTTTATTTTCTGTCACTTTTTCTTTTATTTCCCCAACGAGATATATTAGAGATTTTAGACTGTTTCCATTTAGGTAAATGATATTCGATCTATTTTATTTGCTTGGCCTACTATCTTTATTTAGTGGAAAATAATGAGACTAAAAATTTCGTCTAATGCAGCATTTACATGCATGTGTTGTCAGTCCACAGATATGAGTACTACATGCTATCAGCAAAGTACTAATTAAATTCTTTAAAAAATTAGATAAAATAAAAAAAAATTATGATAATAATGTAGTAGCATAATATATATATATATATATATATATATATATTATATATATATATATATATATATATATATATATATATATATATATATATATATATATATATATACATATATATATATATATACATATATATATATACATATATATATATATATATGTATATATATATATAAATATATATATATATATATATATATATATATATATATATATATATATATATATATATATATATATATATATATATATATATATATATATATATATATATATATATATATATATATATATATATTCGTAACAGATATCTCGTAACTGATAGGTTGCGGGTTCGATGATCGAACCGGCCTAATATCCACCGTTATCTTTAAAGGTGATTGGGGCACGTAACATATGTTCAAAATCACAATGTCCTCGAAGTTCTCAAACAATATCTCTGGGGGTGGCAGGCCAAGCCTGGGGGAGTCTTCGGCTTGGTCCATGCTTCTAAATTACGAGGACATAGCGGGAGTAAGGTTACTCGATTCCGTAGTATTCCTTAAGTTACACGTGCTCTCCTGATGGTGCTAAATCGGTAACAGCTTTACAGCCATGTATTGGTATAAAGGTATATGTGCCTCTATTACCAGCTGCATTATATATATATATATATATATATATATATATATATATATATATATATATATATATATATATATATATATATATATGTCAAGACGTTTCAGTACAATTATATTATTTAATAATTTTTTGATGATGAATTACTTAAAATACCTTCACTGTCATTTCGCGAAGTTTCCTTTGTTCTCCTCTATTTTGTATTAACCGGTTGGTGAGTACCATTCTCAAAGCTAATTTTTAATTTGCAATACTTATATAACCCTTATATAAATCATCTAAATGTATAATGGCGTTCATGCGTAAACGTAATAACAACATCCAGTTGTCTAATTAATTTGTTTTGCCAAAAGAATAATGACTCTGATGTGACATTTGAATTCAGAACACTAACGATGGTCTATCGAATAAATTTTCCCCCAAGTTTTTTTATATTTCTCTTCACCGTCCAGTGCAAAGTACTTTCTATATGACACTCTGAAGTATAACATTCATGTATATTAATTATTTTGGCAGATAAATGTGTTTGGAGTGTGTGTATTTCACTTTAACTCTTTATACGTTACAATTTCGTTTGGTTTTAGCGTACTACGGTGCATTTTTGCAAGACGAAAGATAACTAGATCGTCATTTACATCTTAAAATCGATTCAGAATGGCTACGAAAATTCTTGCCAGCAGTGGGATTTGAACATAAACACTCCAGTTTTGAAAGAATGCCCCTTAAAGTGTCAGCTATTGTCGGCATTTTTAAGTGTGGAATAAACTATACAAACTGACTATTATTTTAACATTATGCAGTACATGTATACATATTTAGACGAAATATTTTATGCTACTCCGATACTTAAGAATATATATGTTACAGTTAACAACCATTAATATATTATTTGAATGTATCTGGACATATATATCCCACTGATTGTTTAACACGTTGAGCGGGATGTCAGAACCTGGGGACTGACAGAGAACTTTCCGTTCAGACGGGGACTGTCCCTGAGGATTGACAGCTATCTTTTGAATAAAAAGTTTACTCTCTGTCTCAAGGGACTGACGCTGTTCAAACGAAAAGTCCATTGTCATTCCCGGGAGACTGATGCCACTAACAAAATCGGTCCTAGTGGGCAGATGTCTGGTTCAACGAGTTAACCCCTTCTTGGTCGGCGTCGCATCTCATACGTTCGGCGTTTTTGTGCCCGTATTGTCGGCGTCGCATGCCATGCGACGAAAAGAAAAATTGCATATTGAGATTGAATTCGCCGCTATTTACACTTCTTTTATAAATCCCGGGATTATTTTTGTATTTCTGAATATTGCTAAGACATGGCGCAAGTAGTCCCACTTTCTTCACAATTTTCTCAGTGAGATTTCCCGCCTTGAATTACAATCAAAATCATTTTGTACTTTCTGTGATTTCGTTTTTATTAGTGTTACCGTTGCATGTCAAAAAATTGATTATGATGGATTCAGAGAGTGAGTCCGAGGACAGTGAATTTATTCTCTCTCATTCGGAAGATGATAATTCTGATTTATCAAGTGATAATATTTATTCAGAGTCTAGTGAATCAGAAGACGATGGCATGAGCTCAGTAAGAATGTGGTTTGAAGAAAAAACAGTGCGTCCTGCTCCTCCTCGTTTCAATTTTACAGAAAACCCTGGTATATTAGTGAATTTTAGTAGCGATAATTTGATTCAGTATTCAGTACAAAATAAGCAAAAAAATAATCTGTAATAAAATATTTCAGTTTTTGATAAATGTGATTTTTATGCTCTGATACCCAAGACTGATTGTAAATCTGTTTTAACGGTAAGGTTGGAAAACTATTTTCTAAAATATTTTTTACCTAATTTTAATAATTATTTTATGTAGATATTTATCTTAAACACCTTAAAGCAATAGAGTTAATAAATATGTTATTACAGTGTATTTTTTAAAGATAAAACGTGGGTGCATTGCGGTGAAAACTGCAGATCAGTGGACAGGATATCACATATTTCACCCCCAATAAGTCAAGCAAAAAACTGCTTGCTGACAAAAATATTTTGCATTTTCGAAATTAGGATAGAACATAGATTAATTTTCAGCAATAAAAAAAATGCTTTTTTTGGGCCGGAAATTCGAAAAAAAATCCGACCAAGAAGGGGTTAAACAATATCTAGAACTAAAACCTTATGTTAAGTGAAGTGTATGTATCTTAGCACTGTGCAATAGGTTAAACAAGAAAGTGTCTCAAAATATTGTAAAGGACAAATACAAAGAAGCTTACCAGATACACGTAGCTATACATCAATAAGAATATAAAGCCAGTAGTCATTTAAGGAAGTTTTTAACATATTTAAGGTGACTGGGTTATGTCTGATTTAAATTTTAAAGGGAAAGAAAAATGTATTTAATTTTAATTTATTTTTAAAAAGCTCAGTATATAAGTACTTTTTTGAAATAAATATAAATATTTAACTGGCATAATTTTCAAAAACAAAAACAAAAAAGTATAACCTTATAAAATTTTTGATTGTATCATATGGTAATTTTTACTAGAAGAAATATTTCAAAGTAAGTTGTCCATCTGTAAAAATATGTTCCCCCTTGAGATGAAAGTATATAGTAAGAACACTACTAAGCATCGTAAATTAGATTCTAAGAGCTTACTATTAGAGAAGAGTGATTTCTAGCATATAATAGTTGTAATCAGCTACAAAATGGCACATTGTATTGCAATTGGTTTGAAGCGCTACTATTTTCCTTCATGAGGGGAAATGAGACTGAGAATTACTCTTAAAGCTAATTCACACTGTATTTGAGAAACTGAGGATAGATTTAGAGTTTCACGTATCACATTATTTAGAGATTACGAGAAACTTGAGTAAACATTAGGCATCTAACATCACTATAATTTTTAAATATTGTCTATAAAAAGGGAAAACAACATGAAACGATTTATTTAGCACAGTAAAAGGGAAACACTATGCCTGCTATAATAAAAGTTTTCAGAATTTATTTCCACAGAACTCTCAGTTTATGTTTCTGTTGACTTACATAACGTTACTGTATTTACTCATGTATAATGAGCATTTTTTTCAATAACTTAGTAGAAACTCAATGTTCGCGTTATATACGAAATAACTTTTACTATTTCCTGTAAACAATCGGTATACTTATGAATGAAGACTGGTATTAAAGGAAGAATAAAAGGTAAATATCTTACTCAATAGAATTATTGCTGTATCTATTTTTATGGTTATTGCACTGCTTTTATACAACACTGCTAGCATCACTAATTATTAAATTTAAATACTGAAATTTCTCCTTCAAGAAATGTTCCCTTTTCCTTTTCCATGCAGCATTACTGCAACCTACATTTACAGCATGATTAGAGGAGTTCTCCATTTTACTCGCATGTTGTTAGAAAACTATTTTATCATAGAATGAAGAGGGATAAAGGAAATAAAATTTTTGATATAACATTTAAAAAAGCGTGGGGTATAGAAGATCCTCAATTTCAGCCCCCATGGTCATCTCATAGTATTCTCTCTAAAGCCAAAAGCCAAAGCCTCTCCTCGCACCAATGACCTAATACGACCAATAACAAGATTGAAGGATTTTATTTAGAACGAAATCATTTTTAGAATGCTACTGAAAGAATGTTGAGCTTGATTCATTGCGTCTGCGTAGTAATAGGTATACAACATGGAAAGACATTTGTATGACAAATTTTAGATACGAGTACCACAAGAGATAACATTTTCTCCATATTTAAATATAAAAAAACAGGGTGCACTTTATATTGCCAAGTTTATTTGGGGAATAGGTTATATTTGTGTGGAAGAACATTATATTACTTGATCTTGCATTATTTACTCATGGTAAAGAATTACTTCAAATTACCTTCGAAAAACTTTTCATGACAAAGAAAAATTTTGGTTTTCAACTCGTAAAATTAAATAAAAGCTTTTAGAGTAATGTAACACAGGTACAACTCTGCCCGATACTAATGTGTAATAGGTAAAAAACATAACCTGTAAATGAAATGTGTATTGTTTTAGTAGGTCAAGAGTGTATAATGAATTTTAAGAGGTGAATAAGTCTTAAATGTTTTAGCTTAATTTTCAAAAATGGTTTCTTTCATTTATTACCTAGTTAAATCTTGATTTTTCGATGTTATAGAAATGTCATGCAAAATGATAGATAACTGCATATGTTTGGCCTCTACTTTGCAGTACGTTCTATAAACTCAATTTATTGTTATTACATCTTCTTTAGAGATCAGTTTTTTTTATTATGATGACTATCAGAGAGACGCCTTTCTATCAGTACACACAGTTTTAACCCAGAACAATTAATCTGGTTGTTATATCTCGAGACTAGTTTTTTTCATGATCTGTAAATATAAACATGTTAAGTCATTAAATGTTGGACAATCCTCTCTTATATGGTCACTTCAATAACCTAAATAAACATTACATAAATATAAAAGACAAAAGCGTTACTGAGAATGCGGTGATTAAACTGTAACGACGCTTTCTCGAACTTGTATTGTCGATATTTGTTCTTGCTGGGGCTAGGCTCAACAAAGTCTTAGCAATCATAAATCGGCATTGTTTCACTTCAGTACTTAAAAGAAAATAGTCAAAGCAGGACTCATTTAAAACTCTATTTTATAAAGCTAAAATGCAGAAACTGGGGGATAAACAATCTTGTTGTATTTAGAATAAATTTTTCAAATACTATATCTATATAAGGTGCTATATTTAAAACACTGACTTTATTTATTATTTATACTCAAAAGCATCTCATACATAATAAATAGGCTTGTTTCCATACAGTATATTAAGGTATTTGTCGTATACGAGCGATTGTATCTTTCCGGTGTGTAGAATTTACTTGAAGTTTTGTAAATAGCAATGTTTATGTTTGCCCCTAGTCCCTATGCCATTGAAGTACAAACTATGTCTACAAATTTGTATAGTTCATACCCGAGACAATTACAAAGCACACACATGTCTGTCATAAAAATAGAGGGAAGATTATATATATTACTAACGATTTACTAAACGAATAAACTGAAAGTGTGAACTATGTTATTTTGTAAAATGTAGGAAAATTTAAGATTTATTAGAAATTGACTTCAAGTCAATACAAATAAAGCAAAGCAAAGGGTAAATATAGAAAAAAATTCATACAATAGAAATTCAGAGCTAGGTCCACGTTATGTGTCTTTTGCACATTACGTGGTTCATTTTTTCTAAAATTAGTTTAATCTAAAAAGACATTAAAAAGTTATAAAGTGAATAATATATAATCTGTTAAATACAGAAGCTAGAAGTATATAATAAGAACCCTTGACTCCATTATGAGTACAGAAGCTCAGTTGACCAATACTGAAATTCCCTTGCCATTAATGACTTTAAAAAATCTTAATTGTTTTTACGATGTCAAACATGATAATATAAATTATAAGAAGCATAATTACAACATGATAACGTTTTAAATCCTATTTCTTTTAACTGGAACTGGATAACAGGTTAAAAGAATGAAAACCATTTTAAAATAAAAATGTAAGTGTTAAATCTTTAATGAAATATATTTGTTGCTAAAGTGTTATGTAAAGGCAAAAACATAAACAATTTGAGAAATTGTAATTCTATTTATTTTGAGGTGGCTATTTTTATTTTGGTGGATATTCTTATTTCTCAACATAACATGAACAAAAAATTCTTGGATTTTGGAAGAGAAAATTTCTAAAATAATTAGTTTTTATCTTTGTATTGTTTATTTGGCTATTGAAAGAGATAAAGTAGTAAAAAGAGATAAATTGTATAAATATTTTGGACTCTTGCTGTATTTTGTAACTTTTGATCAATTCTTTTAAGTAAACCGAATTTAATGATAAGAGACGGTATCAATAATAAAGGTTATAAATCGAAAACTTGTGTAAATAACTATTTATTAGACAATTTTATATAATAGAAACTTAATTAATTAGAATTTTAAGACATTTTTATTTAATAGAAATTTAGCTATAAATACTAAAGCAAATGTGAGATTATAAATTTTAAAGGATATTATTTTTAATACTTGTAACCGATAACTATTTTCGTAATATTCTACTTTTCCATAGCCCAAACTGTTTTATGAATTTAAGGATAACTAGGGCAATATTTATAATGCATATTCATACACCATTTGAAAAATCACAAAATAGATTAGCTAGTTTTTCAGTCGTAACATAAAAATTGAAAGATTGATTATTGACCTAAAATTTTTTTAAAATGATATTTAAAATATGAAAAGGATTTAACGATATTATAATTCATTTAAGGCCTATTATAGCATTTTTTACATAAATATATAATTAATTTTTTATTAACTATGTCAATTTTTTTAAGATTTGTCTTTAATATACCATACTTCTTCGGTAAATCTTCTCTGTGAGATTTATCAATAGTATGAATCTATAACACTGAAGGTTATATACTATATTACTCTAGCTTATGTTTTTGTATCATTTTATTAATTTTATTTCATAACAGAATTATGAGCTTAACACAGTTATGGACGAAATCTTATTAAAGTGAAATAAAAAAAATCTGGAAAGTACAAAATAAATTTAAGCTGGAATAACAAACATTTTTAAAATTCAAGTTTATTTTGTATTTTATTTAAAGTATTCAACTTGGTATTTATGATAAATTGACTGCTTTGAATTACAAAGTAATATACTATCCTACTGAGTAATTATTCGATTTTTTAAAGTTGTTCCTATTTTAATTACTTAAAAAATTATTTCATATTTAATGGCCTTCCTTTTTAATTAATTAGGGTTATAGATTTCAATTGTGAAATAAAATATTAAGTACTAAAATATTCAATATCTCCACGCTATTTTACTACTACTCTTTAACTAGCACAAAGATTATAATTATATGAAAGAATGAAATAAATTTCATAATTTTATGTCCGTATAATAAAAAAAGAATATTACAATGTATGGAATTCATAAAATGGTTTAAGTTTCAGCTTTAGAATATGCAGTGACTCTCCATCCTCTTGTGGATATTAATATTTATGATACCTCGGCTTTTGAAGTCGAACAAAGAAAACTGACATCTGTTTTCCAGTTCAAGCGAGGCAGAATACCTTGTTATATGTTTCTACTATTTATGCAAATTGGAAAATGCATATTCAAGTATAATCCTATTAAAGCAGATTAGGGAGGTTTAGAAATCAAAAGAATCGGGAAAGACGTTTATAGCTTTCTTTTTCTAAGACTGCATGAAAATATAACCTTTGCGTATTAATGAACTAGATTATTTAATCATAAAAAATAAGATCATGAAATTCTTTTGAGAAAACTTGCAAAATAAATTACAGTCATATTTGACTTAGCGAAACTATTTTATTAATGCATTCTATATTGTCTGCGATAAAAAGAATATTTTCAGATGAACAAAGTCAGGATTTTTAACGTTGAAGAAAATAATAGTGCCCATTTTAACATTATATTAAAATAAATTAATCTTTTTTTTTTGTTACACGTTTATGTGTCATCTCCTGTATAATGTGTTTAATGTATTCTTCACACCCACCTAAGAAAAATGAACCATCTTTATTGGTTTGAAATATTTGTAATATTTTTTACTTCATTAAAAGCCTAAATGAGGAGTATCTTATCTATCTGAGGAGTAGAGTTTAAAGTCGATATTTTCTCAACAAATTATGTCAGACTCTAAGATTATGGGCTGGAGATTATGGATTAGTGGGTCTACCGTCTAAATCAGGGATGGACAAACTTTTTCGGCCGCGGGCTAAATTCTAAAATTCTAAAAGCAATATACAAATACCTAACGATTTAAATACGTTGATGAGATACATGAAATTGTGATTTCATTTTTAAAAGTTCCTTATACTGAGGTTCGAAGTGAGATGTACTGATTTTAAGGAACGATGCTAAATGCTCATCTGTCAGGCTACTTCTGAAATTATTCTTTCTAAGGTTCAAAGTTGAAAACACTTGTTCATATATAAGAAGCAAATATACCGCTGATCTTCTAGGCGTGAGATACTAAATTTAGGATATAATAAAAAGGAGATGGATATATAATGTATAAATATATATTTCTTTTAATTTTCCTCGAACCGGCAACTTAAAATTCTATCTGCGGGTCTGATGGCGGGCCGGAGTTGGCCCACGGGCCGTAGTTTGCCCATCCCTGGTCTAAATCGTATGGTAATTTTCTAAGTAGGAAAATGTAGAAAAAGCTAGATAAATTTCTTACAGTTATTAGTATGCTATAATATTTTAAACGATCGACCACAAAGATGAGCATGCGCATTAGAACAAAGACATAAATTTACTTTTTTGAATATAGAATGAAAATTAATTTCAGAATGATAATTTTCCCAAGTTTAAAATTTCCTTTCATGAAGGACATAGTTTACAAATACCAGTGAATTGAAAGACCTGTAGAACTTTTTTTAAGTTGGATAATTTCACAGTAAAGTCTTACATTGAATGTGAAATAAAAAGATGAGCCTAATAATAATTTCATACTAACAAATAATTCTTTATGGGCTTAGAAAATGTTTTATAGCAACAAGCAGTTACGTTAATTTGCTTAAAAACGGTTAGATTTGGGATAGAAAATATTATATATATTACCAAACTAAGTTTTAAAATTTCAAAATAATTTTCCTCATAATTCAATAATTTACTTACTTATATCAACATCCTTTTTATTCAAATAGTCAAACACTACCTTTGTTAATTCAAATAAAGGAAAAATGAACTATTTAAAACTGTTATTTAACCAAGCCCCCAAAATTTTATCAACATTTTTAAATTCTGATATGATTATCCTTTTTCATTCTACTTTTTTACGAGTGAGATAGAAGAACAAAATTTTCTTATTGTAGAAAATAAAATTTTGAATGTATGACCATATTTTTAAAAATGTCAACTATTATTATACATGAATGCTATGTATTGTGTGGTATAAACTTCATGAATTAATTGGGAGTCAAATAAAGATAGTGCATTAATTTAAATATATTTAAAAGGTTATTTTCATATGTTAAGCAAGCTAAATTAAAAGGGATTTCCATTAAATTTAAGCATGTTCAAATATAAATATGGTTTGCGAATTTTAAAACATAGGCCTAATTCTAGTAGGTTTGGACAGTTAGAACATAATTCCGAAATAAGTCGATAAAAGGTCATTTACTCGGTAATCTGCTCAGGGGTTGCTCTATATTTTCAATTTATTATACTATAGGGGGTGGAACTGTTACTTAAATAAATAATGTTCCCCAAACATTATTTTCAGGGCTATTTGGCAAATAACAAAGAGGACGTAATCTATGTGCAGAAAACTCTAAGTAATTTAGAAATTATACGAAGTAATTTGGATGTACCCATTAATAGTGCTTGTTTTCCAAGATTATTGTTTTTACTAGTGTATTAACTGAATCTTTACACATCTATAAATTATAAAATGTTTTATGAAACAATTCTTAATGCATAATTCTTCTTAGTTATATTTAGTTATGTATTAAACACTAATAAGCTTCCATTAAAAAGGGTGAAAACAGTGTTTAAAGAATTTAAAAAACAGAATGGGAAAAATTATTGCATTTTTTAATAATCATTATGTTATTAGATAAATTGCTACAAGTTCTTCGCAAAAGTCTCCTATAAAAGACTTTTTGATATAAGTAATAATGAGAGATCCTCTTCCAGTTTGAGAAGATTTGTCGTTTTTTAAAAATGCAATTTATCTTCATCTTCAAACGTTTGAATGCTTTAAAGTAAAGGAATTAAAATAGTGATACATTGATATGTGAATAATACTGAGTGTTAGTTTTCAGTTTTTAATTTGGTTAGCATTATTTCAGCAATAGTGACATTAAATTAAATGACAATGTTAAAGGTCTGAAAATACTTTGCGTTGATATTTCTAAAATTTTAAAATTTATAAGGAGACAGAACTAGACTTCAAAATTAATTTTTTAATATTCTTCAATTACTAAAGCAGATGATAAAATCTCTTTTAAATATTTTGAATACATTGAACAAGTTAAAACGTATATTTGTTAATACAAAATATTAAATCATAATTCTCAATTATTTACTGAGTTTCACCCAGTTTAGCAATTTATTAAATATTTAAAAATACTAATGCCTGTAACTAGTTATAACAGCTAAGATTTAAAAGAAAATGTAATATGTAAATGTTATATGTAATATGTAAAATGTAATAGGTAAAATCCATTTTAAATAGTTTGAATACATTGAACAAGTGAAAACGTACATTTTTTAATACAACATATTAAATCATAATTCTCAATTATTGACTGGGTTTCATCCACTTTAGCAATTTATCAAATATTTAAAAATACTAATGCCTGTAACTAGTTGTAACAGATAAGATTTAAAAGAAAATGTATAGAAATATGCCGCACGAGATTTTACAACATACGGGGTTGAAAATATACTATTTGCTATAACAAATGTACAGAAAGGCTTCACAACTTTACAGAAATTGGAAATGGTAAAGAATTGCTAAATAATAAAACCTGAATATCTAGGAGATCTTTACTCTACCTTTACTTTCTGGTTCCCAAAGTCGTTTCTACGGATCCTACAGGATCCCTGTTACCGCTGAGGAGGTACGTTGAACATAAAACTTAATTTTGTGTGGGAAACTTTTGGGGTCCTCGAAAGGTTTATAATTTAAAACACCAGATAGTAATTTCAAAGATATTACTTTAAATATCAAAATAATTTGCTTATAATATATTTTCTTACTCCATAAAAACTTCAAAGTTAAAATTATAATTTTGTTATGTTGTTGCATAGTTATTTCACTTAGTTAATGGCAAGGTGTTTTCTAAAAGAAGGCACCCTTGGGTAAAAACGAACCTTTTCTAGCACATACTTTTGGAACTAAAAACATAGATTTTTCATATTGTATGAAATATATTTGACAACTATCAGTAAAATTCAACCCTTTCGCTCACTTAAGTTTCCGTTGAACTCCTAATTTAAGTCACAAAAAGTTTAAACTAATTTTTTTCACAATCTTTTGTTTACAGTGACACATTTCTTATGGATCTAGGTTTCATATATAACTTCAAATATGATTTTGATCCCGGTAACAATTGGCAAAACAAGATTCAAGAGTAAATTTTTTAAGAAGTGAAAACAGAAACAAATATTTTGCTTGTTTCTGACTTTTGTTTCTATATAAAAAAATTCTAAAATGTTTCTAAATAAAAAGTTACTATTAATAAACTAGTAGCTTTTTAAAACTCTATTTATAATACTATATAATGTTAATATAAGTATAAAATTTAGATCTAAATGCACCTTTTTTTAAATATTCCTCAGCTATTTGAGCCTCATATGAAACTACGTGAATTTTACATAATTATTGTATCACCACGTTGTAGATCTGCAACATACCCAAGAATTGATACCATTGACAAAGTGAGCTTTAACGAATGGTTTCGCTAATTGTTGTATCCTGCAACAGTATAATTAACTCAATTTACTTCAGGAATTCTTATCGAATGGCGATACTAAATTCAGTTTTCACATCAAATTTTCATTCATTGTATGATCAGGTGAACTTTATACTTTAAACTATTTACAATTTTTTTTTGCATGTTTTAAATGATTTATTCTAACATTTGACAAAATACTTTTTGATTTTCTGTTGTTGGAATACAAAATATTAATAGAATAACACAGAACAAGTTAATCTTCTACATGTTCTAAATAGTCTTTTTAAAGTACACTAATTAATAAAATATTTTTATTTCATTTTGATAAAAGTAAAGAAGAGGGTAAGGTTAAAAGAGAATTTTCCCCATATCTTTCTGAGGAGCATAAAGGTAAAACCCTAGGTCTGAGAATAATGGAGAGGTAAACCTATGCTTTAGTTACTGGACCTTAGAGTGACATCGATCCATGTTATGAGTTATTTCTTTCACAGCAAAATGTTTTTATAAAAATCTCTTTTATCAAGTTTGTTTCCTGTGTGTTTAGGAAAAAAAGAAGGATATGAAGATTACAAGTAATGAACACTGATAAATATTAAAAGGGTCCTCTCGTACATAGATTTTTAAACTTTCACTTTACACTAGAAGGTTATTTCATAAAGTCAATTTACAGCATTTTTTCGTTTTAAAATTACTTCATATAATTATAATATGCATATTTATATGAAAAATGTTAATAATTATAATTATATGTTTCAATTATATTAAAATAGGAACATATGGTTTTAATACGTGATTTAAATTTTCAGAAGAATGGACAATTATACACAAAGAAATTTCATATCACTCAATAAATTAAATCTATATATTTTCTGTATCTTCTTCATTTACTAAAATGATAAATATGAGATAGAAGTTTTTCTCATAATTTTGAATTAAGTATTTCTCGTTTCTAACAATTAGCAATAAAATACTGCATATAATTTAAAATCCAAAGACAATTAAATGCCTAACTTTTAAAACTTTCTGGATAGAATATGTCATTTGGATATACTTTAATCTTATTTTTACACTACTCCTGAGCTACTGATGCTATCATCTGTTGACTGTCATGGAGAACTGATGATATAATTAGCTACTTGAAAGTACTTTGTAAAGCGTAAATATTATGTTAAATAAAGCGCTAGAAGGACTGTTCTTTTAGCAACTTACTCAGAATAAAGTGGAAGGATGTTAATAAATCAAATTGAAACAGTAAAGTATGTTCTGAAAAGGGAAGAACAGAAGCATGTTTCGAACTATTTCTTGCAAATTAGGAATACGGATTGCGCTTAAAATAGTGAAAGTTATATAGGAATCCGGACTGTTCTATATAAATATAAGTATGTATAACCTTAAAGATAGTTATAAGGAAGGAAATATATGAATGCAAGTAATCTTCTTATTTACATGCGCTTACACTTTCTGGATATGTAATTAAAATTATCAGGCTTTGTTACAATATTTGAACAGTGATGTTATAGTCACAAGGAAATAAAACATACAATGCAATTTGTATTAAGTTTCTAATACACTAATTATAATTTTCAAAATAAATTTCACTTATAAAGCAACCTACATCATCAAAACTTAGTATAACAATAAACTTTATTGCTACTTTTTCAATTTATGAAATAATGGTTTGGATTGTAGAACTATGGTCAGGTTTCTTTTTGCACAAGATGGCTAATAATACTGTGACTCAGTGCTTAAATTCAATCCAAATGGATACGAATAGACATCGGGGTTTGAACTTACGGTTTACTATAGAAAGATGGAATGATATGATCAGGGCCATAACTAGGGTGGGGCAAAGATGTAATTTTACCCAGGCAGTTTAGACTTAGGGACACTGTGCAGTACATAAAATATTTTCAAGATAAAAAGTGCTCGAAGGGAATACGAACGAGGAAGATTTGTCCCGAATAGAAATAAACAAAAGCTGAAAAATTTTCTAAATTCCAGTTAAAGTGAAAAAAAGACGAAAATAATAGTAATAATTATGATAATGAAGATAATAATAATAATAAGAGTGAAAATTTACAATTACTTTACTTAACTCCGGTGGAAACATTCGCAAAGTGACAGAAACACGTAAATATCCGCCTGTTGTAAGTAAAAGCTTTGACAAGACAAACGCAAAAACAATTACGCTAGGCGGCAACCACATGAAGTGGATTGGATTTGAGATGTCATGACGTTTAGTGCAGCTGAGTTTCAACCAAAGCGGAGAGTAGTTGAATGGTGTCAATTGTACTGTAATGCTCACAACACTGTATCCTAATAGTTTTTTGAAAGGCAAAGGGAGAGTCAATTTTCAAAGCCAAACCATGGCCAAAGCAGAGCGAAGTTGAACCTTGCGATGCCGTTTCACAAGAGAACTCCGCACCATATCCGGTGGTCAGACCTCAATCTGGAATCAGTAAGTTAGTTCACTAAGCTCAAATTTAGTCCCCTCCAAACCTGGGAGCCGCCTAGCCTTATGCTCAAGTGCATGAAGCTACTTGACACTCATAAATCTCCTCACTATACCTTGTTTATCTCTGATGAAAGACGTCAATTTTCACGTAACCCCCATGAAGCTAAGAACCTATTTTAAATTGTTTGCACTATGCAAGTATATGGAGAAAAATTATGGTGGTGTGGTGTGGGAATGGTCCCCTGGTGTTCGTTGAGGGTAAACACAAAGCCATGGAATACCTTGACATACTGGCAGATCAAATGCATTCTGCAATATTACATTTTTACTCATTAGGTGACGGATACTTCAAAGACGATAATATATAAATATATCGTACTAGAATGGCTAATTGCAGATTTGTTTCTACAATATTTGGCTAATTTACATCCACGTAAATTCGTATCACAAGTAGAGAGTTTCAAATTTCAATCGATATCAATAGTAAAAGACTTCAAGGCAATAAATTCATTCAAAGTTTTAGAAGGAATCCATAATCATAACATCAATCTCAATCTCTCTCTCTCTCTTTCTATATATATATATATATATATATATATATATATATATATATATATATATATATATATATATATATATACCTGGTGGGCATAATTAAACTGACAGTGCTCACAGTCTTCTGTAGCGCGATCTATTTGCGAGATTGACGCCACATTTTGTAGGAAGATTAAACAAGACGGGGACGAAGGATTCCGCGAAAAAACAAATTAGTCCCAAAAGTCACCGCTAGGTGAATATTTGGCGATGTGTAATATAAAATAGAGTGTTAACAAATGTAAATCAATACGGAAATTACCTTTTATTTTGCATTCAAATGAGGTTCAATGTGGCTGCCGTTGTTGTGGACCACATATTACATTCTGTGCACAGTATGCACAACAGCAGAAAGTAACCAGGGCTTCGAACCGGAACTGAACCGAAAACCGAAATCCGGAAAAAACCGTTATTTTGTTCGAAACGAAAACCGGAACTGAAACGAAAAAAAATATCGGTTTATTTCGGTTCGATATATCTTTCAGTCATTTTGTTACTGTTACCAACTTATCAATATTTTCTAATTTAATGTCAACTTTATAATTATCATTACATGTATACTGCTTCTCGATTTCCTATTTTGATATTCACTAGTATTTTTCTGCTTCAGTTTCGCATGAAACTACTTGTAGAAGACATATTTAATTCAGCTGATTAAACTAGAAGTATAGATGTTTTTTAAGAAAAATATCGAGTTATATTTTATTTTTCACATCTCAGCATGCGATCATCTACGGTTGTTTGTATAGACTGTTTAGATCAGGGAGGAGTAAATAGACAGGAGAGGCCCTAAGTGACGTAGCATGAAGCATCTATCAAATCTTCTGCGCATCAAATGGGTGTTTGGTAATGGCGGCGATTCAAATGTTTCGTAATAGTAGTATTTCATTAGGCCTGCTGTTTGTATCAATTCACATAGTGTACCAATTAAAAAAAGAATAAATTCTTCTAAATTTTGATAGAATTACATTTTTTGTTTATGATAGAATTATATTTTTAGTACAAATAAGAATATACATAAAATGAAATTATTCATTTGGAACTGAAACGAAAACAGTTATTTTTGTCGGAGCGAAAACCGGAACTGAACCGAAAACCGTTATTTTTGGCGGAGCGAAAACCGGAACTGAACCGATATTAATTTTTTAGTTGAACCGGAACGAAAACCGGAACAAAAAAAATTACGGTTCGAAGCCCTGAAAGTAACATATCTGCAAGAATCTCCCGTACAGTCAGTGATATGTTATCCTTCAACGTAGCCAGGTCCTGGACCACTCCTTGATAGACCTTGGACTTAAGGTAACCCCATAGCCAGAAGTCGCATGGGGTAAGCACAGGCGACCGAGGTAGCCATGCAGTTAAAAGTAGCGGCTAATTACTCTTTCTGTTGTGAATTTCTGTAATAGCAGCTATTGCATCCGTACAGCAACTTGTAGAGGGGCTCCATCTTGCATGAAAATGATTTCCCCCAGGTATTGTCTTTGATGAAGTGCCGGAATGACAAAGCTGTTCAACATGTGGCGATATTTCTCTCAGGTAACAAAACAGGTTTCCGGTCCTGTCGGGGTAATATTCTCATAGAAGAATGGACCTACGATAAATTCCGCTGTGAACCCACACCAAACAGTTACCTTTGGTGAAAGTAAGAGAATTGCTGTGACTTCATGTGGTGATTTGTCATCCCAAATTCGGCAGTTCTGGGTATTCACAGTTCCATTCAGGTAAAAATGGGCCTCATCTCCCCATAGCATTTTTCACGGCCAAGCATCATCCACTTCCATTCTGGCAAGAAAGGGGAGAGCAAAACTCAATCGCTTATCATGGTCTTGGTTACAGCAACTCCTGTACACGGCTGATCTTGTACAGATAGAAGTTAATAATCTTTGGTAAGATTTTTCATACCGTACTGTAAGGCATATCCATACTCCGAGCTACTCCACGAGCGCTAGATGTGGCAGCAATATTGTCTGGTCCTCTGTCGACAATCGCCGCGGCAACTGCTTCGATTGTATCGTGTGGTACAGGTTTATGGCCACCCGGTATATATATATATATATATATATATATATATATATATATATATATATATATATATATATATATATATATATATATATATATATATATATATATATATATATATATATATATATATATATATATATATATATATATATATATATATATATATATATATATATATATATATACCGGGTGGCCATAATTAAACTGACAGTGCTCACAGTGTTTTGTAGCGCGATCTATTTATGAGAATGATGTCACATTTTGTAGGAAGATTAAACAAGACGGGGGACGTAGGATTCCGCGAAAAAACACATTAGATCCAAAAGTCACCTCAAGGGGAATATTTGGCGCTGTGTTATAGAAAATAGAATGTTAACAAATGCAAATTAATACGGAATAAAATTACCTTTTATTATGCATATTTTATGATTTAATTCAAGTGCAACAGGGCAAAGCGCAAAATCTACATAAACACCTATAAATCCTCGTGATCTGCAATATCACGTACGCTGAGCAGCAGAAGAAGTTCTTTATTCAAATTTTACGTTACATCCATTAGCACAGTGCCAGCTACTTGGGTAATGCTATGTGTTACGTTTCAAATCAATCGGATTGAAAGTTTATGTGCAATGTCTCCTTCTTTAGTCTAGCGTTCGTTACTGGTCAAATTCTCTTACCTCAACCAGTACACCCATACAATATCAGTCGTGAATAGGAGTTACTGTACCCCGACCATCATAAGCGATTGAGTTTTGCTTTCACCTTTCTTGCCAGAAGGGAGGTGGATGATGCTTGGAATTGGAAAATCTTATGGGGAGACGAGGCCCACTTTTACCTGAATGGAACTGTGAATACCCAGAACTGCCGAATTTGGGATGACAAATCACCACATGCAGTCACAGCAATTCCCTTATCTTCACCAAAGGTAACTGTTTGGTGTGGGTTCACAGCGGAATTTATCGTAGGTCCATTCTTCTATGAGAACATTATCCCGACAGGACCGGAAACCTGTTTTGTTACCTGAGAGAAATATCGCGACATGTTGAACAGCTTTGTCATTCCGGCACTTCATCAAAGACAATGCCTGGGGGAAATCCTTTTCATGCAAGATGGAGCAGCTCCACAAGTTGCTGTACGGGTGCAACAGCTGCTACGACAAAAATTCACAACAGAAAGAGTCATTAGCCGCTACTTTCTAACTGCATGGCCACCTCGGTCGCCTGATCTTACCCCATGCGACTTCTGGCTATGGGGTTACCTCAAGTCCAAGGTCTATCAAGGAGTAGTCCAGGACCTGGCTACGTTGAAGAATAACATATCAGGGACTGCACGGGAGATTCCTGCAGACATGTTACTTTCTGCTGTTATTCATACTGTGCACAGAATGCAATATGTGGTCCACAACAACGGCAGCCACATTGAACCTCATTTGAATGCAAAATAAAAGGTAATTTCCGTATTGATTTGCATTTGTTAACACTCTATTTTCTATAACACAGAGCCAAATATTCCCCTAGCGGTGACTTTTGGAACTAATTTGTTTTTTCGCGGAATCCTTCGTCCCCCGTCTTGTTTAATCTTCCTACAAAATGTGGCGTCATTCTCGCAAATAGATCAAGCTACAGAACACTATGAGCACTGTCAGTTTAATTATGGCCAGCCGGTATATATATATATATATATATATATATATATATATATATATATATATATATATATATATATATATATATATATATATATATATATATATATATATGGTAATTGCATTACCAAACTTTTTGTTGCAACCTGTAACTTTCTTTTAGCAGGCTGAAACTGGTAAAATCATATCTACGTTTCTCGTTGTTATAGAAACGGCTAGGGAATATATCCAATATGTGCGTTGAAAAGGAAACTGCAAATAGTTTGATCTAGGATAAAATCTATTTATTTGCGGACTCTAAATCTGGGACAGTACTGTAACAATTTCCTTTGCGTTTTATCTATATATGAGTATAAAGTCGTTCGTTTTTATTTTGTGAGTTGTGTGTTCATTCTAAGTATATGCTATAAAGATAATCCTGGTTTATATATTTTAAATATTCTAAAATTGTATAATATAAAATATTAGTTTGTTGAAAATTTAAAAGTGATAACTTCACTTATTACAGTTTAAGTTGTATTTATCATTGAAGAAAATTAACAGCTTCCGTAAGTTTCTAGTAAAATTGTTTATGTATGGAGAAAAATATGGTTTAAATAAAAGTGCTTACTATGTGCATTATTTAAATTAAGATGTCAGTTAAGATGATCAGGCATGAGAAATTTATATCAATAGACTACTTGTTTTTATAGTATGAAGGAAAATGGTTTACTATATTTTTCCTTTAAAAAACTAAACAGAATATCAAAGGTAAAGAAATGGGAGTTTTAAGCTCAATATATGTAAAAGATTTTTAACTACTTAAATACTATAAGACGTCCATTTTTTCACAGTAGCTTTAATTCAATCAAGTCTTTGAACACTGATTTATGACATAGCTCAGAAAATAATTTCTCTGTTCCTAATACACATGAGGATTCACATGAGCTATTATAGCTTACATTTTAATTTCAATTTACACGATTAAAGATATTAAGTATTGTTGCCGCGTAACATCTGTTTACACACAAGCTTGTCTTATTGCTAAAACAACTTGCGATTCACTTGAAAAATTGAAAAATATATTATTGAGAATTCCAACAATATATAGTTTATGGACCAGTGTAATTGAATTACTTTTCTTATTGCATGAAAACACAGAAAACTTTTTAAAAATTTATAAAATATTAATTAGTCTATTAGCATAATTTGGTACATAGCTTATGCAGATTTATAGCATGTACCATAGACATAAAACCCGACATAGTTTTATTATTTTATTGCATTAAGGATCTAATCTGCCACCCAGATTATATAGTGCTCGCATCTGATGGGCTTGGGTTCAATTTCCAAGTAAGGCCTGGATATTTTTGTGTTTGCCCCCCAAACGTAGCGATGTTGCCCTACCTGTCTGGTATTCCCACAATAAAAGTGGCAACAAAAATGAGAGGCTTCTTATAGTAAAATACTAGTAATAAAAGCAAGTGACTACCATTGAAAAAATAAAACCTAATCTGATTATGTTGACACAGTATTGTAAAACATGGTTTTAGTTAAAGATTTTAATCAACTTTTAATAAAAAAGCAATATTTCCTTCTACTTTTCATTTAATAATATTATAATCACAGCATTTGCTTTAAGTTTTGTTACTGTATTAACTGAGTTACACTTTTAAATTATTTTTCTCACGTAATTTCACAATAGTTTTTTAGAATTGTCTGATTTTCATATTCTTTTATTAATCCTAACTGAAATAGATTCTAAACGAAATTTATACATTTTAGGATTTATGAAGCAATATAGTAGAATGTAGGGTTTAAAGGACATAAAAATGGAGTTGAAACGTTTTGGTATTCAAAAGTTTAAAAATTGAGAAAAACATTTAAATACTTTAATCTTAAGAGCAATAAAATTAAGTACTCATTTTTAATTTTAAAAAGGAAATATGTTAATTTTAATATATTAACACGTTTCAAATTTACCTTCATTTTAAAGTTTAATGATAGTGTTTTTAACTGACTTTGTATTAATCGTACATTAGTTAGTCATTTAAAGTAAATAATGTAGCAAACTACCGGGAAATTTACTGGTTTGACATAACTGAAAGTACTATTTGACGGTGCTTGTTTTGATATATTCGGAGAATTTATATAAAAATAGCGAAAGAGTCCATAAATTTTAGTATAAAAATAAAAACGCTTTGTCACAAATTAATAAATTAAGAATTCCTGATATGTTAAAGCAGTTTACCTCTGAAATGACATGATTACGTTAACACACGTTGTAAAAGTGGAAAAATAATGAAAAAATAACTGAAAAATATTTTAAGTTTTTACACTATTTAAATGCTTTTTTTAGTACTGATCCAATAAAAATGAAATTAACACTAATCTACACATTTCAGTCGTCAGTTAGGCTGTTTAATGTACTTAAGTGTCAAAGATATGGATACTAAGTTTACTATATAAGTTAAGATACTAAGTTAAGATACTTATACTTTTAAATAAAACTTTTAAAATTAATTCTTTACTGTCACATTAAAATCTAAGAATATAATTCAATAAGTAATTCTTTATTCAAGTTTACTAATTTTCATGTTATTTCAAATTTCCAACAATCATATAAATTTAAATTAGGAAGTTGTAAATTTCCACAAATGACATTTGTTATCAGCTTAAAATTTTCATTCTTTAACCCCTAAAATTTCAAAGAATTTTTCTCTATTAACCAGAATATAAATCATCCCATAATTACGATCGATTATTTCTTATCTTATAAATTCCACAAACTGCGGTTTGTTTTTAAGCAAAAAAGAAAGAGAGAAAGAGAAAAGAAATACTAGATTTTATTTTCTCACATACACACATACATACATTCAAAAAAACCTCATCTCCTTAATTTATAATCTTCCTTTGTTTAAAGCGAACTATTTTTGAACCATAATAGAAAAATATTGATCGCAATTTCTTTTTTAATTTTTTCGCAATCTTCCTCTTTCAAATTCTAAAAAAACACTCTAAAGGCATTTCATTTAAACTTCTAATGCTGATTAAAAACTAAAGCTTATGAAAATCAATATTTACTCTGAGAATACGTCAATAAACTTTCATTAGTTCGTTTTCGCTTGTCTCAATTACATCCATTCAAATGAACAGCAATAAAAAATTCACATCCTAAATTAATAACCGTTTCCTGAATGTTTAGTGATACTTGGTTCAATCCAGGTCTACGGATCGATCGTTCACACAGTTAATAAAATAATAAAAAAAAGAACTCAACACTTCATTTTTTTCTCATCAGTCACTGATGCTGGGATGAGATTGAGCTGACTGATGGCAGGGTCCGATTGTGTTATCGATGTGCGGACATCTTGGCAGTCAGCCAATTTTCGCAGACATCATTTTGTTAAGATTTAGAAATGATGTTCTTTTTATTTTCAAGGGGCTTGAATAAATATTTAGTTGAATTTAAAAAAGAAAATTGAAGGTTAACGTGGAATAAATGGTTTCTTGAAAAGAAATTAAAATGATCTCGAATTTTGATGTCAATTTATTTTTTATCTATCTCTTGTAATCAAGGGTGCGGGTAGTTTATCTTGAAAAATGAGCAGCGGAAGAGAAGAATTAACAATCGAACAGTTTTGGTAGATTGCATTTATGAATCCTTGATTGAAAGCACTAATTTATGAAAGAATCCAATTTCGTCATTGTTTTTCATTCTACAGTTTCTTTTTTCATCAGAATTTCATGAATAATAAACTAAATGCAAGTATAGAATTTTAACTAAGAAAACATTTTATAGTTTGTTAAATGACTATAAAAGTTTTGCAAGATAAAATAAGGGATGAAGAAAGTATTACCAATATCTGTTTTAAATGTTCTTTTGTCTGTTTAATGCATGTAACGTTTTTTTTATAAATTTCATAAGTATGTATACTTATTTTCTTATAGGACCAATTTACAGAAGGGACAGAACTTCTGTAAACCTACAATTGTTTGTGACGCACAAAAAAGCTATTAAATTAATTGCGTGCGAGATTTATTATTACCTCTCGTAGATTAAAACATTTACCTATGGAGTAGATTCTTTTTAGAAACCTTTCATATTTTAGTAAATGGCCATAAAAAGTAGAACTTACAAAGTTTTGCTACATAAATTCATTACGTAATATAAAAGATGTTATGAATGACTGTTATTCAATGTTCTTTTTTATAGTTAATGCTTATAATGTCTTTTTTTAAATAGAAGCACGCTTTTACCTTCAGATAGAAACCATTTAAAGAATTTTCAGAATTTTTGTAAACCTACAACTGTTTGGGGCACAAAAAAAGATAGAGAGTTAGTTGTGTGCAAACTTTATCTCAGAAAACATTCTCTTATTACCTCTGGGGATTATCTATATCATGGAATCTTTTTAGAAGCCAAGTGAATACTAAGGAAATTAATCCTTTATAAACTGATTCAGCTATTTCTCTAAAATATTTTAGCTAAACAAGTTGTTTCTGTTTATCCCAACATTCACATTTTATAAAGTTTTCTTTAAAAACAATCTTAGATAAGTCTGACACATTAATAAATTCAAAGTGGTGAGGTGGTTTATTAAAATGAATTTACTTTTTCGTTGCTTAAAACATAGTAGTTTTTAATTTTAATTTGCTTAGAAAAAATGCACTGGAATAAGTAATTTATAGCAGTATTTCTCAAACAAAAACGTTCCATGGACCAGAAAGCAATTTCTTAACATGGACCATGGAATTGAAACTATCTCACGAATTTGATAAATCTTAAGTTTAGTTCAGTAATAAACACGTACATCCGAACAAACATTAAATGAAACTTTGATATGAAAATTATATTTAGTATCGCAATTTGATAAGAATTCTACAAGCAGATTGGGTTAGTTGGATTGTTGCAGGATAGTAACAATTTAACAAAACTGTCTTTTTTTAAAGGTCACTATGTAAATGATGTTAGCTTTGAAAACATTGAATTTCTTCAACCTGGGAATACAATGGGTTTAAACGCTAGCGGAGAACTCTTTTCCACTTTGGAAGAGAGCTTGGTGAGCACGGAAGGGTTAGAAGTTGTCTCTCTATTACATCTCACACAAGCTTGATAGGATAAGTATCAGAGAAGTTAACAGGTTACTTCATCCGCTAGATGTTTTCACTTTCAAGGATATCGTGAAAAAAGACTCTGCTTTTACATTGGAGTTATCTATAATTGGATAACCTAATACACGGACTGACTTGCACAAACCTTTTTTTCCAAATGTCTTTACTTATACTACAGATGTTTTAGAGAACAATTTTGGGTATTAAAAATAACTTAGTGAGTAGAGAATCCCCATAAATTGCAAAAACCTTTACCTTAAGAAATACTTAAATTAGGCCTTTTTTCTTCGGAGTAACTAAATTTTGAAAGCAAAGCTATCTCAGCCAAGACAGGTAACATTGGGGTAGCGCTTTGTGTTTCCAATGTACATGTCATTGGGCTGGATAAAGAAAGGTGACTCAGCCTTTCATCGCTTATGTGGGTAGATAATTTAAGGATCAAGTATGCCTAGAAACTTAACACTGATAATTCCACGAAGGGTGATCACCTAACTAAGATCCTTTTCACCCCAGGGCCTTTGGTTTCTAAAGAGTTTGGTACCGTAAGCTACAGCCCTCAATTTAGACTGTTGTGCGGAGGAGTCAAGTTTAAGCTAAGCTTTATATAATACATTATTTATGTTATTTATGTTCGAAATGCTTTAATATAAGCATTTCGAAAGAAAAATAAAAATAACTCATTTAAATTTATAAAATATCAAAATATATCTTTTTTATCATTCCCTATGCCCTTACGGATTATCGAAATATATTTCTTTAATATTTTGATTCAAGTAATTAAATAAATAGAATAGATTTTAAATGTCTCAATTTATTTCATTTAAAAGATGGTAGTTCAGGCTTCTCAAAGGATCATTTCTTTCATTTTTTAAAAAGTAACAATTTTTTTATATCACATATATCAATTGGGTCAGGTGTAATACAGGAAAAAGACATTACGCAGTTTGATATTGTTCCTTTGATGCTCGTGTGTCAATATCAACCTCTAAATAAAAAATAGTGACTAAGCTAAATGACCATTATCTTTACATAATATGTGAGCTATAATCACATGTAACAAAACAATCTGTTTAAAATTTCACTATAACTATTTTAGATTAAACATTCAAAAAAAATTACTTAATCTTCTGGCTTACCAGAGGCTCTTAATTCAAGCAAATAAAATAGATCGAAATAATTGTTCCACAACATTTTAATTTCAGAGAAACCTTTTATAATACATTTAGGCCAGCCTAATATGTGCCTTCAAATTTAATTCAGTTCTCAGTATCTGTTGGTAACACGAGACTGAAAGCTTGATGTCTCATATCAATGGAGGACATGAAATAGAAAATATTTTTTTTGTGCTTTATTTTTATCTCCTTACTAACAATTTTTTGAAATATCAAAATATTAATATAAATACAAATTTATCCTCCAAATGCGCTGTTCTAGCTAATTTGCAGCTCTTTTCAGCTACTTAAGAATTTACGACGCTCTTTGAACTTTTCTACAGTCAAAGATTTAATCCTTCCTTAAAATACTAGCCTTTTTGTCTCTGTCAAGAAAGTTTCCGGATTTCCCATCTCCAAAAGTTTTATTTTGTGAATTACGTTCGTTGTTTTAACCAGGATTAAAACATGTATTACGCAATGTAAATACCGGAAAACTAATAGAGATAAAATCATGGAGGTTGTTTTGGAAATAATAAAAATGAATCATTTCCTTAGATGGACATATATATCCCATTCCAATAAAATCCAATTTTAATTTAATTTAATTTCATTTCATTTCTCATGGTATGCGATATAATTAGGTACCGCTTTCATGAGTTATATTAATTTCGTCAGTATAAATTTTTTTAATTGTAAAGCTAAACACCTGAAGTGATATTTTAAAACAATATTAAGGATATAAAACAATTTACTTGGCTATTGTAAACTTTGTATTACATTGTAAACTTTGTATTCTCATTCTTTGATATCTATTTTCCCAGCCACTAAATATCTTATCTAAAGGAGTGTTTAATGACTTAAAATTATTTCTACCCGTCTCTCAAAGCTAACTCTGAAATAAATGCTAATGTTCTGTTCACTCGCCACATTTTCCAGCTGTCCCACCTTTTCCAATGAACTAATGTAATCGAAGATGCTTTCAATGTACCATTCATTATTCTGATCTCGCTAGAGAAAGATGTCTGTTACCTAGTCTTAAATAAAGTAGTTCCACGTCAGGCTTGCTGCTCCTATTTTTCATTTTGGATGTCCGACTGCATTTTGGCTTATTGGACTGCTCATTGCCCTGTAAACCCGAACAATTAAAATAATATGGACTTAGTTTTACGAGTGACCAGCGAATTGATTCTCTCCGTGTTACACATCCATTCACATATGTTATAGCAATTTATTTATTAGTGGTACACATACATTCTATTAAATGCTATCTGTACATATTTTTATAGAAGATCAATGATATTTTATACTTTAATAAACACCGTAAAGAATCACCGAAGTACGCGATCACAGCTAATTCATAATAAATATTCCCTATTCATAATAAATAAAAACAGAAATAGAACAGACATTCCCTGTTAATACTGATATATTTTTAATTCTACTAATAGAGAATTATGACAAGTGAAGAAGTAAAATGAAATTGTAGCAATGTGAATTTCGTTTAAAACACTTTACTTATTTTATATGTAAAACTGTCGCTTAATAAATCAATTTGTTCCCGTATTGATGTATTTCGTGTCCTATGTCTAGTTAAACTTATTGTTCCATAGTTTTCGACAAAATATGTATTAGTAGTTGATAATCGGTAATTAGGACCTGATTTTTAAAAGCCTCTTCTTAAATATGTGTAATACGTAAACAAGTGATACAACTTAAAATAAAAGTGTTTTCAAATAAACTTGTATCTCCCATAATTATAGTATATTTTAAAATTAATGACAAAGTTTAGTACAAAAACTTAACGTATTTAAAAAGCAGGATAAAATTTTAAAAACTTACTGTTTAGTACCCCCCCCCCATGTCTATTGTCTAAAAATTGAAATTTTTAAAAATAAAATGGTTAGTTTTACTGAAAAGCAGAATGTTTCAGAAAATTATACATAATTTTTCAAGAAACCTCCAAAATACAAGAATTTAATGCAACAAATGTCAGAAATGTTTTAAAGCACATGTATGATATGAACTTTAACACATTTATAAATTTCTTGAATTAAAATTTTGTAGCATTGGACGTTTGTGGTTGAAGGATTATAAATAATTCTCTGAAAATTTCTAATTTACATAAAAACGAATTTTGTTTATTTTTTAGAACTTTAATTTGTGGACAATATGACATGCTGCTATATAATAAAAGGCGACTGTTGCCGTTAAGGTGAATAATAAGGGTCAGAATGAAGAAAACGATTGCTATAAGCTCGTGTTTCAGAACAATTCTTTTTTTTTTTTTTGCTTTTTAGCTTGATCTGATATATCATATATATACGAAAGATCAAATTAATGATAGTCTCAGTTCCTAACTTCTTTTATTAAAACAACATTAATGTCTAAATATTTAGATATAATATAACTGCATATTTGTTATAAGACGGAAATCTTTTCTGGGGGGGGGGGGTAGTGGGTTCAAAGGCAATCAAGGGTGGCGGTCATAACGTATCTACATCTTATAAAATTAATAAAATACTTTAGAATTACCTACTGTTTTCATGAGTAAAAATTTTTTATCTAGCTTTTCAAAACTTTAATATTACTGTTATACAGTAAAAAAAGAATTAAAAATTTAATTTAGCACTAGGCATATACGTATACCTAGTTCGGTTTAGTATTGTCACTTTTCAAATTTTTCATACTGATTTTACAGAACGATTGCACGATATTTTAGACATGAAAATACCGAGTTGGGATTTAGATCCTTAATCCAGTTGAATAATATTACATTTACTATAATAAATGTGACATTGTTTACAATTATAAATTTCGTGAATTCCACCACAAATAGCCATTTGGCCATGCATGAGCTAGACTACAAAAGTTTTTAATTGAATTTTCTTTATTGTTTTTGAATTAGAGTGGATTTTAGCTGCTAATTTACTGTCCAAGAAAGTAAACAGTCTACACATCGCTGAATTTTACGGATAATGTTCATAAAATTGTAACTCGACATCAACAAATTGCTAAAATTTCACCATATTTTATTTCTAATTGATTTTAAGCTAATTTTTAAGCTTTGAATAAACTGTTAAAGGCCGTTTTAATGCCCACTTTGTGATTTTTAATAGAGAGGTAGATAAATAAAACAGTTATAAGTAATATGTAACAATATTATATTGTTCGGTATAGTAAACTATTAAGGAAGAGGAGTGGTGGAATTTTTTCCTTGTATAAAGGAGGCAGTGGTCTAGAAAGGTTTGGAGCCCCTGATCTAAATATATTGCTTGTTTTAATTTTTCTAAACGTACATACATTTCCGGCAACCCCTTTAATAGGATAATGCAGAACAAATCTTTGTCAAAATAATCTAGAATATCTTTTTACGTATACCAATTTACAAAGTTATTTTTTTTCTTTTGATTCGTATAAATGAGCTAGCGGTTTAAAAGATAACTATAGTAGCTTTTCACCATTTACACAGGAAGAAAAATGAAAAAAAATATTTAAATGAAAATATTTTTGATTATATATATATATATATATATATATATATATATATATATTATATATATATATATATATATGTATATATATATATATATATATATATGTATATATATATATATGTATATATATATGTATATATATATGTATATATATATGTATATATATGTATATATATATGTATATATATATGTATATATATGTATATATATATGTATATATATATGTATATATATGTGTATATATATGTATATATATGTATATATATTATATATATGTATATATATATATATATATATATATATATATATATATATATATATATATATATATATATATATATATATATATATATATATATATATATATATATATATATATATATATTATATATATATATATATATATATATATATATATATATATATATATATATATATATATATATATATATATATATATATAAACTGGTCTAAAGAAAATTGGGGAAAATGTTGCTATAGAAGATCATTGATCTGATGATCTGAAACCAATCTATGACGTTGAGTTGAAATTCCGAGAGGTCTTCTCATTTTTTCGTTTCCGAATGCAATACAAAATTTTTCAACAAGATCTTGAATTTTTCAAATATTCTTCCATGATTATCTCCAGTTTTACATGCCAGCTCATACACGGGAATCTATTGTAATTTGGTTCTATATTTATGTTTTATTGCATTTTTCTTTCATTTAGAAAGAAAAATTATCTGATGCATTATTTTGATACTATAGGTTGTTATAGTGAGTGTATTAAATTTTATTACAAATTTTATTAGCTATTTTCGTACTTCTGGTAATTAAATAATTAAAGTTCAATAAGGACCAGCTACAACGCTATGATATACATTGGAAATAGTGATTTTGTCGTTGATTTCAAACTTGTAAACTTGGTACTTGTCTCCAACAAAGAATTACGGTACTTAAATATGTAAAAACAATTTTTAATTGCAATTAAAAAATATATATAATATATATGACAACTTCATGCCTGATGGACTCCGGTTGTATTATGATTATTAAATTGGAACAAGAAAAAAAAATAAATAGTTATAAAAATTCAAATATTTGTTCGAATAACCCATTTATCTGTAAAAAAGGGGGTGGGAATTTTGACATGGAAGCTATTGTATCTTGGACTCAATCTGTGGTAAAAATAAAGAAGTCAGTTCGAAGTACAACGAGTAGGTTGTTTAAACATTTGTTATATATACTCATATAAAGGTAAAGCTAATGGTGGATTAATACATTTGTAAATAGCATTTGATTTACAGATAAAACTCATTGGTAGTTAAATAATGATTGAGTTCACCCTAATCCCCCTCACCCAAAAAATCAAAATACTTTGTGATATGGTGTTATTTAGATGTTTTTTAAGTATATTGATATAGAGACCTCATTTTTATGCACTAACGCACTCTTAAAAACTAAAAAGTCCGTTAATAAAAGCCTATTCTTAAAAAACAAACAGTATTATATAGTATTAAAAATGTCGTAAGACCAAGGTATATCCGGATCAATGTAAAATATGTTCGACTGGATTTTTTTTATTTTGATACAAAGTCATTACTCCAATATAAAATTCTAAAGATAAATTGCAAATCAAAATAAAAAAATCTACCAGCTCAGAAAGCGTATTTTTAAAGTTTATTTAAAACTTTGATGAAAAGATTAAAAAAATATGCTTGAACTTATCAATTTGGTATGACGGAAGATGATGTTCCACAACAGGTGATGATCCCGCAGTATGACGACAATAGTAATGGGAAAAAAATTCTACAGGGCATGATTTTTCGCCATTTAATCTCATTACGAAATCGTTATGAAACTAACTCGAACATCAAATCTTCCATGTGAAGCAAATTTTTTTTCTATATGAACAAAAGTTAGCTTGCTGATTAAAACTAAGCCACAATTTTCCAAGTAAGCTCGAGAAAATCTGAATGTTAAACAGGGTGATTGTTTTTTTAATCAAATCTTCTTATAAAATGTTTATCTTAAATATATTTTAAATTTCAGAGCAAAGTTTTATATAATTTATATTTGTCAAGTATAATACATTCTTTCAGTCTATCATAATTTAGTCATAATTTTTAAAATGCATTACTGTGTTATCATTTAATAAAAGAATGTTTAGTATTCCGTTTCTAAAAAAACTGAATTTCAATAATTTTAAGTTAGAAATATTAGAAGAACGTTTTAAACTTCTAGAATTTGGTTTGGTTTAGAGCGTTACGGTCTACTTTTTCTTGCAACACGAGAGTTAATGAGAAGGGACCTACTATTTAAAGCCGAATCCGAAAGGCTACGAACATGCATGTCACAGTGGAATTCGAACCCAAAAATTGGTGTCTCAACGATCAGCGCCTTGACAATTCAGCCATTATTAGCTTAAACTTCCAGAACTCATGTAGCATGTATGAAAAAATTTTTCTTTGGAAACACTTAAAGACTTAAAGTTATATTTAAAGTTAAGCATTGCTTATCTTTATAAAATAAAATATATGTATATTAATTCAGCTGTGAATCTAAAAACTTAGATAGGAGTTTTAAAGGAGCAGTTCATTGAAATAAAAATTTTAATTAGAAAACATCAAGTAATAAATTTGTGTTTTCTTTTTCGTATTTATTGAAAAGGAAAGGGGAAAATTACAAGCCCCATAAACTTAGGATTGTTTTAAGATATGTATAGATATTAATATGATCTTACGTTAAGGATTGAGATATTTATACCTAATACAAAAAAAAGATTAAAAATTATTGCTAAAAACTTATTACATAAGAAAAATTGCAATGAAGTTAGCTGTATGCAAGAATGTTTAACAATTTCCTATGATTGTTTTTTAAATTTAATTTTAAAAAGGGTAAATAGTTTATAATCTACAGTTTATTCATTTTATGATTTTTGGCTGATGCATTCTCAAATGAAAAAAATGTGAAGTCCTTTCGGAATTTCAATTCAACGTCATAGTTTGATATCAGATCGACGAAATTCTATGGGAACATATTTTCCAATTTTTGATATATACGATCAAAATTATTTTTTATTTAAATAGCTTATTACATTTTCTACTTTTGTAAATTGTGAAAGGGGTACTATAATTATCTTTTAAACTGCTCACGTTTTTATATGAAAATCAAAGGAAAAAATAATTTCGTGAATTGTTATACTTAAAAATATTCTAGATTATGTCGGAAAAATTTTGTTCAGCATTATCCTATGAAGTAAACTTAATAAAGAGTCTCATAACAGACTTATATGGCTGATGAAGGGGATGCAGAAATGCATGTGCATTTAGAAAATTAAAACAACCAGTCGATTTAGATCAGGGGATCCAAACTTTTACTAGACCATTACTTCATTTACAAAGAAAAACAATCCATCACTCCTCTCCCATAATAGTTAATTATACAAAACAATCAAATATCCAAGCCAACTATTCATTTAGATTAGTGCGTGAACTTCGAGAGTAATATTTCATCTTCACAGAATCCAATGCAGTTAAAATGTGAAGTTCGACTTTCGGATTTCTTAGCGAGTACGCATCCCGTATTTGTCCCTTCATTTGCGTGCAGAACAATCTTTTACACATTTCATTCATTTCCAGTCAAATGAAGCCCCGCATTGTTTTTCTTTCCAGTCCCATTACCTCTTTTGGGGAAGCTCTAGCACTTCATTTTGTCTAGATGCTGTAATGCGAATTGTAAATCAACGCGTGTTTCATGGCTTGTAGATAATAAATAATGAAAAAGGAGAACGCGATTATTTTGAAGTTAAATAATTTAATTAGGTTCTAGTTAAGTTTCAAAACTTGAAAAGCAAAGTACGTTATCTACTTGCTTTGCGCGGGGATTTTGTTTAGGGATTCATTAAACAAAGTTTGAAAACATCCTACAAATTTAAAATTTTATTAAATTCAGCTATTTTTGTTGCCAGGCCAAGAGAAGATGGATAGAAGTTACCTAATATATTTACAAAATAAAGACTTATTGTCGGTAATCTCATTTCTCCATCTAAAGTCTTTTATAAATTATCCATTCTGCATTAATTAAATATTTTCATGTGTAGTTTTTTAAGTGAAGTAGATTATACTTTTCAAATTAGTTCAAAAATGTATTAAAAATAATTTCAGTTTCCTTGAAAGAATAAAAGAGTTAATTTTATTTTTATATCAATTTTGTATTTGACAACTGTTGTAATTATGTTGATTTTATGCAAATTTGTATTTACGGATCGGGTGTAAACTAATTAGATTACTAATTGATTTTTTATGCCGTAGATTACAGATTTTACCTTTTAAAATCTAGCATTTTGTTATACTAAGTTTACGTACTCTATTTGTACTCAATTGAATTAACCTATGACTCAGTGTGTCGTGTGACGATATTTAATCAAGGTCGTTCAATTAAAATAAACTGATAATTCGAGTCCACATAAAACCATTTTAGTTCTAAACTCGTTTTGTTCTTGATCTGTAATTTTATAAATTATTTGATTAATTAAATATCTACGAGAAGTAGAAATATGTTTGGATTAAATATACTTAAATATAATTACTTTGCATTTGTTTATGTAATATACGCACACACATGCATATGTACTTGAATTTATAATTAAAGGACAATATATATTTATACATATATATTTATATCCAGCATCTATATACATGTATGTATGTATGTGTGTATGTAATCAAATGGTATATTATAGGTTTGATGCTGTTCCGATTATCTCTACCACATTTAAGGTAAATATGATTCTTACTGTGTGTATATAGAAGTAAATGTTTATGTTTCTTAGTTTTCCTCACATTTTGTGTATACCTTTAATAAATTTTATTGTTTTAAAAATAAGAACATAAAATACAGTTTTCACTTTAGGTTTCACCTCTGAATATTATCTAAATATTGTCATTAATTTAAATGTTTGCGGTTTATGATGTACTTATCAGTACTTAATCAGATTATGCACGATACTCTCTATTCCTTGCTCGAACAAAATATTTTCGTAAGCTTCTCTTTGCTTATCTTAGTTTGTAGATAAAGCCAGAATATAATAAAAGAAAATAATTTTAAGCATATTTGTTAAATGTATTAAATTCTGATTGATATTTTAATCCTTACTAAATTGTTCTTTTTTCTGTCTTAAATGTATCATATTATCTCCAAAATACAAATTAAAGTTTTATTAAGCTTTCATTTTACTTACCAGAAAAAAAAATTATTCATGTGTTCTTCCTATAAATAGTTCGTCGTTGGTAAAAGAAAGTGCCGAATATTTCAATTTCGTTGTCTAAATTACTTTGGAACTTTGTCGATTCCCAACGGAACAGCAATAATCTACAAACAGCTAAATCAAAATGTCAGTAAAATTGTGATTCTTTTTTTCACGACTATCAGTAATTTTTTCTCTTTGTGAGACTCAGCGACTATGAGTATTTTACATCAATAGTAAAAGTAATAAATATATTTTTCTTATTCAAATACATTTGTAACAGTTCTTAAGAAAAATGTTTGTAGAAGACTGCAAAAAGTTAGCGATTTTTCGACTTCTGTCGGTTATAATAGTGTAGATAAAAAGGTTAGCACTATTTTCACTGACTTATATTTAATTCAATAATAATTATATTTTGTTGTACCACACAACAATTATTAAAAGTTAAAACTTTAATTTGTGAGTCAAACTATTAATTTAGTTTTAGAATTTATGTGTGTTGTTTACTGTTTTATCGTTTTTTAAATTAGATTACTTTATGTACCTTTTTATTATATTATATTATATTTACTTTTATACATTTATAATATACCTTATTATAGTTGTCAAGACCTATGAATAACTTTATTTACATTTAGTGACTAGATTTTCTCCCCTTTTTATCTCATTGTCAGTTTTTAGAGCATGTGGATTTTCCTAACATATTAGATTCTAGTTAATACAAAACTATTATATATATATATTCAATTTTTTTCGGTAATCCTTTGAAATGATTAAGTGTAAACTTTTTTTAAAAATGAAGTCGGATCTTTTGTATTGTTAAATCTTATTAACTGATGAACTTTAAATGAAAATTATTTGTCAAATACAATGTATTTAAATTCATAAGGAGAATTCAATTGCACGTTTTCGATATTTATGCATGAATGAGTATAATCTTTTCTGTTTATATAAGCTAAACATAATTTACAGTTTCCTCAATACTTTCCAGGATTTTATTTAAATAGTTTTAATGCTGTTTTATATAAGGGTTGTCCAAATGAAAATGTGACAACAGTCGGTGTGAGAAATAGTTTAATGGTATTGCTATAAGTCAGTATAAAAAATAAAAATTAACAGATATGGAACACATAGGCTAGACATGGTTGCCATAGAGGTCAAAATAGGTGTCACAATGATCCACGAGTGTCACAAGAGCCGAAATCCATTGCGTGCAAACTCTTCAGTATTGCAATCTTTCATGCAGAATTGTGTGAGTACTTATTTCATCCGATATCTCGGGAGTGGGTATTCGCCGATTTCTCACGAGAGTGCTCACAGCTGCAATTGCTCCCTGGGTGTTAACCACATGCTGTTGTCCTGGGCATGCCCCGTCGTTTGTACCACTTCGGTCTTTAAAAAATTGCTACATCATCGGAATACTGATTTACGTGGCATGCATTCTGTGCCATACACATTTTGTATGCGACGATAAATTTCTCCAGCACTCACAATTTCTGCCGTTATAAATTGCACGATTGCTTGTTGACTACGCTTGGAGGCAGACATGACTCGAACGATACCATTGGAACTTGCTCCTACAGTATCACATAAGCATCTCTCGTAATTTAACGATACGACATGCGTTCCCAGCATTTAGCATTCCATAGGGCATGCGTAGTCTACTATATCTTAAGGGAACATATCGCCTTTAAGCAAATTTAAAAGGAAGATTTACCCTTATTTTTCGCCTTATATCCTTTTTAGTCATTATTGTAAATATATGGGATTTTCAGTATGTGTTCTCTATTTTTGTTTAATTAATTTTGCTCAATTTACTTTGTTTCTAGAAAATAAGATTATCTTATACAAAGGGAAAAACGAAAGCTTAAAAATTTAAAATTCTCTGCCTCTTTAAATTTTTAAAAAGTATCAGAAATATTACACCAGGGAATAGAAATTTCAAAAGAGCTAAAATGATGCTTAAAAATTCCATTTCAAATGCTATAAATACTAAAGGAAATAAGCAAAAACGAAAATACTCAGTAGAATTTTATCGTACGACTTTAATGTATCTTTTTCGAAAATTTAAAATCCATACGTCCAAAAGTTTTTTAGATTTACAGCAAACGAGATTTGAAAAAGCACCATTTTGTAGTAAAACGCATTTAAAGTTTTTATAGTTACCATAAAAGCTATGATATTGTATAGTTTTAGGGGTTCTAATTCGAATATTTTAATGGGGTTTATTTTAAACAATTTAAAAATGTCCAAAAATTAAAAAAAGGAAAAAAATCAAATTTTTGAAGGTTTAAATGGGATGCATCCCTTAATACGATGGTGAAATCACAGCACTACCACTTTTTATTAGGGTACCCTTATAATTAAAAATGCTTTCTAGAATTTATTTGAAAGAATTTCATACTTTTAAAATTATGATCATCATGTTAGGAATAGATGGCATTTGACATTGAATCTATTTTATTGGTGGGTAAATTTGTTGCTAATAATTCCCTATATTGAAGTGGGGTTAAACTTAAAAATTATTTTTTGTGTTAACTGTAGTAATCATTTACACAAATAGAACGTTGAAATGTTTTTCACCTTTTCTAAGAAATGTTCTGATACCGTGTAAATTTATCTTAGAAATTGTGAAATTGTAAATAAATTTATCTAAGAATTATATATTTTTAGAGAGTTTTAAGAAAGGAAATTACCTCCAAAGTTGATATAGCACTTAGGATGTTCTCGCAATTAGTCACACACTCACTTATTTAAACGTTAAATTGTTTATTCTTCATTTGGTTTTACTATCCGTTATATTTTCAAATTCTTTTGCAACATTCTTAAACATTTAAGTAAATCACACATCAAATTAAATTTGTCAGTTTTATTATTTTACTCTCTAATGAATTATTCAACTTGTATCATTTTTAAAAGCATTAATTCTTTTCTGATAAATATGTGTTGATGCATATCTTAGATATGAGTTGTTATAGACTCACAGAGTAAAACAAATGTGAATCATCTCGAAGTCTCAAAATCTCGATTAAAATGACAATTATAAATTACAGTACATACTTAAAAATTTGGTAGAATATTTAAAAGATTGCTATCAACCTTGTAATGCTGTAAAGGAATACACTTTCTGAGTAAACATACAAACCTTACAAACTATTTTTAGCTGTCTCTAAAATTGAACGCTAAGTATTAATGGGTTAATTATTTTTGGCGTATTTCATAAAACTGCGAGAAAAAAAAAATGTTGCCTAGAAAAATCAATACCGTATGTGAATAATAATGAAGGTGAAAATTCTGATCCTTTGTATAAAGTGATCATGATTTACTTTTCTATCATGAGTTCATAGCTATGGTGTTTTTCATCCATAATTTTCTCAGTTGTTTGTACAGATGTCATTGCTTATTTAGATTGCAGGTGTTGTGATATTCGAAATAGATTCAACCTAACAGCTATAGTGTTTCTCAATCATTCGCGTCTGAAATGCCCAAATAAGTAAGGATAACAATAAGATGTGATATTATAACATAAATGTTTCCAGAATTTTTAAGCCAGTTTTTTAACGAGGACATACTTTTTGCCTGTGAAAAATATTTTCATTGGAATCTGATTCATAAAACACATATCATTAATATAAGTGAGGTTTTAGCATTCTAATATTTACAGCTTAATTTCCTGAAAAATATTTTTTGAAGGAACATTTAAATTTAGTAACAAGCGTAAAAATCGTGCGTTACAAGAGATGTCTGACCTTAATACCGCGCTTTTGTTGGATTTTGTCTTGCAAATTGACAAAAGAAAAGTACCTAATTGGGTTAGCGAAGGACAACATTTATTTATGAATCACACATTGAACCTTCAGAAAATATTCTGAATTCAAAGCTTAATACGTTTGTTAATTGTGTGAAAATTAAACAAAAAAGTTAGTTTGTTAATTGTTATGATTTGTCGTAATACTCTGTTCCCTCTGTTCCTATTAATTCATGGATCCTAATAAGAGGCGTGAAAGACTGGAAGAAAGGCTGCCTATACATGTGCATATGTACCTTTAGAAAAATTAAAACAGGTAGTGCATTTAGATAATAAATATTTAACACATATCAACATTTTACACTTTTATAAACATTATTTCAAAAATTGTTAGTAAAGAGACAAAAAAAAAATTAAACAAATATGTTTAGTTTCTGTAGTTTCTTCGTTCTTAAATCAACAATATAAACAATGGTGTGCTGCCAACTATTATCAAGAATTAAATCAAATTCGAAGTCACATATGAGACGTAAATGTATAAGAGGTATCACTGAAGGTAGAAGTTTATGGAAAAAACATTTATTACTTAAATATTTATCATCACATGAAGTTAAGATTGTTAATTTTAGCCAAAAGCATTTCCACACTATACGAGCATCCTTCATTATACCTTTCATTCCTAAGCTCAGATAAAATCTTATATTAAATGCTTAAAATAGAAATTCTTCGCTTGCGAGCATATAGTTGAATATTACAGATCTAGAAATGACTATTCTCAGCCCAATGGCTGAAAACCCGGAATAAACCACTTTTGGACTCTAGGACTTCTTAGTAGGCCCTCTTTCTTTCCCCCAAGAAACAGAACACACAAAGAATAAAAAAGAATAAATAAAGCAAAACAAAATAATGTGAAAAATTAATCTTAAAATTTTATTAATAATAAGTACTTAATATACAGCAATAAAGTTTAGTTTTTTTTAGAAAAGTTTGAACATTTTAATTATAAATTAAAAAAAACATATAATAAATAATTTACTTTTGCTTATTTGTTTATTATATATAGTTATCGATTAAAAAAGTAAACTGTCTTATATACAAATCTTTTCAAAGTAGTTGTTTGACCGGGTCCTTCAGAAAAAGGGCTCTAGACATTTGTATCATTTGTTTATGCGATGATTCGACCCTGAATGTAACCTAATTATTTAAAAGGGTGCAGGTAAGTTTAGAAACATACAGTTTTGAAATTATTTCCAAGAATAATAATTTTCCATGAAGTTTAAGCTTGTTATTGTTCAGTTAAAAACTTTCTTTGAAAAGTGTTAAATTATTCCCCCAAATATATAACTATATATTAGTGTCTTTCATATTAACAGAAGTGCATTATTCAAAGAAAATTTTAAGTGTTAAAGGAAAGAACAATTTTCAAACAGAGTGCCATATTAAAAACCAATTATAATTCCTTTTTTCGGGTCATTATCCTATCCCTTTCAGCAATGAATATTAACTCAAAAATTAATGCTTGCCTTTTTGGATTTAGAGATATCTCTTGTGTGATATTTATAAGAATATTATATATCTTATTTATTATATATTTAAAAAGGTGAATTTTATTAAATACAAATGCACACATAAAGCGTATTCAAAGTGCCGTTGTAATAATTTTGCTGTTTTAAAGAGATAGCAATTAGGTTAAAAAATTTTGATTAAACTATATATTTCACCAATTATTATAATTATATTAAAATTAAGACTATAACATGAAAAAATTTGATTTACGAAAAAATAATGTTTCTTATTAAAGTATTTTTTAAGATTTCATTTATAAGACATTAACTTTTTTTATAATCTGCCGTGTAAGAAATTAATATACTAGCTAAATTAAATTATATACTAATATTTTATTCCTAATATCTATTTTTTTTTCAGTTAACGAGTTAAATTCTCTCCCACAGAAATAAGCTCAATTTGAACATCCTATTATTTTCAGTTTTTGAAAAATTCGATCCATTTTGTATTAAAAGCGGAAAAGGTTGGGAATCTTTCAATTAATCTGGGAACGATTTGTGAGGGCAGAGTTCGGCCTCCTGTCCTGGTCATCAGCTTATGTTGCGGCATTCACCCAATCGATAACTAGGTAAGGGCGCTGAAAACATCGGCCGCTAGATGGCGGCAGGGGAGCGGGGATTCTTCAGCGTCAGTCTAGGACTAATCTTCGCAGGCACCGGTCTAGTACGGAGTCCCTAGGCTCCCTAGTCCTCCTCAGGATACTTCCGACCTGATAACCCGGATGCGATAGATAGCAGGTACGGATTCTTGGTCTCACATCTCGTAGGTCTATGTAGCTAGCCTGTATTGATTACCGGGTGCGCGATATGCATGTTTTAAAAGATAGCAAGCCGATCGATTGTCAGTAAACAAACAAGCGTTTCGAATATTTTACTTTATTATCACAAAAAATATTTAATAGATAACATCCTAGGATAAATTGATTTTGAAATAATTCAAGATTTACTTTTCAGTTACATAAATTTGCTAATGGTGAAATATTTGATTTCCTACCATCAAAAATGTTATAAATATTTAAAATGTACATCATTCCTTTAAATAGATAAACACGAAATTTATTGCATTGAGAAAAATAAAGATAGTTATTTGTTTTATTGCAACTATAAGTAATTTAATGTAAAAACATTTTTCACTTTTTCAAATTAACGCCTTTCTGAAATGCATTTTAAATGAACAGCATTCAAATACTGAATTTTTTTTAAAAGTAAGTCAGTAAAAAGAATTCAAAATTTTGTAACTCTAGTCTTTAAGTAAACATATCCCTTTTAGTGTTTTAGATGCATTAATTATAAAATGGTTTTAGCGGAAGTTATGGTAAGCTTATAGAATTTTATTTATTTATTTTGGGACTTATATTCGAGTTAATTAATTAGATTAATGCATGAAAACTTTATAGTCTTTTTTAAGAACCTTACACATAAATATTCAGTCGTACTTTTGTTAGAATATAAATGCCGCACTTTCTATGTACGCTTATAAACATTTATGTCGTTAAAAATGAAGCTAAATCAACTTATTCGGTCAATTTTGCATATAAAAGTGGCTAAACATGTTGAAAGAAATCTCTACAGATAATTTCCAATGCATTGTATCAGTAGTGAATATAAATGTTATTTCTCGAAATTTAAAGCATATAGGTAGGCCATGTAAATATGCATATACTTTCAGATTTCGCGTATATACTCTTTAGTTCACGTGCTCTACCCGGCGTGGTTACACTCCGTGTTCTGGTGTTACAAGATATTTTACGCAACTTAAACATTTATAAACGGAAAAAAAATCGTCTAACATTTTGAAAAACCTCATATTCGAGCATGTTTCTGGTTATATTGTTTATTATTGCATGTGTGTAATATAATATAAACAGCCATTTTTTTCCTAATAGAAAAGTTATGCGACTTTATAAGCGAATAACATGCTTTTATATACATTACAAGGTTATATCCATCTTATATTTGTATAGATAAAATAAAGATGATATGCTTAAAAGTCAAGAATTTAAAAAATATTTATGCTAAACTTTTACATGATAGCAAAGTAGACCACTTTGTAATTTTGTAGATTTATAAGAGATTTATTTCCTTAAAATTTATTAAGTTATGACAGATAAAAGTGCGTCGAGTTCAAAATTGCTCCAAGTTCTCTAAAATGGATTTAATTTTTTTTTTTGTTAAAGGATAAACCCAATTGAAATACATTTTGAAGTGGACCACTACTGTATGAATTCAGCAATGTATTTATTTAGTTATTCATCTTTCTATTCATTCTGGAAATGAGAAGCAAATTTGTGTGCTATAGAAATGAAACATATGTACATAGTCTCAGTATTACAAGTAGCGTTATAAGAAATTTTCTCTCAAATTTCTTAGAAATGTTGAAAGAATAGGATACTGCTGTTCAAAATAAACTTTAATTCTAAAGGAAAATTATACGTAAGAAAAGAAAAAGGATTAGATACTTTTATACAGTGCTAATGCCATGATTCTTTGGCATATAATGAAGGTAAGGGTCATTTACCTTCTCTGTGGATGTGAAAAATGTGCTTGTAATATTTATACTAGAAAATTAGCTTATATAAAGTAAACATAATCTTAATAATCTCATTTAAATATTAGCTGTAAAAATGAAATAGTGATGTTATAATAGAAAACATATGGAATTAATATAAAATAATTTTAACCGCATTTTTTATTAGTTAGACTTTGTAAATAGACAAAATACTTTGCTTCAGTACCGTGTTCTTAATAAACGTTATAGCCTAAATTAATATTTTACTACACATAAAATTAGTTTACGGTGTAAAATTCATCAAAATTTAAGTAGATTATAAACATACATTATCATAGAATTTAAAAAGCAATTTACTTAATATTTCACTTGTGGGATTTACTTAAAACCATTAACAATCACAGTACTTAATAGTCATTTTACTGTTGTCTCATTAAGAATAAAAAATATTGCTTTTCGTGTCTGTAAATAATACATTTATAAATGAAACTTGTTTGATTTTTCTTAATTTATAAGGATCATTAAATTATTAGAAAATCTTAATAAACGGTGGGTTAATTTTTATTTTTTTTCTGTTCATTGGTATTAAGCCATGATTTTCGAATTTTAGACCTTATTCAATAAACATAAGGGATATTGTTGTATTACCCTATGAATATTTGAATATTTGACAATCAAGAAAAATATTTCCGTTTTGGTAATCTTTATATGAATTTAAAGTTTCTTATATTGATTAGAAATAAGGGTTAAACTTATTTTCCATTTGAAGAACGCGAAACCTCTCAAAGGATATAAAGTTTTGTTTTGCTATTGGCATATTCCGGCAAACAATTGAGTCCTTTATCATTACGCTTGGTCGCTTTTAAAGGCAGTAAATACACCGTTTTACCTTTTCTATTGTTTCAAAACAATGTTTATGCTCATATTTCAAAATATGCAGTTTTTTTAATTATTCTTCTAGACTACATCACTTTTGTGGCCAAAATTACAACGTTTCCACTACATCCTACATCTAAAGCTTACAATTGTTACTCATTTTTTAAAAGAGAAACTCTTTTCTGTATTAAATTTTACCATCAATTTATTTTCATATTCCAGTTTTATTGCCTTAAATGGCATTCCTCTGATGAACTCATGTACATTTTACTTTTTTAATATCTTACCATCTTTACGTATAACTTTTTAGTTAAAAAGCGCAATTTTCGTGTGCACTATTAAAATAAAATGAGATAAAATTTAAATAATAATAGCAAATATTACTCTAAGATAGTTTTTTAAAATCTTGCAATCCCAGTTATTTCAAACCATGGAGTATTTTAAATTTATAGATAATTTTATAAGAATTAGTTTTAAAACAGTAAAAAAATACTTTTTGCTTTAGAAGATAGTTTAAGGATATTAAGACTTGATCTTTTTCAGTTTCATAACTTTGGCCGATTGCACTATTTTTCGATGTAAGGGGTATGAATACAAATAATTTTTCAACCAAAATTTCTCAATGGGAGAGAAACAGTATTTACATCGAGGTTTAACCTGCAATATACATTGAAAAGAATTCTATGATATTACAGAAAAAGAAAACGAAATTCGCTAATTTTGAGAAAGAGCAATGTCAGCTTTTTGTGTTTCAATTTCGTAAGCGTATTATACTTAACAGCACCGATTCTTGAGCTAGATAAAATCAAATCATATGATCATTCGTATTTGCGCCACTTCCTAAAAACCAAGGAAACAGTCTTCAAAATTTTAGAAGAAATCATGATAAGATTTTTTTTCATTTTCAGTTATATATTTATCACTTCCTTAATATATTATCTTCGATGCAATAACATTCGCATTTTATTGATTCATTAAAGAAGTTCAGAAAATGAACATGAAAGCTAGAAGTGGTAACGTTTAAATATGTTCTGAAATTTTAATTTTTAAAAATAATTATTAGCATTGACTGGTTTCTTTAAATTTTACCTTGTTACCTTCTCTGTGGTATCTCCCAGAAGTTTGCAAAACCCTTTTTATCGTTATAATTCAATCTATTGAATGCTTAAATGGAGTCTTACTAGAGTGCTGTTTCTTTAAATTACACTCGTCGAGTTTTGTCAGGACGAGCTTAAAGTATTCCACCACCAGACAAATAAACGAATTAGCTGTACAGCCAGTAAATACGCTGGAACCTTGTGAAGTTTCCCTACGAGTGTTTGCTTAGTAATAAACAACTCTGGAAGAGCAGCCCCTCCATCCACAGACAATTATCTTCGCGCTTAATAATTCTTTTTACTCCGAAGTCTATGAGACGGGGGAATTTACCTGCGATTGCAGACCTTCCCCTCGAAAGCGAGCGACCAAAATAAAACGCCGTGAGAGCATTCGCTCTTCGACGACATCTTTTTAACGACGCAGCTGTTCTTTCTTAATGAGATTTCTTTAATCCATTTCTTGATCACTCCAATCTTTTGTTATCAACTGATGTTTGTAAGGTGTTTTATAATACGTGGACCAGGGAGAATTTCTTTTGTTCATCCGGTATTTCGGGCACCCCAATTAACGACCGGGACGAAGATCTAAATTTAGAAACAATTGCTCGGTTTGTTATAAACCTAGCTCAGCATTCTTTGCAATAGCAAAAGGCTTGAACAGTTGCCAGAGGCTCGGCATCTGAATGTGCTACGGTGCGCATTGTTCGGGGTTGGAAAAAAGTACCGTGACACGTGGAAACAATCCCCCCAAAACTTTTGGATATTTGGATCTAATCTCTCACTCTTTTCTTTTTTTTCAAAATATATGTCTTTATACTATTAATGTTCTAAAAATAACATTTTATCTAGTTTATAAAACTAAATTTTAAGATAAAAATTATTGTGAATTTGTGTGACGGGAAGAGTAATAGGTTGTTGAATTTATTTCTGTAAAATTCCCCGTGGTATGGTAATAATTAAATGCAAAATGTTAGCAAGACATCTTTTAAGGGCTTACGACCTTGGATAAGCAGTTTGACGACTTGGAACAGATGAAAGTGTCACTTCTGTAGTCACAGCAATGGCAGTGTCCAAAAGGTCTCATTTCGTAATAAAAAAATCTGCTGTAGGTAGAGATGTTATGTAAAATCATACCGGAGGTAGTAGAAGGGAAATTACATCTTAAGAATATGTATATGTATCCCTACAGAGAAAATAAAGATAAATTTAAATCTTAGTGAAACAGCTATAGAGAATGCAATGGCTACCTGTACACATGTATCTGCTAGAACCTGTTCTTGGCGAGAAAACTAGGCTGATTTGTATGCACAGAAGCCTGTTCAATACATCCCACTAAAATCATGACATCATCGAAAAGGACCGGGTTGGAATATAGTGGTTAGGGGGATCTGCAACATTGGTCCAAGGGGAAATTCTCTTACGAATTCCGCTTCATCGTGACAAATGATTCTGCTCACCTGGTAGTGTGAAGACAGAAGGAAGCACTTATGCACCACAGAATGTTCATGAATGACATCAGTATTTCCGAGGCCTAATGGCGTGGGCAGCCATTATGAAAAATGGCAGGTCGTCGCTTCATATCTTTGAATGAAGTGCCGTTGCATCACAGTGGTAGAGGGATTATTATTATGTTCGCGTTTTTAGGGGTGCGATTGTTCCCTACTTTGTTTATGGAGGATACTGCATATATAGTTCCCCTGAAGTTTCTCGGACACAGTAAAAAGTGAAAATACTGAATGTAGGGAATGGCCTGCTTACTCCAACAATTTAAATCCTATAGATCATGCCTAGAATGCACTTGGTTTCGTTTGATTTGTTGGGAGTGCTACGGTTTCTTGATTTGTTACTAAGCCAGGGATAATGGGACCGAGATCTACTGCTTAAAGCCGATTCTAAACTTAAGATGGTCTTGGCGCACATGTTTTTCATACAACTCATACATTCCAAACCGGGCAAGAACTGAAAACTTTCAAAGGAGTGGTAAAAATCCCCCAGAACACCTCAATTGTTTAGTAGACATCACCAATGAGAGATGCAAAATGAACACTAGTGTAAGATAAAAGCGTACTCCTTACTGAGAAAATCATATCTCTCACACGTCGATCAGAAAATAACTTTTTTTAATGATTTCAAAAGTTTTCCAAGTAGAATTTTTTTTGTCATTCCACTTTCTAATCTGGTGGAACTGATTGATTTTGCAGGATACATAAAACACTTTGCATATATTATATAAGTTCATAAGTTCGTCTTTTCAATTATTCTCTCTGATTATTTCAGACAATATATGTTCCGTAGTAATTGTCAAGCAGTGTATTTTTATGAATTATTTTTTCTAGATCTTAACTGATAAAAATGTAATTTTAAAGCAACAGAACTAGAATCTACTTTAATCTACTTTTATACATGTGCGTTCGTTAGCCCTCCATTCTCAGGCACCAAACCTATCACTGAACTGATGAGAAAAATGTAAGTCTGATAGGTTTTTAAATATACCTGGTGTGTTCATAAAAAACCGAACTTTGCTAAATATTTCGTTACTAATTTCATAACATTTTAATTACTGATTCCTTCAACATAATCCTTTTTGCTGGCAATACACTATTCCCTACTTTTCTTCCAGTTTTTGGTTAGGCTTTGATTGGTTTGGATTGGTATAGATTGGTTTGAAGCACAGCTGTTTATTGTTTTGCTACACGAAAGCTAATAGACTGTGTCTTACTATTTAGCATCGATTCTGAACAGTCTCGAACATAAATGCCAGCAGCAGAATTACCTCCGGTAAACTGCGTTACTAAATAGTAGCGTCCTACTCATCGTTCATTTAGTTCTTGATAATCTCCTGTACGCACTTACCGCACTGAGAAGGTGCGCTAGTCTCTTATCACATTCTTCCGAAAATGCTACGTGATTTGCAATCGGCGTCCTTTCTGGGTAGTTTAATATTTGTGAAATACGTTTGGTGTGGAGCACTACGGTCTGCTGCTATACGAGGGCTAATGAGACCGGGACCTACTTCTTAAAGCCGACTCCGAACGGCTACGAACATCCTTGCCAGCAACGGGATTCGAACGTTTGCGAAATAGAAAAAGATCTGCTAGGGCTGGGTCTGGAGATTAGGATGGATGGGGTAAAACGGTACTCCGATATTTTGCTACATAACTGCGGATGAGGATCAAGCTGTGAACCAATGCATTGCCATAGTGTATCATTCAAGTCTCATTTTTCTTCAACTCAGGCATGTTCTTCAGTAGAACATTCCTGAAACGCGCTTAAATTTCCATGTACATTTGTTTGCTTACTATTTGGTCACGTGGTATAAACACATGATGGACAATTCTTTTACGATAAAAAAAATTTACATACAACCTTGCCTACGTCTTTAACTGTAATCCTCACTGATCAAAATTCTATAGTTTCAAAATTTTTAAGTTAATAGTAGAACTATATTCGACTATAAGTCCTCCAATATTCTTGTTTAAGCAACTAAAATATAGCTGTAAGTTTTTTCTAAGTTTGTAGCAAGATTATATATATATATATATATATATATATATATATATATATATATATATATATATATATATATATATATATATATATATATATACAAACACACGTTGTTCAAGGGATCTCATTTTCATTTTTTCACTTTATCACTTAATCTGAGGAACATCAGCGTCTAGTAGCTCGGCGGCTAAAAATCAGAGCGAAACGAGACGACTGTCAGTGTTGTTTAAATCTACAACTAGTTAAGTCCAGCAACCGTATTTCGTTCCTTGAGTCAGTTTCCATACTATTTCAAAAGTTCCGACTTTTTAAGAAAACTCTTTGTGTCTCCAGAGAGCTATTTATATTTTGAAAAAGGCTTTAACGATGATAAGGGTATACATTTAAAACTTACATTAAAAGAAAATCCTTTTTGCATACGGTTAAAAGAACTTTGGTGAAGTTAAAAATTTTGCACTAATACATTTATTGTGTTCTAATATATCAATCAAATCATAGATTTTACTGCTATTTTGCATATTAAAGCTTTTCTTAACTCCGTGTCGTTTTAATTCCTCCCCCATGCGTATATATTTTCAATTATTGTGACTATGATTAGTATTATACATATACAAGATGTATTAACGCTTGTAACTTTCCGAACAATTCTTTTCTTAAATTATAATATATTATAAGTGTGAAAAAGCCAATTTTTTAACCTACAAGTCCACAAAGAAAGCGTTTTTATAATGTCCCATCAAGAGTTGACATGCTCATAGATGTAAGATGAAAAATGATTTAAAAGTGTGATGAAAAGTTATTTTTGTTTCTATGGATGAGGATTAATGCCATTTTGATTAATATACAGAAATTTCAGCAATTACTCCTACTTGTCAGAAATAAAATTTTTTGAAATGACTCATTCATAAAGTGAAAGCGCGTGTTAGTTTTGACAGATGGGAGACATTTTAAAGTGTCATTTTGACATTCATTTGAAACTATGTAATTACCTCATACATTAGAGATATGAATTTGGTAATGATAAGAAAAAGCTTTGAAATATCCCTCAGTTTTCTTTTTTAATTTAAGTATCAAATAAGGCATAGATGAAAAAATTTGATTTATCATTATTAAGTTCTATTATTTATAATCATAATCCACATCAAAGCTATATTGTGCGATAAACAAAGGATTTTTGTATCCTAAACATCAAAGATTTTGCGACCTTTAAAACATATATTCGGTTTGACAAATACGGAATCTGTGGTAAATTTATTTTATTTAAAAAAATAAATAAGAAAATGAGATTGAAAATATTACGATTCAAAAATGTTTAAATTAACAAAAACTTTAATACCTTTCATAAAATAAATGATGGATTTTGCTTCGAAACTTTAGCTCAGTCTTTAGGTACATATACATTTTTTAACTAAACAGATTTCTTTCTTTCATCATTTGTATTTATTTTTAACGGATCTTTTTCTATTTACATTGAATAACAATGTAAATATTTTGAAACAATTTTGAATAATGAAAATAAATTTTTCTAGTATAATCTAGTATTTATATTAATAAAAGCTAATAACAAGCGTGAAATCAGGTTTAACAAAACATCTGATATGAATAAAATTATTGTGATGAGATTTAATACAGGTAATTTACAAAAAATTAAATTTACAGATAGTAAATTATATACTTTTAACATCTTTATTGTAACTATTTTTTCACAGTTTCAAATGAAATTTTTTAAAAAGTAAATGCATGTTGAAGTATATAAACTTATTCCGTTCAAAAATACTATTTAGTTCGATTTTCTGCACTTGCATATTCAAAATCATTTCTTGCTAGTTATTAAACCATTAGGAAGAAAACATTTAACTATTTGATTTTACTATAAAAAGAATCATGTATTTAAAGTAGTTGTTAGAGTAAAATGAATATAATAAGTAAACCTTATATTGTTAAATTTTGTCGAGATACTTTAACTTTTAAGCAGACAGTAGACTTACAATTGGACTAAATTTGGCTGAAAATTTAATATTTTATGAGCTCATGTAATTGTGCATTATAAACAAAGTCGAGAAGAATATAGTGTCTCCTAATATGCACCGCTGTATATGAATTATAGTTATAACTCCTAAGAGTAATTCAATTATCAATAACAATTAAAATTGTAAATATTTATAAACAAACATTTTCAGATTTTAGGAACATTTGAAACAGTCCAGGTGCATTTCTAAGTGTCATATCCCATAATATACTTTATTAAATATAAAATT
>CM063502.1:150451430-150498930 GCA_032207245.1 Pardosa pseudoannulata
ATGTAAAAAAATGCTGAACATAGAGAAAAGAACCATTTAAAAACTTCATTTATTAAAAACTATCACTATTAATGAAATAACATACAAATTATCTAGATATTTATAACAAAAATATAAAACTAAACTCTATGTGAAACATTTCAAGCATCCAACTTCAATAAAAACATGTATGAAATTTTAAAAACATGTCAGAGAACGGAAAAAAATGAGTCGACAATAACTCATCTTCTTTTAAGATTATTTTTAAATTTATTTATAAACCATATTCCACAGCCCAATTCCCTGCATAGTTTTATTATATACATTATAGAAAACCCGTATAAAAACTTTAAAACTCTCATTTATTTATTTTTTTAAGGCCGTAGCATTTTGAATGTGTGGAAATCAAAGAGAATCAAATATGGAGTATGTGTTTGGTTTGAAACACTACGGTCTACTGTTTTGTTAAATAAGGGCTAATAAGACAGGGACATGCTTCTTAAAGCCGTCCACGAACTTCTACGAACGTCCATACCAGCAGTGGAGTTCAAACCTGTGAACCCGTGAACCGTGAACCAGTGAACTTGAGCATAATTCTTCGGCGGTACCGAAGAATTATGCCCCAAGTATTCAGCAGGGCTTCGAACCGGAACTGAACCGAAAACCGAAAACCGGAAAAAACCGTTATTTTGGTCGGAACGAAAACCATAACTGAACCGAAAAAAATATCCGTTTATTTCGGTTCGATAATCTTTCAGTCATTTTGTTACTGTTACCAACTTATCAATATTTTCTAATTTAACGTCAACTTTATAATTACATATCCGCACTTGTATAAGATTGCAATGGTGGTTTTGGCAGCTCCAGCTACACAAGTTAGTGTTGAAAGAGCGTTTTCAGGTTTGAAATTTATTCTCCGAGACAACAGAAGTAATCTCAGTGAAACCACATTAGAAGATATATTAATAATTAGAGGCAATTTTCATATGTTAAATAAATAATATATTTTTTACATAATTATTGCAAGGCCAAGTGCACGATGTGAGAGTCAAACGACGAATGTGGGTAATCATGAACCTAGTTGTCAAATGCGATTTTGATAATGGATAACAATGCCAATGCTCGCCGCTCTTATCGTACCTGCTGTTTGTATCAATTCACATAGTGTACCAATTAAAAAAAGAATAAAATCTTCTAAATTTTGATAGAATTACATTTTTAGTACAAATAAGAATATACATAAAATGAAATTATTCATTTGGAACTGAAACGAAAACAGTTATTTTTGGCGGAGCGAAAACCGGAACTGAACCGATATTAATTTTTTAGTTGAACCGGAACGAAAACCGGAACAAAAAAAAATTACGGTTCGAAGCCCTGGTATTCAGCCATCATTATATGTATGGCGAAAAGGCCTTTAAAAAGTAACTGCGGCCTGCACTAAATTACCATTCACATTTTACAAAAATAGAAAACAGTCGGGTATAACCATCAAGTCATATAACTCAACTTCATTGAGGAAATAATAACTATTTTAATAGTGTCTGAATTTTTGATTCTTCAAAAAAAAAAAAAAAAAAAAAAAAAAAAAAAAAAAAAAAAAAAAAAGCCGTGCCGATATTAAAAGGACAACTCTCCCTTTAGCTTTCTTACTTTATTATAAAAAAATGTCAGCTACCATTGTAATAGTGAAGAAACATGTTTCAGATTTTGTATGCATATGCAGAAATGTTAGTCCTATAGTTTAAGTTAATAAAAAGAATTTCGATATTTTTACCTGATTTCTGGTAATGTGACTCCTTAAATAATCAAAATTAGGAATACTAACAGACGAATTAATTTCCTCATAACTAAATGCTTTATAAATGAATTTTTGTGTCATAAACGGATACTATTGTGTTTACTATAATTCGAAAAAATTGCTGTTAATTATTTGTCATACAAAAATAAAAAAATCATGAAAATATGTATATATTTTTGTCGCACCGACATAATTTTAAATCGAAAAGGAATTTGAATTCATTTATTGCTTCTTTATATTTTTAGTTATTGAATTTCAATCAGTATTTGCCGAGTTTAAGACAGACAGCGAAAAATTAGTAAAACTTTAAGTGAAGCGTTTGAGAAACTTTGAAAAATCAGAGAAAGTTTAAAAAGATACATAGTTTTATTATTATAATTCGTTAATTAACAATAGAATGGTTGATGTAATTGCACATAAATACTTATAGGGAAAAAATTAGTCGAATAATATAGTTTACTATAACATGTGCAATATTTATTTGAATTATAAATTTCATGAATGCCGACATGGGCAGCAAAATTTTTTCTAGTGGGCCTTATGTGACCCTCAGCGGCCGTTTGGCCACGCCTGGTTTAAATGAAAAATTCAAACTCTTAAAAATACGTTGCAATTTTTTTAAATATGTATTGCAGATCTGAGCTCTTACAGTAAAAAGGAAATTATTGTTACTAATGCTTATTATTTCTAAAATTCATTCTTGTTTCAAAAATATTCTTGCACACTGAAACCGAAGAAAATTTGAATTAAATAAAAAAATTATTATATTAAGATCAGATAAGTATTCGTATCACATAGAATAAAATAATTTTATATACTTTACAGTCTTGGTTAATTAATAATCCTCTTAATTTTTTGCTTAATTCCTTGAAGCAAAAATCTAACTGTTTTATATTTGTTAACTAAAGATTTCAATGTCCCTTGATGTTGTTTATAATGAAAGTTAATATTTCCTAGACCAAATATTGCTTAAGAAAATGAATCCTAAATTGAGGATCACCATTTTAGCTGGCGTGTTGTTTAGAAACGTGTGCTCAAGCCACCATATGACAGTAATTTCAAATGACTTACATTTACTAAACACGATCTATTTAGATCTCAATTTAACAAAAGATGTAGAGACGTAATGTTAATGACAATTTAGGGATTTATTTACTATCATATAAACAATGGTTGTTCCTTTCGTTAAAATAGATTTAATTTATTGTGTAATATGCAAAAATTTTTAATCTTTAATCCATATTATTTTTAGACAAGAAATCTGATGTTTCGAACATGTATGTGCTATGTTACCGTGAACACTTTTGTATGTATTGCGATAACTGCTCATTTATTAATGTGTACTTATCACAATTTGTGAATGTTATATGAACATAATATTAATTATTAAATTGTTTGTTCTCGTCAAAACGTTAAAGCAACATGTATCGTCAACATGTAAAATCTGATTAAAAAGTATGAATTCATTTATATTTTTAATTTATTCTATATAATTTATTGTAATATACACCCCTAAATCTCTTAGAGACATTTTTAAAAATGCATTAAAAGCAAAACAGTTTTATTCATATGAGTTTTGACATTTTGAATACAGCTATGTAAAAAAAGACTGATAAACTAATTAAGTAACTATTAATATTTTCATAAATTTACGCAATGCAGAATTGTTTAGAAAAATTACTTAAAACGCAATGCATGCATATTTACATCAGTATTATGTTTACTACTTACATAAAATTATTTTTTACATTATTTATGATATATTATAAATGAATAAGTAACATAATTTACTATAATTAGTAAAAATATAGGAAGAATACCATAAAAAATATTTTTCATGTTTCATAGAATCTTACTTTCACAGAACTTTATTTTAAAAGTTATTGTAAAAGTATCAGGCAGCATAAATAATTCTTTTCCTCTTTTCATTCAAACGTTCTCGTTTATATATTGCATTCTCTTTAAGAATCAACTTCCTCTCGAAGAGTCATATTTAAAACTCATTGAGTCTAATGGAATAATGAAGGCGTTGTTAGCAAATGATTTAAAAGGACAAAATCATCATAAAAATGTCTTTTATACATTTCTAATAATTATATTGCCCTAAATTTTATCATATATTAGACTGTCCAAAGAATATTTTAAGCAAAAGATTCAAAGAATTATATTTCTGTCAAAATAACGGTATCGAGTCAACTTAAGATAAAAAAAAAGATATCGCATTTGTGAAACAAAGAGATATATATGCTAAAAGATAGGTATTAATGATTCATAATGGTGTAACAATAGAGGACTAGGGATACTAAGACTGGGAAAAAAATATGGTATTAATAGCTAAATGATTTTAAAACCTTTAATATTTTTTTGTAATATCAAATATGAAAATTTCTGGAAAAAAAACAATAAAAGATTATGTTTATAAAATTTTCGTATTATTAAATTTTGTCTAAACAGTTTGTATTTAAATTATACTAATCAACATGCAATAATCCCTTTAAAATTTATATTGACTGGAATATAATAAAGATATCCCTAAGAAAAAAATGTTATTTATAGATATAAAGATAGGTATATAGTACAAAAATATAAATAAAGTGTTTGTCAGTAATTCCTCAGTCTGTTTTCAAAATCAAAACTTAACAATGTGGAAACCAACATATTGCAATGAACATTGTAAGGTGAAGCATATAATGATTAAGAGCGTGGGATAATAGCAACTGAAAGATAATTCATAAATCCTGTTATTTGAAATTTTTTCGGAATTTCAAATACACAAAATACTGAGGAGGGATTTAAAAAAGGTATTGTGGCCCGTGAAGACCCGTTCAGGCATTAGATATTTGAATTATTAATTTAAAATACTGAAAACAACAATAATATTTTAAAAATCTCTGGATAACATAGTTTAAAATCAAAAGTCTGAAATTCAGATTAGTTACACATAGTATCTTTACAACGTATTTAAAAAAATTTAAACCATAGACACTTTGAGAACAGTTCTTGCCTTAAAATAGCCATTTTCATAAAAAGATTTTGTAACTCTTGAAAGAGTTATGGTTTTAAAAATCCAAATATTTTAATAAAAGACTTGAAAGAATTTATGAATATGATTACTCCTGCATGTTTCAAACTAAGCAAATATTAAAGAAATTCTTTAGTATTATTTGCTTCGTGGTCAATGCGGAGACAACTTCAAAGATTACAAATCCGTAAGTCTAGCGCAGGTAGATCACAAACTCAACTTCCCTTACGAAAAGCTTCTTCCTTCCAGGAAGAAACCAAGGCGTCTTATTCGTCGTTCCTCACAGGTAGCGAGGATTCCTTCTGAGCTTCCTTTTGACATTTTCTTCGCATCGATTTTTGGCTCAATCAAACGCTGATGCCCCTGGAGCGCTTGGGCTAGCTCCACAGTAAAACTGAGGAGCAAAAAATGCGCGTTGCTGAGATTCCTTTCCTAGTAAGAGTATTTGTGACGTTCGAACAAGGGAACTACATTAGCTAGGCATTGATAAAGTGACTCTATTGACACTTTGAGAGCTTAAATTGAAAAAGATGGGCTGCAGATGCATATCTGAAAGGAGCTCGATGGAAGAAAAGTTGTAATAGGAGATGTAAGCTGTAATTAATAACTGTCGCCTAAACATCCCGTCTGTAATGCGCAATCAGTTTGTTCCATGGCTTAGAGGTTTATTAATTAAACACACGTTGGGTTCAAAAACAGTGTAATAAATTATAACACCAACTTTTTAACGAAAGTTGTCAAAATGATTATAAGATTTTCATTAGGATACAATACAGAGATACTGTGTTGTTTATATATTTATTATACCTACTGATGACATTAACTAATCATACCTCACGAAATTCAGGCAAGTGTTTTCACAAATGAACTTTTTTTTAGCAAAATGCATTGATTTTATTGAAGAACTTGACTAGTGGAGTTTTGCGGCTTTTGTAAGAAATCGTTTAAAACTAAATTATGACGTGTGTTAATGATTTTTTTTTCTTAGAACTTTGATAAAATACTTTCTAAATTACACTGAAAAAATCCTTAAGACTGTGAATAAGAAACCCTATCTATTTGTTAAATGATTTGTAGATGAAATCTTTTCCCAAATTACAAACTTTTTTGTCTAGTCTTAGCCTTATGTGTTTCATCATTAAATATTAACCGTACAGCAATATTAATTCGAAATTCTTTAGTTCTACATTTTGTATTATATTTTTGATCACACATGAATATTTAAATGCAAGTTGCATATGCGCATATTTCCTGTGGTATAAAAAAATACTATTGATAAATATACATTTGAACAAACATCCCATACGCTTTCTAAAATTTTCTAAATCCATTACCTCAACTGAAGAATATATGTGCTCTTGTTTATTCCGTAACCAGTTGTTAAATTCAATGTTCATTTTTCCAGCGATTAATAAAAAAAAGTCTATTGAGAAACGTATATTGGTAATAAAGTTACATGATAAAATTTGTTAAATACTGAGTTTTATTTTAAAAATAGCTTCCATTAAAAATAAGAATTGACATTAATGCACAGAAGCAGTTGCACTAGTAGATAACTTTAGAAATGTCAAATCTGTACACTTTCCCTTTACTCTGCGTTTGTCAATCTTATAAATTACTGGTACTCAAACTTTTTTGTTGCGTCACCCAGTTTGAGAACCACAAAAATAGATGATCAGTCGCAGATCGAGATAACTACAAAGACGATTCTGAAAAGTCTACTGCGAAGAAGTGGTGAGAGAAGATAATTTAACTTTTAATTATCTTCATGCTTTCTTTAATTAATTTTTAAATTTTTAGCCGGCTCTCTTTGATTATTGTAGCTAAAACACTGCCATACGCTTTTGGCACATATGTTAAGATAGGCAAGTCTACATCACACTGAAAAAACTTTTTTTTTTCCTTTCACGCAGCTAAATGTTTTACTTATTTTTACATTTGAGCATTACTGACTCTGCGTAACTTACGTATAAATTTTTTGACATATTTTACAAATTTTAATATCTTTAAGATGATTATGTTCTGAAGACTATTTGGTAAGCTTAAGTTCAGTTTCACTAATCCCAAAATTTCTATTGTAATTAAAAAAAACTGTTTTTAGATATCATCTTCATTTTAGGGGCATCATACGAAAACGTAATATATATATTTTTAAATAAGTTTTTTGTGTTTTGAGGTGATGTGAATATAAACAAATGTAAATTTTAGACGATTTAGTAGAAAATAACTAACACTCATCTGAATGTCTTATTCAATAGTACTGTAAAATGGAATTGGATTGACTTCTGTGATTACTTTTCAATTTTATTGAGCATTTTCTTAATATTCTAAATTTAATATTCTTTCCAATCCTAATTTTTCTTTCTTTTAAATACACTATGAGGTTCTATACTGAAACTAGTCAGCTAAACGGAATTAGCTAAGAGTAATCTAGGTTTATACAAAAGTACAAATACCTAACACGCAGTAGTCAAAATAAACTCATCGAACAGGGTAATGAACGCGTCACCACGCTACTCTTTACAACACATCTCGCCAGACGAATCTTCTGCTACTGGAAAAACCCCAAATCTCAAAATAAAGACAATAGACTTACGACAACAAAACAAATTATTCCTAAAACCAACATAAAAAATTATACTGTTCTAAGTAACTCGAGATTTATTTGGCAAGCTGTGATATTTTGCAACTTGTTAGACAGGAAAATAACAGCTTCAAACAAGAACAGCAAAACTCTTCTAGTAAAAAAGATACTAATATAAATGAATGTGCATGTTTATACTTACTTTAAGGAGGTGAATATTTTTTAAATTAAAAATGCTAACTTGAATTACTAGCATTAAAATATTTTTTGTGTAAACGTCATCGTGTTTCTACTATATAATTGAATTTAATGATATATTTTTTAAGAAACTCTGTCGATGAACAACCATAACTACATCTAAACTTTGAGTTCATTCACGTCGGAAACAGTCTGTACCACTTTAATTCATTTAATGGATATTAATTAAACTATCTAAAATTGTTGTCTCTTATATCAGAAGTTATATAAATATTCAAATATTTTTTTGAAAAAATTAACTCTTTTATGGATTTGTATTTTGTGAAGTAATTTATTAGATTTGAATGATATATTAAGAATATATTATGAGTAAACGAAAGGCTTTAGAAATGCAATTAAATATGTTGCATCTGCAATCATTTAAACTATCCATTGTTGAACAGATTTTGCAAATGCATTGGTGAAACTGAATTTCTAGTAGCTCAAAAATTTATATAAACAATCCAAGTTTCCGGCTCTTTAAATAATATTTATAACTTAACATTATATATGATTAATAAATTCTCATGTGAAAAAAAATTACAGCTAAAACGATGTAACCTGCAAAAATTATGATACCCAAATAATCTAGCATTATATATTTACACTGTGGATTAAGATTTATATTATAGTTGAATCTCTTCCACAATATATAAATACTAAATTAATTATAAAATGGTTAATAACTTTCTTTCTTTAGAAACCATAGCACTTAAAAAAGAATAAAGGAAACCACGTAATAAACATTAAACCAAGGTTAACGCCTATGGAACGCGCGTACATTTCAGAGTAATTAACAGGTTTGACATAAAGTGCAATATAACTAAAAACAACAAAGTTTTATAAAGTCTGACTTATATAAATAAATGGGACGGAAGTCTTAAAAACAAGATAAACTAAAACGGTTTAACAATTTTGAATTAATTTGCCTCATACTTTATTATTACTACTACTCAATGAAATTAAGCTGGTGAAAAGGAAAGTCTTATTTAAGGAGCATTTAAACCAGTAGCTTAATGTCTTGTATACAATATAAACATCCCCATTAAGCAAAGTAAATTTCTTGTTCTTCTAATAGGCTAAAGCAAAAATCATAATTCAAAATTACTTCTAGGAAAATATTTTATGCTCATAAATTTCTAGATGAATGCACTGAGAAACATGGTAATAATAAATATTCTCAATAAACAAATTCTAAATTTTACTTTCTTTAAATTTTTATGTTCTACTTCTCAGGATGCAGGAAGTTAATACTAGTAGACAATTTCAGGGTATTATTAATTTATTTTCAATACCTTCTAAACATTGCACAAATAAATTTGACTTTGTTAAACATAGGTCTAAGCCATAATGATGTTCAAAATATATATATAAAAAAATTACCTTTTTTTGTCATTTTTTCAAATCAGATCGAAAATATTTACTTGGGATACACATAAAAGGGATTCCCAATAAAACTGAATGATATTCTTAATAAATTTTTTTTAAACTCAAAAAGGATAAAATATATTAATTTAGATTTCAATGGGGAATTATGCGTAAATAAAGAAAAACATGGGTTAGCTCTTTGGTATTCTTACTTTTGATATTTGGTTGTCACATAAGCGTCCTGTATCTATACCACAATGTATACAATAATTTCGAAAGTTTCCCAACTGATACAAACCAGAATTTTACATATTTCAACTTTATTAATAGTAAATAGATTTACCATTGATGAAACTGCCATTAGACTTAAAATAGATCAATATATTTTCTCCAATACATTTAAAGGAAGCTTTAATATTAATAAATGAAAAAAGATAAATTAAAAAATTATTTGTAGTTATGGGATGTAATGAAATTATATTTGTATATTTTAAATTGAATAACCAGTAAAAATGTTAATAGCATGTAAAAAATAATGATAGAATAAATTTAAGCAGCTTAACTTCTGATGTTTTGTACATCTAAAAATAGTAAAACAAAGAATATTTGTATAAGCATTACTTCAACAAAATTACTATAATTTCGACCAAAATTTAAACAGTTTATCTAAAATACTAATACTAATGAAAATATATTACACATTACAATTTAATAGAATTACCACATATCCACAATATTTTCTTAATTGGTAAAATTAATGTCTAAGCAAATTCAGTCTAACTTAACTTTTAATAATTGTATTTTATGCATCAAAAAATAGTATAAGAAATGCTGGGTAAAAATAAAGGCTGCCTCCAGGATTTATACTATTCGTTGGCTACTAAGGGAAGATTTTTAAAAGAGAAGATAAGAGCTAACTTTTTGTCAATTGCTTTATAAAATGCACCAAATAAAGATAAAATTATAAAATTTAAATTTTCCCGCGAACGCTGTATTAATCATTGTACTTATTAGTAGATTCTTCTAAATATTTAGGATTATAAGGTGTAATTATGAATTTTAATTTACAAAAATTGAGTACAGGAATGAAAATGCTTCAAAATATTTGTCTAAAGTAAAAAAGCCTGTTCCTTATTCACTTAGATCTTCAGGTAATAAAAAAAAATCTTGAAGCCGCCAAACATAACAGCAAAAATAATCTACGCTACAACTTTCAAAAGTGGAGCAAATTGTTTTGTTGTCGTAGTTGGTTCTGCGATAGAGATTTGCAGATAAGTTGGCAGAATTTCTATCTCTTAAGCCACGGTGATGACGTTTACCCTTGCGGTCGACGAATTCTGACTATCATTAAGTGCTCCAAAGTTTCCTAACTCCCATAATGATCAACGGCATTCGTTGCTTGTGATTATTTCCGTGACAATGTAGCCAAGAGAGTGTGCAAAGAAACTGTCGCCATTGTTGCGAGCCTGACGTCACAGTCTCTATTATTGGATTAAGAAGCCATACTCTGCATCCTCCATTCAGTTTACCTGTCCACATCTTTTCGCCTGGAGACGGGTCTTCTTCGCATCGCTTTGGGATACGCTTGGGATTGTGAGTGGATCTTTGTTTACGTTCTAAGGATTACCCTTTTCCCCAGTGTTTCAATAGAAAAGGAAGATATATATTACAGTGTATGAATTACTTTATGAAATTCAAAGTTTGCTCAAAGCAAAAATAAAAAACGAGGTATCGTAAAAATCTCACAGGATAATTCAACAGTGCCTGAAGGATTTCTACAATTTTGAAACGTCTTTTTGGATCTAAATACCGAACAAAATGAATTATAAATTCAAGAATTCCCTTCATTTCCCTACATATTCCTGCTTTTATCCAGAAATTTTTCAATCCTTTTCAGACAATATTTCCCTATCTCCTATCTCTTGTCTTTGCAACTCTGAAAGAAATTTTCCTTTTACCTGCTTGAACATCCTGCTTATTTCTTTAAAAAGATAGTAAAGATCCAGTTTAATCTAAAAGACAGATTCTAGAAGAAATTTCTCTAAAGTTTAAATATGACACTAGTATTTATAAAACGTTATTCTTGATTTATTCAAGAGTATAATAATTTCTAAAAATCATTTTGTCGACACTAAATTAGAAAATTATTGTCCACGTGGTTCTAAATACAACAGAGTCTTAATTTTTGATACGTAAATTTAAATAATTAAGAATTAGACACAAAGCTTCTAGTTTGTATCTAATACACAAAGTTGAGTGTTTTATATATGTGTTAACATATTATGCCACATTTCACATTAAAACAGTCATTTAAGTAAATCTTGGAACTTTTTGATTTTATAATTATATTTAGTCTCATCATCATATTACTATAATTCAAAACAAATAATTTATGTTATATATCTGCTTAGTTCAAAAAATAATTTCTTTAATAAACCATCTTATTAAAAAATATACAATTTTTCGTAATAAAATAAGTCGCAACTAACTCATCATAGTGCTTAAATCATTTACATTGTTTAAAAGAATTTCTAAATTATTCAAAGATACAAAATAAATTTGTCTACATGATGTATGACAGTACATAAATTAAAAATACAAAAATTTTAAATAAATGTAAAAAGTAAATTTTAGTACCATTACTCTTTTGACTTCTTATCGGTTAGTGATTTTACATGTGAGCTCTGTTTCAGCCCCCAGGTCCTCCCTCGACCACCCCCAACCATGGCTGCTGTAGATCCCTTGCCTGCAGATGGCCCATCCGTCACCCTTACCATCCGACTCATCATGCAGGGAAAGGTAAGTACAAGGAAAATTCCCACTTTTTTTTAATATATGTTTTTAATGTGCATGACTCCTACAAGTCATTTGGGGTTAGTTTCATCATCGTACTCATTAGGTATGCGGTAGTAATTTTAACCCTTTGTATTTCAACAACCCCGAACAGATAAATTTCCTCAAATATTAAACTATGAGCCACTCAAAAGCCAAAGCAATTGTCCAGAAAAAAATGACAAAATTAATGTTTATTAAATAATTTTTTTTCATGTTTTGGCTTATTAAAAGTTTTAATAAACGATTACTGAAAAAACAAAGAGTAAACTCTTTGATAACTTAAAAGGTGCAAGGATTTCATTTAAATTTACAAATTCTAAAAACACAAAATATGATCTTAATAGCATTATCTTTGGAGTGACTTGTATGCTATAACAAGTAGATAAAAAACTAAAAGAATTTAAAACAACACAATTAAACTTTATTGGCAAAAATATGCATTTCCTACAAACAAAATAAACATTTTTTTATATTGTAAATTACTTTGCACAAAACTTATGTTTACATAAAGAATTTGAAACTAACTTTGCGAGAAACCTTATTCTGGTGCCTTGAGGATTTCAATTTGACAAATCCAAAATTGATTTTTGAAGTAATCATGTATATCTGATGAAGTGATAAACGTAACTTTGAGGTGAAAATTAAACTTAGTATTGCCGTTTGATAGGGATTCATGAGCGAATTGCGTTGACTGTGATGTTGCAGAAGATAGCAATACCCCACAATATATTCTTTTAAAGTTCACAGAAGAAATGATTTTTGTGTATGCTGTAGTTATGCAACATGATGGCAGAAAATGTTAGCATTTGTATAAACATTCATAGCCTAGAAATTGTCTTGAAATAAGAGTTAAAACAAAAGTCATAGAGAAATAACATTGTTGTCACATCCCTGCTGAAGAAAACATGTGACACACAATTCTTCCTAAATTTTGTAAGTTTGCTTTAAATGGTAAAGAAATTTAATTTAGAAATTAAGTTCAAAATTTAGCTATTTGTTATAAAAGGTTTAAAAATTTTTAAATGAAAAAAATAAAAGAGTTAAGCAAATTAAATATGCGTACTTACTACGCAATTTACAAACTTTTTAAAATATAAAATCTTGTACTAAGAATCATTTGAAATAAAGCAAAAGCATTACTTTAACGCAAATAATTTTTAGTAGATTAATTTAAAACGAAAATTTAATACAACTGTTATTTATACTTAACCGTATGTTGAATTTGCTTTTAATACTTTCTATTAACTATCTCATCACCATTTTAAAATATATATTAATTTTTAAAAATATTATGATAGAGTAAATCCCTTTTATCTTGTAGGAAAACAAGAAGGCATTAAATTATTATGTTCTAAGATATATTTTACGAATAAATTTTTCCCTGGTTTGGAAAATTAACAACATTGTGTTGTATGCTAATTTGTGTTGCATAGTTTTTATAAATGCATAAGGTAAAATCATTTTTATTTATCTATTTACTAAACATTTAATTTATAACTGAGAGATTAAAAAAGCTAAATCGAATGTATAGATATCAGATGAGGACATTAAAGGAATTTTAATGCCTCTATAAATGCATCTATAACTTTTAATTAAATACGCGACATAATTTTTTCTGTTGAAAGATTTGAATTAATAAGATCCTTTGACTATTTTTTAATGTTCTATAGTATTTAATGATTGGTATTATTTTGCTATCTTTTTTACAGTACAAATAACAAAAATAACACTAAAATTTCCTTTGAACTACGAAATAAACCAATTTTCTTGTTTAAAGCTTATGTTATAAAAATTTTTAAATTATTAAATTTTTAATCTAAAGCATCCCAAAATGGAAAAGGCCTTATTTTTCGTATTTTGTATTATTCTATCTTTTAGATACTTAGGCACAATTTCAAAAACTTTTAAATACTTATATTAAGATTTTTAAGAACTTTCCTCTTCCAAACAAGAAAAAAGGAAGTAATAAATTAAGTCAGAAAGTAATTAATGCAGATCAAGTTATGATAGAGGCATTGGAAATTCAGTTTTCTATGATTTAACCCCAATCAAAAATAATTAGGATGTAATATCTTCGTTAATCTTTCAACGACATATTTGTAAAGAAAAACCTTAAATTCCTTTCAAATGTTAAGAAAATTTTAAAAAATTATAGAATTTAAATAAAGGTAGAAAAATTAAAATCTCTGGAAAGTTATGTATAGTCCGAGATATTAATGGCTTTTGAACGCATATAGCCTGCTCGCATATAAACTGACCTCAACAAAGTATTCTTTGATGATTTTAATTACAGTATTATAAACCACCTTCACTTTACTTGGAGGGAGAAATTTTTAATATCAAATAATATTTTAATATGAATTCCATATTTAGGATTTTAATTTTTTATATTGTAACTTCTTTTTTTATTTTAAAAAATATGTACCAAACTCATCAAATGTTACCTATTGTTAAAATTAATTAACTTCCTTTTATTGTACTAAAAACAATTGTGTTTAAACACAATGTTTGTTTAAACGTAATGTCATGATATTTGTATCAAGAAAATTCATTATTCTTATTATTCTGAAAAAAAAGTGAAAATATAAATTTTTACAGCATTTTCTGCTATCTCTTTATGAAGATTAATGTATTCTTCATAATACATTAATCATCATAAATTCTTCACTTTCAATACAGTTTTATTGAAAATGGCAATTTATATGAAAGCATAAATTAGGAATAGTTGTACCATAGATTTTCTCATAAACTAAGTTTCGTAATTATATAACTTAAATTATTTTATTGAGTAAAATATAGAATAATTAAAAAATGTTAAGACTTATATTGCATAATTTTACAACAACAATGTTAAAATTGCGTTTAACATTAAATGTTATAATTCGTATAGATTTGCCTAAATTTACTTATTCAATTTACGTTGATGGAACTAAATTTAATTACAGAATTCACCACTAACAGTAAAGCAATTAACTCAGTTTATACTGCTAGAACTCTGCTAATCCCAGTGGATGCTGAAGGTAAAGAAAACTAACAGAAACAGTAATTGGATGATAGGAGAAAGACTAAGTATAGCTAAAGTTTTTTGATTAAATATAGAGCAGACTCAAGAATAAATGCATACAACAGAAGAAGATTTAAAAACATGTTCCTTTAAATCGAAGACTATTTGATCTAACTAATAGTTTAAAATATATTTCTCGTGTATATTAAAACTAATTGTTCCAAATTAAATACTATTACTAAAATAATTAAAATGTTTTCGAAATATTAGTATGGAGGAATACCACGGACATAAGAAGATTGGTTAGTTTAGTCACTGATAACGTATTAAGAATTTAACAATAAAAACTTACATAATTTGTCAATAAATCAATATCATCAAATTAATTCACTGCTATTAAAATGGTCAAGTAGTGATTTGATTACTTTCTTACGATCCTTTCTTAAGATTGCTGTCTGAAGATGCAAGTTTCTTTTACTACATAATTATTTATTATAAATCTGAGAATTGTGTGCATCACATTAATAAGATTTATATAACTTGCTATCAAAATAAGTTGGTTATATACTTATGTAGATTTAATTAAAAGTTGAAGGGACTGAAATACTATTCTATGCATTTCAAAAAATAATCCAATGTCCATATCTATTCAATCACAAACAAAGAAATACAGTAACTTCTCTATACGATTAAAAATAGATTATAAAATTCCTTTTAATGGGGTTTAGTATATTTGTGCTACTATACTTCATTACTTTAAGACTGGAAATGCATGATGAAATTGCAAGAAGATATTCTACTAGATCTGTTAAATAGTTTTCTTCTTGTTGGTAATATGAACCACAACAGACATATTTTATGTCAAATATACTGCAAAATTAAACATTAAAATCATACATGGTGAATGCTAAAATGATTCCTATTTACGCAAGAATAGACACATATAGTTTTAATTTGCACTAAAAAATTTGATGCATTATTTTTACTAAGACATCAGTAGTATTATTTATTTCAGGAATATGCTAGAATCGTTCTTCCATAAAGTCACGTGCGTTTACGTGCTTAGTTTTTTAGAAAAAAAAGTTTGAAATACATTTATCCTAAAGGTCTTTTTGAAAGTCCAAACGCTGGTTAAGACAAAAAATAGTTTTTTTTTCAAAAGAACTATCTTTCATATCTCTCTACAGGAACGGGCAATATTTAAAATAAAAATATACGTTGTACATTAATAATTCACTAAAATGACAAAATTTAAAGACTTGCGTGTTTGCGTGTTAAGGATTTGAAGGCGAAAAATATTACAGAAATGGAAAAAAATAGCACTGACTATCATAAAATGCGTGATATGACTTAATACGCAGGTAAACCGCTTAATAGAACTGCACAAAATTCACTTAAGAGTATACTTAATAAAATCAATAGACACTTATAATTTAAATAAAAATATGATTTCATAGATGTTTTATTTCATGTGTAAAAAACGGATATGATATATATATATATATATATATATATATATATATATATATATATATATATGCATATTATACAAATAAACAGGGAGGTTTTTATTTAATATCATGGACATTTGTTGAATCAACTGTATATTGGATTTTATAGAAGCTGCCTAAAACTACCACTAACTTTTGTGTTGGTTTTAAGAACTATGGCTTATTTTTGCTAAATTAGATTGACCTTGCTACTTGAATCTGATCGTAAACTGTTATGAGCATGTTCTATGTATGTAGTATTGTTTAAACCAATGAAATTCGGATTCCGTAGCCAGTCACATCATTGCTTGACCATCGTTCGGCCTACTGCTAAGAAGCAGATACCATATGCCTTTATGTCTATTATTTAAATGTTTTGTTACTATTAGCTACTTATCGCCTTTAATTTTCTCAATAATAAAAGCTTTTTATCGCTTTTAATTTAAGAAGAGTAGGGTTAGGAATGTGGTAAAACAGCGTAATAAATGTCTGATAGTCTGCTTCAGCCATTAAATATTTTCTTAGTGGATTCGATTTTAGGTATAGGCATTTCTGATAGATGGTATTTCCTAATGTGCAAGTCATGGATGACCTATAAAAAATTAATAATTACTTCAAAATGAAAAAAATAACGAAACAACAATTGTCTCATCCTCTCTTTGTTATATATATATATATATAATATATATATATATATTTATATATATATATGTCTCATCCTCTCTTGTTATATATATATATATATATATATATATATATATATATATATATACATATATATATACATATATATATATACATATATATATACATATACATATATATATACATATATATATATATATATATATATACATATATATATATATATATATATATATATATATATATATATATATATATATATATATATATATATATATATATATATATATATATATATATATATATATATATTTCGTTTCAATTTGGGCTTTTATTAGACATACGTCATTTTACATATTTTTATTTCTTGTAATTTTTGTATTTAATCTGTGATTATTCAAAAATAAGTTTATAATAAAAGTCAGCTGAAATATTTTACAGCCTATATTCATGCACTGTATTAATATGTACATTTTTAAATGTTTATGCTTTAGAAGTTATTCCTATGTACCATTTGATACGTTAAATGAAGTCTTTAATCGTACCGCTTCAGAGTTAACTATCCAATTAAAATTTTCATAAAAAACTGAATACTAAGAAACGATTTTAACCAGTTTCGAACACTGATACTTTCTTTTGAACAACAACTTTTTTTATATCTAATTGAAGCACACCACTATGTACCAATATTTTATACTTTCTACGGAAAATATGATTTTAAAAGCCAACTCTGTTTAAAACCAATTTTTTAAATGATATAATTAACTGTAAATATTTAATTATAAATTTTCTTATCAGTTTAGAGATATAATTATATCTCTAAGTATACTGACTTCAATATGGTAGCTTTAATTCTGCCGAATCGTTAATAATAATTATGACAATCTTTAGAAGTACATTGTGATATTTTATTACAACTACATATATGCACATCAATGCATACTTATATACAATACAATAACAGACATAATTTCAAAACCTACCGAGATGTTGAAAAGAACCAAATTTACTGTTGAAATTCTGCTATCAAATGAACGTAAACAATGTAAATGCCTAGAGAAATCTTAAAAGAACGTATTCATACCATTATAACTCAGAATTGAGAAAAGTTGTATAACATCATTTCGCTATAAAGAATCTACTGGAGACGATAATTCTCAACTGTTCTGAAAAATGCTTACTGCACGGTTTAAGAAGAGCAGCTAAAAAACTGCTTATGGAAGGAATTTTTACATCAGTAGTTTGTTATGCATTTATTTAAAATACAATGACAGTGCTCTCAGATGACAAGATTTATTTTTAGCCTTTTTTAAAAATTTCCTTGGGAAAAATTTTTCTTTGACTGTGTTAGATCCCATAAAAAGCATAGCTTAATTTTCAATATAAAAATATACTTCCTAAACTTTTATTTTACTTAATGTTTTAATTATTCATTTAAACGTGACGATGACAGCTTCATTATACCATAAATATGAGCGGAATCACTTTTGTTGAAGAAAATTCGTGCATTATTTCCTATATGAAATACAAATATGTGTTTAACGTGTTGTTCGTTGGCTTCGTACGTTACATATTCGGTATTTTGGTGCTTGTACGGTGGCGTTGCATGTGATGTGACAAATAAAAAATTGTATCGTTAGAAATGGATTCGTTACTAATGACGCGCTCCGTTATATTTCGCAATTGTTTTCTGTGTTTAAATAGATACATGGTAATTAAAGTAGATAAATGGTACTAGTTAGAGTAGTATGATTTGAAACTTTACAAGGCCATGTTTTTTATTTTTCTACTCACATGGTGTTAAAACATGGTGCGAGTTTGCACAAAATTTATTTTAAAACTTAAATTGTAAATATTGTTTCATATACCTTATTTAAACGTATTTGAAAAGAAAACTACTTTTATAAATCAGTAGTAATAATATGTTCTCTAACTTGCTAAAATGTCAGAACTTCATGCATTTTATACAATAGTTGTGGCATATTTTATACGAGGGTTTTTCGGTTTAGGTCCAAATCACCGTAGCTAATCGTATGTCGAGTGAACACTAAAACGCGCAAGCGCATCGGCTCCAGACATGCCTTGCTCTTTAAATAACGCCACTTACATTGCATTATTATTAATGCAGCGTGCTGTTTACAGAATCAGTTCATAATGTATAAATCAATTTAATAGCCCGCTAACTGTGAAATACGCTCAGATTTTTGACGAGAAGGAATGTTTCAACAGCTTAAATTCACCGACATATAAGTGAGTTGTATTGCCGACGTGCCTGGAGTTTTGTTGCTGCTTGACATTTTATCAGACCCTATTCTACCACTCCCACCTAAAATTTCACCAGATCTCTTGGACGAAAACAGATTGACCATCCACCGTAGAATCGAGACTTGCCAAGGAGCGATTTTCACTTGTTCCGCTACCGAAACGAGTATCTCGACGGCAACCACTTCGTCCCAGATGACGGGATGAAAGAAGCAGTTATCCATCCTCGCCGGCAGCAGATGTCTTTGATTTGGGCGTACAAAAGCTTGTAAAACATTACGATAGATTATTAAACAAATATGAAAACTATGTAGAAAAATATAAAAGCATGTAAGGAATTAAATATTTTTTTTTTTTTTTTTGTAAAACTCTGGGATGATTTATGTTTTAAAAGAAATTGTAGTAATTTACTTTCCGAATAACCATCGTGTGGATGCAAGTAGGCACAGATAGTGAGAGAGAGAGTCCATACATATATTTTATTTCATATATATATATATATGTCAGGCCTAAAAAAGGGGTAGTTGGAAATTACGTGAGTTAAAAGTGATTTTAAAAAGGGAACTCTTTTATTATAATAAAATAAATGAAAAAGACCCACACTCACGTAAGCTTTTAGGATCATCCGGCCAGGCGAAAGCATTTTTGAGCTATTTGATGAGCTTGCAAACAGATAAGTTTCAATCAGCGCGTGGACATGGAGCTGTCAACAACACTCTACGCGTGTCTTCGACGGAAAAATGAAAATGGCGCAAGTTTTACTTTAACGATTGTTTAATAACTTATTATTATCAAGAAGACTGTTGTCCATTTGCCTTAACTCTACACCACGACATGTCATATATATAGTCCATATATATATATATATATATATATATATATAGATATAGATAGATAGATAGATAGATAGATAGATAGATAGATATTTTTACGATTTTCTAACAAGCTACTTGATAAAATGTTTGGAAACTTTAACTATGATAACTGAATGTATATCCAACACATCCTTATAAAAAGAGAGTCACCAGTGAATTTAGGAGAACAAAAAAAATTAAAGAAAAAAGTCGAAATTGGTTCAACCAAAATTAGTCTCCAATGTATCGGTAACTTTCACCAAACGTGAACATTAGTAAATGCAATTGTGTTGTGCATTTTAGTAATAATCATGCTAGTTTAAACGGATTAATTTTTATCTGCGCATGCGCGAAAGATATTTTTGTACTGCCATTCTACAACTTCAACTCTATAGGGAAATTTATATTAAAACTTCCTTTAAATACCATTAAAATCATATTTATTAATTAATCCGCTTGATTAATGGTGTTTTAGATTATGTAATAAAACATTCAGCAGCATTACATTTAGTAACATTTAAGGAGCTTTGGGTATTTGAGAAGAAGAGGGAAGTTCAGTACATTTATTGATAATAAATTTTATTCTTATATTAAAATATTACAGCTTTATATATGGTATTTTAAAACATTATTGGCAATGTAAAAAACAAATACAAACAAAATATTTTATTTTCGCATTCACTTCTGACACATTATCTAAGTTATGTAAAATCTAAGTTATTAGATTCTCATTCTTGTTCTCCAACTGTTATCGGAAACTAAAAGAAAAAATTGAAGTCACATTCGAGACTAGACATGTAAGAGGCGTCACTAAAAATCGAATGAAAAATATTTTAAACTATTTTTACTATACTAATAGGGTGTCTTATTTGGGGTTCAGTTGAAATTACATTTCAAAATTCCTTAAGTAGAAAGAATATCTAAAACTTCGACACATTTTTAATGCGTTATCTTTTATAGAAATGAAATATATAATATATTATACAACTGAATATAAAATATACAATTAGAAAAATATCTTCAGTATATAACTTGCTTCACGTTTATTAAATTGTTAGAAATGCATATTTTAAATTCAATGTCTGTATAAAACTACTGCAGTTTATCCTTTAGATAGTGAGATACAAGAAATGTTGTCAAAATCATTTTATTTTCTGTCTAGTGAAATAAATATTCTAAACAGTGTTAATGTCATGATTGACTAAAAATGTTAGTTCTTAAAATGAAAATAACTTTCTAAGATAAAACAATATGTAATATGTGAAACTAGATATTTATTTACGATATATTTTGCAATAACATTATTTTAATATTATCTTATTGTTGTACAATTTATTAATCAAGCAATGCATCAAGATGGAAGATAAAAAATTGCTGTTTTCCAAAGAATTGCTGTTTTTTGTTTTTCTTTTATGTATATTGCTGAATAAGTAATAACAGTTCTATTATAATAATTTTGAAATAACTTTTAAGAAAGGACATACAAAATAGTAATGAATTTATAAAACATAACATAAATATTCAATTATTAAATTATATATAAAAGAATTAATATTTTCAAAAATTCAATTTGATATATTTTTAATAAATTCTTGTTTTATGAGCTATATGTATTAACTCACATCTTTGTCAATTTCTTAATAAACTGTGTTTACTACAAAATTTTATATGAAATCAACTATTTGTATTCCCTTCAATCGAAATTTTAATTCCGGGAAGAAATGATGAATTGTCGAAAAACAATTGTAGAGTCTAATAGAGGGTGCTTAAAGTAATCAAACAATTCAATGTGACACAAGTTTTTCTTTTCAATTTTAAGGATTTTTTAGATATAAAACTACTTGGTCTTATGTCTAAGGCATCTTTTTTCAAACTGTACTATCTGATATTTATTGATTTTTTCAAGTCCGAATGTAATTTCGCAAATAATCATTTTTATAAACAATATTATTTAAATATAGATAGTTTTGTACTCTATATTTTACAAACAGCATCTGTAAACAATGTAGTCCTTTCAAAAGCTCCCTTTTAATTCTTATTGTAGATCATATCAATAAGTGTGATAAATGACTGCTTAAATTAGTTCGATTGAAAAATTTTCTAATTTCAAATCTTTTATAAATATATATTTATATATATAACTTGAATAAACTCCTTTCTGAGACAATTTATTTCTTATCTTATCCACTTTCATTGTCAATACATCAATGAATTAGATGGAGTATTCTATAATTATTTAATTAAAATAACTTCATCTCTTATGTTACAAAAGGCTTTCAACAGAAAATTAGAACTTTAACTCATTAATGACCGAGTTATTTCTGCCGAATATATATTGGCGAATATCTTAACCCTTAATTTGGCTAAGTCTGGCCGCTACACCGGACATGTATATTTATAACTACTATATAACATAATTGTCAGTGTTCGCCACAGCGGACATTAATTATCTCAAAAATGGAAAATGATATATTTTTTCTGTTTATTTTACAGAGATCCTAATGTCTGTACAGACATGGCAAAATAACAGAAATTAAAAAATATTTGAAAAAACATCTTGTCAAATTAAGGGTTAAGTCTAACTTGTTATACAATGGGCAGAGTGAAATAACTATGAAATTTAAGCAACTCTGAATGCTACACGATGTCTCGTTCATGATCACCTGCCAGTATGAACGAGTGCTATAAACGATTGACACTGGATGCTATTTATAAAAACTAAAAAACTTCGTGATACGAGATTAATGAGGTATTCTATGTACACACAGGACTATATAAAAAGAAGTTTGATAATAGATAAAGATATTTATACTTTTCCAGTTGATGTTCCTATCAAATAAATTAAATTTATATATGTGGCTCGATATATCATAAAATGTGGATCTAAATGACGAAATTGTAAATAACAGAAGGTAATCGACAATTTGATAGATTGCTTATAGGATGGCCATCTACTTTTGATGAAAAGTAAAATTAATTTTGAGAAAACAAAAATTCTCTAAACCATTTTTAGCCGCCCGAAAAAAGGACATTAGGTATCAATGGGTTAAACACAAAAATTTCTTCTCAAATACCTATGATTCGTATTAAAAATATAACACCTTCAGAAGTTCCATAAGCATAGAAGTTATAAATAAGTACATACACAAATGAAGGTACCATTTATATCCTGCATTCTTATTGAATGCAAAACTTCTAAATAGTACGCAATTTTTAACAGCTATTGAGCCAATATATGAAAGAAGAATGGAATTTGTCTTATAATAAATATATCCAATTACTACTTCGACATTTTAGATATTTCTGAAATTGTAATGGCAAGAATAATACTTATTATTTAAAAAAAAAAAAAAAAAAAAAAAAAAAAAAAAAAACTAGTGTAATTTTTAAAGGTTATTTGACACTTGCATATAGTTTCTACCATTTTTACAGTGATTCGAAAAACTTTTACTTGTATTTTTACCTGTACTTTAACCTGTATTTTTTCAATGCGGAGGCATTTGACTTCACCAGCATTAGGCAGATACTGTGATATTGTTATCCATTTTATTCTGGGAACACCGTGTAGACGGCCAACTTTATTCCCTATATAACCATATATGAGACTATATAAATAAATGGCAGTTTTACTCGGGAATCAAACCAAGCACATCGGGTGAAAGCGTGACACGCTAACCACTATAAAATACGGACGACTTGGTTAATCTTGAATGAAAAAAGCAGTTAATTAAATTTGAAATAAAAGTTTTAAGTCTTAGATTGGCGATCTTCAAACTCCCATACATATTTTTCGTATGAGTAAATAGGTCTGGTTCCTCTTTAATGAAAAAAATCTGAAGATTTACACAAAATTTTGTGTGATTAGATTACAAAAGGCTACATACATCCATGCCAACAGTGGTATTCGAACCCATAGTCTGATTTAAAGTCGGAGCTTGACTTTCACAAGAATAATACTTTGAATTAATTGGTACACAACAGACAAACCAAAGAAAAAATTGCCCATTTCATTAATACCACTAGCATTTTAAATACACATATTTGAAGATATTTCTTAAAATAAACTTTCCTGCATAAAAATCAAAATTTACTTCTAATTTGCATAGTTCGATCTGTCGTTATTGTATATTTAAAGTATATTCATTTTATTTACTAAAATACTAATACTTGTAAATTTATAATAGTCAATAACAAGGGTTCACAATTTAACGTTTTCATTTATGCATATGTGTGTAAATCTTTTCTTAATCTTGCGTGAAGTGGATATTAAAAGTTTAAATAATATTTAGAGTAATACCAGTAATTGACTCGGCAGAAAAAAATTCTTAAAGTCACTCCATTTTTAAGGGCGAAAATTATTAGCGGTAAATAATGCCATGTAAACTTTTAACAGACAAAAAATCTTAATAATGCCTAATTGTTTCCGTAGAGTCAGTTGTTAAATAAATGTTTATAATAAATAATATTTTTGTAGCTTACTAAATGTAGGAGTACAAATTTATCAATTAACCAGTTTATGTTTCCCCTTAGGATTAATTATTTCTAAAAATTGGAAGTTTAAAAGAAATTATTTTAATCTCTTTGCCTTTTTATGTGTTTTTAAGGGTTTACCCAAACAATGATTTTCATAAAACTGATTTTTACAATAAAACTAAAAAAATGTATTCCATTACTTTTAATTTTTTTAAATTTGATATTAGTCATGCAGTTCACAGTCAATTTGCATGTGTTGTGCTTTCGAAAGTTTTTCTTCTAAGAAAAACAATGCACTGTCATAAAAATACTCCTAATTACACACATTATCTTGATAAAAGATTAAGCAATAGAGTTTAATTTTAGAAAATTATATCTATTTTACAGGCTTAAGATAACTATACCTCCGGGGTTTTAAGCAAAATTGATTACAATTCAGGTACTGTGATTAAAATAAAACTGATAATGCAAAACCATTTTGATATAATCTAAAAATATCTCGCATGCTATTATTTTTACTGAAATAGCAACAATCTCGAAATTGCTTAATATTTTTAGTTTTAATAGAGTATTTTAATGGAGTTGAGTAAATTTACACAACTCGATTAAAATGCTTTTAGGGTAAAATGCATTCTTAGGTAAAACTAAAATGCGGTTTATTATCTGGAAAAAAAAAATTTAGTGTTTTATTTAACAGTAAAAAATTAAGTGTATATGGAATCTGTAAGATACTGTGAATCATAAAATATTTTATAAATTTTAGAGCGTATCAGTAAAGTGGAAAACCTTTCACTATATCAAAGCCAAAAATCAAATTCTTTGCAATTTGTTTCAAGCAACTGATTTCTTTTATTAAAATTCGTATTTTATTTAGAACATTAATTTTCCATTGATTACATCAACAAAAGTTCTTAATTCACAACATTTTTAATGCATTGGTATTTTTTATTTCGATTTTCTATCGAGGATTATACTTTGCTCATGTAATACACTAACACCTTTTTGGTATAATTCACCATCATATATTTCATAATTCGCAACAATAAAATAAAAGATTAATTTATCGAGCAAAGTATTCTTAATGATCCGTCTGCCACTAAAGGTCACTATTCTCATAATTCATGCGAGATAGATAACTCGATCGATTATGTGTATCTTCACTAATATGTAAGCTTTCTACGTAAGTGTCATAATGTAGATGTGCAAATTGCTTGCGCTCATATAGTTATTACAGATATACATTTTTTATTATCTTTAGCCCCTTTTATCCTGTAGACAAATTATTCTTTTAATGCAAAGTTAATTTACACATATTTTAAGTCTCCTTACTAAATTTTTATATTTCGATAAAAATGATTAATATTTTTCATGCAATAGAAGAGTATCTAATACTATAATCTTTTAAATATTTGATTTCAACTTTTCTTTCTTTTTAAAAAAGAAAAAATGTTTAAGTATTCAAAGTGTCATATAAAATGTATATCTACTTTTTAACTATTTGCATGAATTCATAAAGTAATATAAGAAATTTTAACTTGTAGTTATGATTACAAAAGGATTATCGATTAAATTCTTTAAAAACTGTTACTATCTTTTGCAATAAGGTTTACAAATCATATCTTCTGAACACTTAATTCTTTATTTATTTACTTTTTCGTTTTTTGGAATTATATTTTCTATAAAATAATCATGCATAGGATATGGGATTAGAAATTACATATATTTGGCATTGTAGGAATCATATTTTCTATAAAATAATCATGCAAAGGATATGGAATTAGAAATTACATATATTTGGCATTGTAGACAATATAGTACAGTATCAACACACAAACTGTATTTTAAGGACATAATTTAATATTTAAGTATTTTTAATATTTAACTACAAATTATAAAGACGGAAAATTCTTTTTTGAATTTTTTCTACTTTCAAGATTGAAACTCGCATCTCTAAAGCATCTTGTAATACGAATTCACCTCACAGTGAAATCAAAAAGCTTAAATATATCTCTACAATTTTCTCTCCATCTCAAAGAGGAATAATTCTTTAATTTAAAGTGCTCTTTAAAAGACTTTAAAGGCTTAAAGTAAGTAAATCAAGTATAACTCATTCGAAGTGTAAATAGAGAATTTCAAACCCAAACTTTAATGCTCATTTCTAATTTCACATGGCCCGATAGTTTCGAATTCCATCGGAACAATTTTAGATAGGAGTAAGACTTGCTATGTTGTAATTTCATGTATTTTATTTAGTCGATTAAAAAATATTATATGATATGAAATAGAAAATAGTAGCATAGTTTTTTATTTTAAAGCGGTAAAATGTCTGTATGTTTACTGTTTTTTGAAGCAAGTAGTTATCTAAAAAGAGAATGCTTGAAAGAACAATTTTACTTATTTACATCATGTCTCAAAGATAAATATTTATCAGCCTGAAAATTTTACTTGTTCAATATCACTCAAACACTCATAGAATATTTTACATTTTAAACCTGTAAAAAGTTTCTTTTTTGTGGATGTTTATCTCAGTGGTTAGTAAAGGTGAATGTTTATGCGTGCAAATGCGATAATCCGTGTGCCTAATGCATATTGCATTGCATATGCTTACACTGCGTGTGCACTTACAATATGTTCGTTTACTTGTACCTATCATCATTTATAAAATACTACAAACCATTTTTTGTAGGTTTAATATTTGTGAAAAAGCATTTTAAAAGAGACAATCATTGTGAATGAAAATTAGATTTTATAAATAACACACACACACATTCACTCACTCTCCCTATCTCTCTCTCTCTAATATGTATATGCCTGTATGTTGCAGAATGGACTTAGAAGTATATATTTTAAAAAATAGATATTTTTATACTACTACTTTTTAGGCCTTATTAGTTTATGGATTTTTTATTGTTCACATGGAGAGTGTTGAAGAGTCAAATTAGGAAGATCCTATAGGATGTTCGGACAATTTGCAATGTGATCTGGTTGTCGAAGGACTGCTAAATTTGATTTTAGTAATGTTTGGAAATATGCTGCATTTTATTCAAAATAAAAAAGAATATTTTCACATGATGATTATTTATTTAAAAAATAGAAGCACTAGTTATTATACCTGGCATAATAAGTTCCCAATTCTCAATCATCCTCAATTTCTAAGAGTATGACGAACTATCAGTTTGTAAATCACCTGTAGTAACCATCACTTAATGGTTTCCTTTCTGAAAGATTTATTCTTTAAAGTGAAATCACCTGTTTTTTATTTTTATTTTGAAAAGAATTTGCATTTTTCAGTAATTGATCAAATTTACGGAAGATGCATTTAAAATTATTATTTTGAACTACTAAAAAAAAAATACATAGAGGATTACTTAAATGCCTGCATGGAATATGACATTCGCTTAGTACATACTACACTCTTGGTGGCTAAGAAAATAAAAGAATATCTGAACTATAGTACAAATTGGAGGTGGCATTTGATTTTATTGATGCTCTGGGTCATAAAGTGAATGCAAGTATTTCGATCAATATTTTCAAATAAAGTTAGTCAAAGGCAGCACAGATACTAAAACACTGGACATACCAATTAAATATTAAATATTTTGAAATTTAGCTCTCTTTCTCTATTAAATATTGGCCATTAAATATCACTAAAGTATATATACAAACTGTATTTGAAGGGTACTATAATTAGAATTTATAAATACAAAAAAATTTTGTCTATAAATTTTGTATACTTACAAGATTGAAAGTCAGAAAGCTAAGGCATCTTAATATCAACTCAACTCACAGTGAAATGATTTCATTTGCACTGATTTTGTTGAAGTATTCAAATCTGATTACACTTTAAATTACCAGTTCTTTTAGTAATAGATATTTTTACAATACTTTTATAATCAATATACAAAAAGTGTATTAAAATAAAAGCTTTCGGTTACTATCGAAAATATTTTTCTAGACCTTAAATTTATAAAGACAACTATCTGACTGATCTCAAGAACTTTATGATACTTTTAAGCTATTTTAATAAAGTAAATCTTTGTTCTATTACGAGCTCTATCTGAAATAACTTGCTTTAGCTACATCTAAATTTATTTATTCTTTAATAGAACATAGAATGATAAAGATAATTCGAGCTACACAGTTTATTTGATAAATATTAAACTGTTATCTGTAAATAATGTTGGATCCCTTACTTATAGATTCAGTTTTTCGTACATACTTATAAATAGTGATTGAATAATACTTTTCAAATTAGCCATATTTAAAGATGAATGTGCAAGGAACAGGAAGTGAGATCTTCTAAGTATTTTGCTTCATTTTGTTGTTACAAGCGTATCTTCTAGCGAAATTCACATATTATGTGTCACTATGCCTTCATCCGCCTACATATTTAGATATAAAAGTAAATATTTGTTTTATAGCACTGTGTAAGTTCACCTTAATTTTAATATTAAATATTGGTAGACCTAAAAAAGCCGAAAAATGGAAACTGTAAAAGTTTTTGGAAAACAGAAATACAGAACCAATATTTTCAGTTCTTTCTTGGGTTTGTGTTAGTCGTTTCTAACCAGGTGGTGCATGGAAAGGAGAGGGAGGGAGGGTGAATATGAGAAATAATAGTTTTTCTCTTTAAAACCTGAATTTTCTAGAAATGGATTTAGAGTCATTCACAAAATCGATTGATTAGGATTAGCCCAATAATTCCAAGTGTCCCTTTATGAGGGCAGTTAAAAAATAGTATCTTGATTTTTTTCTGCTTTCTTGTAACAATTTTTCGTTTTTACCGAAGATAGATAGCAATTCTACAAACAATCCTCCAAATTCTCCAGTATCTGCTTTTATCTGTAACTTTGAATTGAATGAGGAGTAGCTTTGTATAGTATAATTCACAATACTGTATTTACATAGGACTGCAAATAAATCTTTTTTTACGAAGTCTCTTAAAAATAATAGCCCATGATGTATAAGTTTAAAGCTCATAACTAATAATGGCACGCTACGATATTCAAAATTATTTTAATTTCATACTTGTTTCACTCCCAGAGGTTCATAATAAGATTTAAGATACTCAATAATATACATTAAACTTAATTAATTTGGACAATAATGAGTTGAAATAAAAATAGAACTAGTATTTAGACTAAAAAATTTTGAAATATTTAAAAGCTCAAAACAATAGTAATTATTATGTTTTACATTTCTTATTGCGATCAAATTCTATTTACCTACAGTTACTTGGAGAATCTGAAATTTTTAAAAAAATGACATTAGTTTATACTTCTTTTATATGACAATTACCGATTGATGCCCCAAAAGAAGGGCAATGCTTACTGGTAAGGCAGTGTAAGGGTTGCCTTAGTATTGCTAAAAAGTTGACCGTAACGTTAAAAAAATAAATAAATAAAACTAAAAAAAGTGATGCTATGAAACAGATAGTAAAAGAAATATTTTAAAACTAATATTTGCTTACAGTTCTCAAAATTTCCTTGAAAAAGCAAACACTATTTTGGCCAAAATTCCATTTGGTTTAAAGGGGCTTAAATTAGTCTATTTACAGTATGATCTGGGAATGATTCTAGTGAGTAATCATTCGCCAGGTAAAACATTTTCTCTCCTAAATTTGACTAGGAAGAAAAATGACTAGACATTCATTACTTTCGTTAAATGATTCGAAATTATAGTTTCCGAATTTCATGATACTCCCATATAAAAATAAGCTGTTAAAATAAAATAAAATGCGCTTAACAGTCCAGAAACAATACCGGCGAAATGTGTAGCAAAGGATATCTCCTCCCATTGCTGTCTAAATATATCGGAATTGTTTTTATGGCTAAGACTGCTTTTGTGATGCGCATTGTACGCTTTTTGGCCAGTAGCCCGGTCCGCCGGAAATAACCTCCCCTATCTCCCCCCTCCCTTTCCCGCTTTGCTACGAGACGCATTCTGCCCTCCCAAGAATTCGAATGAAGACCCTGCTCATCGATCGCAATTTATTCGGGGGAATAACAGCTGTTAGGATAGAAGCTCCGAATGGATAACGGTTCTTTGCCAGAGTTGCATTTAGAGGAATTCGGCTCAAAATGCGGAGCAGGTGTTATTAGCATATAAATAGTGAAATTCCTCACATACGAACTTTTATTATGGTGATCAATTACTATCTTGCCTTTTTTAGAAATATTTTTTAATCCTTATTATAGCATTTGATTGCTTGTAAAATACTTCTCACTCACTCTCTTTGAGAAAGCGTTAGTGTGTGTATGTGTACAGCAGGGGTGGCTTTAAGGTCGGACAAGTCGGGAATTTTATCTGAGGCAGTAAATTTTAGATGATTTTTTGGCTCGAATTTATGAATTACCTTTTTTTTTGATTAGGAAAAAATATGCATAAAAATATGTTGCAAGCATAATTCTTTAAAAATTGGAAGCTTGGAAGTCTTCTGGAACATAATTGATCATTATATTTTATTAGATTTAACTATCAAAATGCTAACTAATGCGAGTAAAATTGGTAAAATGCGAAAACATATTTTTTTAAGAAAGATTATGCTACTGTTTTATTTTTGTTTATCTCCTATTTTATGGTTTTCATCAATTTTATTATAATTTACTTTTGTTTGGAAGGACATTTCAAATTTCAAATGCACGTATTTATCAAAATTTCATCTCTTTAAATAGTAATTTCTATCGAGGGTCGAGAGGTGGTGATACTACATTTTATATTTTTGTCCGGGGATGCAAAACGGTTATAGCCGGCTATATAGAGGAGCTGCTTCAAACTTGCTTTAGTTTCAATTTATTAATATCAGGAGAGAAAGCTTTAGCTGAAAAATAATAGACGTAGGAATGTTTCCAAAGAAAAATAAATATTCTTCAAAACTTATACCTTAACTGAAAAATTAAAGTTCCTAATATTAAGAAGACATCTCATAAACATTGGGAAAACTATAATCTTTTCTAATAAAAAAAACGGAGACATAGAAGCTTGAAATGAATAACGGTTCTGTTGGAAAGCATTATTTAGTGGATTTCCCAGGAACGGCTCAAAATGCGGAGCAGGTGTTATAAGTCTAGAAGTAGGGAGATTCTTCACATTTTATTACGATGATCCATTTCTATTTCCGGAGTCTTTTCGTTTCAAAAACATACGTTTTGTAATTATATATAAAGTGTGAATACAGATTATAAAATGGACATTTTTAATTTAATTTTTTGTGGGGGACAAATTTCGGAAATAAACATCGAGTCAATGTTGATTTGTGAACTAATTAATCCATTAATATATAATGATCTTAAATTTAAGTTATTGTGTACTACACACATGAAATTTAATCATCTTTGACTGCTACATTCCATTTCAGTAACTGACAGTTGTCATGTCATTTTAAACATAATACGATGCCATATATATATATATATATATATATATATATATATATATATATATATATATATATATATATATATATATATATATATATATATATATATATATATATATATATAAGAAAATCTGCGGGGTGAGAGATTTATTTGGTATCACGTTTAAACATAGCACTGTAAAGCGAAGGTTTATAATAGATAATTAAAAAAAACTCGTTCAAGAAACCATAAAAGTTAAACTATTTATATAGTTGCCCTTAAAATGAGACGACCGTGTTAACATGCTTGTGAAAGCATTGAGGGGGGGGGGAGCGAAGTAACCCTATTATCCAGAACCTTATGTGAGTATGATCAGACCATGAAATTAAACTGTTCATGTTATTTATCTATGATATGTAATTTCTTTAATAACACTTCTACCAATAGTTATGTACTTAGAGCCAGAGGTAACTAGGAATTAATTTTACGTGCTGTATTGCGTTTATGTATTAAATTTTAATTAGGGTGGACAGTTTAAGAAATTTCAACATTTTACAGCTGCTAGGAGGATTTTAATTAGCAGCATTAATTTTATTAATCAAATCAGATACAGCACTTTTAAGTTATCAGTTTTATAAAAGATGGAATAAAATACTTTTGATTTGTTAAAAGTCTCTTAGTTTGGTTTGGGTTGGAGTGGTAAGATCTACTATTAAACAAGAGCAATAAAGAATGCGGGACCTACTGTTAAAAACATACTTTAAATGGCTACGAATAAATGTCCACGATCGTCGATACCTAAGAACAACGCCCTGCCTGTTCAGTGAAGAATTTCCTGGAACTTTATTATGGTGTTAATTATTACCTTTCCATGTCTTCCTATTCCAAAACATTTACATAAAATCGTTATTTCTCTTTAACATTTGATTGCTGGCTTCTAGTAAAGCAGAATAATCTTCCTCACTCTATCTTTGAGAGTGTGTGTGTGTTTGTACTACTACATCAAATTTGATTTAATTTAATATCGTATATTAAATGAATATTAAAGATTTTGCAGTAAAGAAAAAATTTATGTATATTTCCAAAGAAAAATAAAAAAATCTTAAATCTTATACCTCAACTCATAAATTAAACTTCATGTGTGCAAGGAAAGACATCTTAGAAACACTGAAAAAAAAAAAACTACAAAATTATTTATGCAGTAATGGAGACATACATTTCTCCAATAAGCAGGAAAAACTGATGTTCCTCGGTCCTATTTTTTTATTTCATTCTATTTCTCAAAGAAAAAACCAGTGGAGGTATTATTTTGATACTATAAGCTACTAGTCAGAGGATGTAATTTTATTCTAATTTTTATATTAACTACTTCTATAATTCTGACTATTTAACAGTTAAAGCTGAATTAAGACCAATTTATAACGCCGTTATGGACGATGGTACAAAGGATTTCTAGTATACATTCTAAATTGTAAATTCATAATAAGTATTTGTCTAATCTAATAGGGGAAAAAATGCTAAAAACAGAGATTTAGCTACAAAAAACAAATTTTATTACAACAAAACAAAATTTTTATATATGTATGACAATTTTATGCCCGATAGACGCTCTCAGGCATAATATTTATCAATTTGAATCAATGAAACATATATTAGTTGATGAAAATTGAAATCCTTGCACGAAAAACTAAATAATGGGAGGATAATTCTATATGGAAACTGTTAGAGTTTTGTATCAAAGCTGTAGAAAAACAAAGATACAAAGATGCTCGGAAATACAACCACCGGTGGACAGTAGAAATATTTGTTATTCACATTTGTCTGGACGTAAAGTTAATGTCACTTACGTAGTATTAATACATTTGTAAATAATATAGGATTTTAAAAAAATCCCGAGAAAAAATAAATGGAAAATTAACATATTTACTTTATGAGACTCAGTTTCTGTATCAACTTTACTGACATAAAATTTTTTCTTAAAGTTTATGCACTCATGCATTCTGTAATTAAATATATAAAATTTAATTTAAATAATTTAAACAAATAGCATTGGAAATATCGTAGGACTAAAGCACAAAAAATTCTCCCATAAACTTATAGGGAATTAATTCACTTATGAAACTATATTTTCATGTGAATAATAGCCAGTTTTAAATTTGGTTTGTATTGTAAAATTTGACTGTAGTTCTACGAAAGCTCGTTAGATTCGAGAGCTGGGTCACTTATTTCTAGTTATTTTGGGGATTGAGATTGATAACATACTTTACAGTACACTGTTTATAAATCACGATGTTTACAGATTAGGCATTTATAACGTGAAAGACATGCAGTTATATGAAAAATAAATTAATTATTGTGCTGTGGAAAAATGGCTTGCGGATGTTGCATAATTTCGCTAAGCAAGTTGACCAATTAAGGTCCGATTCCCTTTTTAGGGACATTTAATAATACTTTCTAGAATTTGTGTTTCTCGGAATGAATTTTTCCTTATTAGGGAAGAAAAAAAGCAATCCTATAACTATCTCACAAGTTTTCGAGTATCTGGTATTATCTAATTTTCTCAATTGGATTGACTTTTTGGTGGGAGGGGATCACCTTTCTACTCATCAATAATTCTAAAACCTCTAAAAGTCTTACCATTAGGTACCAGCCGTGCTTGTTTCTTTTAGCATTATGATCTACTTTTTGCCGCATGAGAGCCAATTAGTCCGGGAATACTTAAAGGCAGTTTTGGACGGCTTTTACGGTCCATGCCAGCAGGGATATTCAAACCCACGAACTCCGGTAAAGAAGAGCAACACCCTACCCAATAGGTTATCGATCGTTCGATCATATTGGATTGCTCCAGTCACATGTTCACCTGCGTTGAAAATTGTTTTATTTGATTTCAGGATTAAATTAAACAAATTTTATCACGTTAAATAACGGAATATATTCTAGGGCAATGCAGGACTAAATTTTTAAAAAAGATTGAGAAAAATATATTTTAAATTATTTATGAAAATTTTTGAATAGTGTTCTTTTAATGCAATTAACGACATTCTGCTGACATACATTCTAAACGGAGAAAAAAAAAACACTTCCGTAAAGAAGAAGTCAAACTTTATTAAAATATCACTCTTTTATGAACATAATTCTCAAAGGTATGAGAGTTAGATACTATTTCATTTTATAAAAATATCTTGTAGGTGTTATTACTTATCTTTACAGCCCATAAGGAGAAAGGTCATTAAAATATCCATTCAAAGGGGTTTCAAAACTTTAGCTGTTAACTGCACTCCCCCTTCCTAAGAACTGAAGCCTAACTTAGGCTGGAAATATGGTTTATTTTTAGTTCTTTGTACAAGGTGAAGGGGGTATTCCCATTACAAAAAATTCACTGTTCAGATTTCAAAGGGAATAATTACTTGATCGTTCTTGGATCAATTTTGAAAAGATTCCATGTTACATTTGTATGTACTTACAACGAAACTTTATTGTTAAAATTTAAATATCAATTTTGACTATCCTGAACTTGTTTTGACTTGATTTAGAATTATGTCTGTACGCTCGTATGTATCCCGCTTCAAGTAAGTATGTACCTACCATAAACTCAAAATAAATTAGCTGTAGAAGGTCGAAATTTTGTATTTAAGATATTTATAATGTCCAGTTGTGTACCTCCCTTTTTGATTGAAATATGCACTCTGTAAAGCGAAAAACTTCAATATAACAGAAATTAACACTGTAGTGCATAACTCAAAATATATTATCTATAAAATGTTGAAATTTTAAATTTAGAATAAAGTGATCACAGCAGAAGCTAACTCAAAGGTTTTAAGAACCAATGTTAGTAATCTAAACGCCAACCAACACTCTGTAATGTTCACAATCATCAAGGTATTACTGCAATGTGCTAATATTTTAATCCCGTGAAAGAAATGAAAAAGAATTATTCAAAGTAAAATTCCTGGTTTCCGTTTTATAACTGTTATGTTTAGTTTTTTTTCTGATATAACTTACTTAGGCTTGAAAATTTACTACAACACAAAAGATTTAATGTCAGAACATATCTAAATAATGAAAATAAACTATAAATAGAAAAAAATGTTAAGTGGTAGCTCGTAATTATACATAATGGCTTGATAAAGGTTAAATATTTCATATCATTTCAGACACTTCACTCCACCTACTCAACAAAAAAGTTTAAAAAAAAGTGTATGCTATAATTTTTGTAAAAAAATTTTTTTTTTTGATATTTTTTCATAATACTAATGGGAGGTAAATGCTTAAAAATTTAAAACCAAAAGAGACTACCGTTATCGATATTAACATTTAACGGGAGATAATTATGGTAAGTATTAGTTCATAGACCGTTGTTACACATAAATCACAGAACTTGCGATAAATTTCTAGGTTCTCAAATTCCAGCAATATTTAATTAACTTGAGTCTACTGTTTTACTAAAAGAGGGTTATAATAAGAACAAAATCTGCTGTTTAAAGACGATTCTGAACGGTTATCAATATCCATACCAGCAGCGGGAATTTCGTTTGCTTTAAAGTGCTGCGGTCAACTTTTTGCATATTTAGATGGGATCTATTTATTCTTAACCCTCTAACATATAAGGCCGGAATTTCTGCGGAGATGCAAATGCATGTACATTTAGAAAAAAAATATGCTTCGATTAAAATTTCGCTTGTTATAAATACTACTTAAAAAATATTAGTAAGGATACTGAACGAATAAATTGTTTTGTTTCTGTATTTACTTTTTCAATAAATCTGAGATGAATTTTCAATCTAGTGCAACCAACTGTTATTAAGTAATAAATCAAATTTGAATCCACATATGATGCACAGATTTATGAAAAATGTCACTGAAGTTAAAAGTTTGTTGAAAAACTATTTTAAACTAGTTTATATTATTTGAGTTAGTGGCGTATAAGATTCAGGAGAGGATTAAAGTCGATTACGAACTTCTAAGAATATTAATATCTACAACGGAATTCGAACACATGTACTCCAATATTAAAAGGTAATACTTCTTATTTGGGCCATCCTCCGAGCCGATGTCTCTTAAAACGCGTTTAAACCCCCATCGAAAAAGTCGAAATGAACCTGTAATATTATACAATCTTTGCATTTAATATCATTGCTTTAAAAAAAACTAAAAAACTTTAAATGCATTTTACTAAAAATGGTGGTTTTTCAGCGTGCGCACACTATTAAAAAAATCTATTGCGCACATTTCAATATTTCAGGAGTAAATAGATTATAGACCTACGATGAAACTCAACCTATTAACTCTTGTTTATTTCATTTCATTTATTATATATAGTATTTGAAATAAAATTTTTAAACATTATTTTAGCTTTTTCTTTTTCAAAATTTAGTAAAATTAATTAAATAAAACTAGAGAACAAATGCTGAAAAGCTCATACATTTACGACAATAGTTAAAAAGGATATGATAAAAAGAAAAATTATATAAAAAAACCTGCAGTTAAAGTTGTTTAAAGGTTATGTATCCCCTTAAAAAAAACGATAAATTCTAACGAGTCCAATACATGAGCGAGAAAAATTGAAAAAACTGGTAACTCTATTATATTGGTTACTAAATATCAGTTATGAGTTGTTAAGGGTCTTAAAGAAAAAAAAATAATAATATTGAAAGCTATTTAGATATGTTTTATGCTTAAACATGAAAAGAAAATTTGCAAGTAGCTTGAAAATATCATTCATCGTTTCTTACCTCTCCGGAACTTTCAAGCACCAGATGTTCCGTAAAAGAGTAAAATAAACAAGATAGTGTGATACAGATGATGGATATTCTGCTTTAAAGACTTCATTTATACACATTGAGTTGTATATAAATCTGTCTTAAAATGCGGTCTCTTTTCTACCTTCATTGTAGCAAAATTACACACTTAAAAAAAAAGACTTTAACTCGTCTTTCTTTACCTTGTTACCTGTATAAAACTTATTCTAGGATTAATTTATAAAATGATAACTAACATAATTTTTATAAATGTAAAATTAGTAAAATTAGTTTTAATGTAAAATTAGATTTTAAACATTTATATAATAAAATATTTAGTAAATAGTAATTTGACAATTGGTAAACCAAATACATAGAGTTCAATACCTTTGGGTTGAATTCAGGGATTTCATACCCTCAATTTAATATTTTTAGATCTTTAACAAGATAATACAAATGAATATGGTAAAAAAAAATATCTCTAGATTTTTATTGAAATAATAAAGATTTTTTTATGCCATATCAATTTAGAAAATTAAGTTAACCAATAAATAATGCAATGCTTGAAATTATGTCTTGTCATGATTACAGGATGAAAGTTTGTTCGAAAATACTTTTTTTCCGTTTTTAAATATATTGTACTATGTATATAAATATTATACTAGAGAACAATTTTTATTTTGTTAATACATAAATCTAAATCTTTCTAAAATAGTACGATATTGCTAATAAATATCAAAATATTTACAAATGAATGTAACAAAACCAGTTTTACTTAGTTAAAGGTATTGAAAATACTTGTTACTTTAAATTAACTATGAACGAACAATTTTATAGTTTACCTACATGAAGTAACAAGCATTTTGTGGAAGCTTGTTCTGCCTTTCAATATTTTTCGTTAATAAATCTTTTCATTATAAATATAAATGAAATGCTTCAAAACGAATTTAATGAATTACAGTACTGTATTTGCATGGATAGTTTAAAAAACAATTACGATTTTTTGCTTTGGCAATATGTGCGCCAGAGCTAAAAGGAAAAAAATTACACTAAAAATAGCAGCATTAGGAGCCAAGATTTTGTAATATAATACAATGGAAAGACAGCTGTTATCATAGCTTTTTACGTTGTTCATTACCTAAATAACAAAAGTTCCATAATTAGCAGCACCATAATACAGTTAACCTCAAATTATTTAGGGCAAAGTAGGAAACCTGCTCGCTTACATTTCTTTTATTTGATTGAGATGCTTTGTACTCGAGTTTACTGAAAGACTTGGTTTTACTTTTTATTTTTATTTGGCTTTAACCCAAACTGGCTTTCTGTCAAGTGCTTTTTATCCACTACAAATACGATGTTTTTCCCCGTGTGTGGTTTGCATCAAACATATATTTATTACAATGTATAGTGATGATACAAAGATTTACAAGTGTTTTTTTTTTAAATGGTATGATAAAACAGTTTGGGAGCTGGCGCATAAGAATCATTTATGCTGCTTTAGATATATGATTATTTAAAAGAATACTATAGTTAAGAATTGATTATTGTAAAAAGTTTCTTAAACTTTTATATCGGTTTGAAGATCTATATAAAGAATTTGATTAAGCGTTTCATAAAATAATCTTCAATCTCTATGTAAAAAAGTTTAAAAAAATCAGTTTTCTTTAACAATCTGAAAGTATATACACGGAAGAGTAAAGGTTTATAGCTGATGAATACAAACTTTCGGAAAACTGCGGCATTTTTGACAGAGACAACTAAAAACAAATTCCTATGTATTAGAAATATCAATTTATCAAAATATATTACTCAATATATTACTATTAATCACTATATTATTATAATATATTACTCAAAACCCTTTGTTCAGAAAGAATTTTCCCCAAATTACAACTTTTCAAATGATTATTGAACAGTATGAGAAAACTATGTACATTTGTACAGACATTACAAAAGAGTGAAACGCTAGTTCTGTTTTACTTTATAAGTGATCTTTAGAGGTTTATAAAGGAGAACATGGAATGAATTCTTGATGTAATAGTCAGCACGTGTCCGGTAAGCAAGAACAGCACAACTTCTGGCTAAGCTTGGTTGTTTATTAGGTCCTAACAAAGAATTGCGCTAGACTATTACAGAGATCGTTTTGTCACAGTAGCACTCGATGAAAGATTAAGGTACCTAGGGAGTTCCAATACCTATCAAATGGCGGTAGGTAATTTTTACCGAAACAAACGTATATCTTCATGAGGAATTTACTCATCACATTTACCAGATAAGCAGACAGATTAGATTCTCTCCCAGATAAGCTTTTATCTCTAAAACACGTATATTGATGTTATATATGATGTAGTATCATCCAATAAAAATATCACAAAAGAAAGGGACTTTAATGCTCACATTTGATTTTGATACATGAAAAAAAATTCTTATTGCTTGAAAAAGTCGATAATATAGAAATGCACATTTAAAACACAACTTTATCGCCTTGACGATGTATAACTTGACCTTCTAAATATTTATTCCCCTCGCTTAGCTGAAAGCATTTCTTAAACTAGTGCAGAACATCTATGAGTGATATCATATTTAGTGGTAAATTGTTAGTGGAAAAATATGAGTGAAAAATGAATTTGAAATTGATAATTTTTAAGCAATTCAACTCTTTTATTTACTTGATACTGATGCTAAGCTTGGTAATCTATGTGTGAAAAATAAGGGCTAACTATTCGATAAAATAGTAAGTTATACGTTCCACAACAGTAGATTAGATGAAAGGAATACATTTTGCTAATTATGGTATTAATTGCCATAGTACGCAAGATGAAAAATAGTGAAGTATCCGCGTTAGATACATCTATACTTAAGATGGGTTAATGCTTTGAAACTAGATATTTTTTTTTAATGAACACCGTATTTATACCTATAACATAGTCGTTTCTTATGTTATGCATGTCTTCCGTTTATCAAGGAAGTGACAGCTATGTATAAATGTTCTAAAATATTCTGTATATAAGTACCTAATTGCAAATGTATCAGTCTATGCCGAAGCGTTTGAAAAAATGGTTAAGATTGTTCTGAATGGTAAAAAGGAGTTTCGAAATTAAAATCTTTGTTAACTTGTAGTACGTTGTGATATACAAAAAGAGTGGTATTTAAAAAGAAATACGGTAGTCAAATACTAAACTGAATTACGTGATCGTCTTTTTTAGCCAGTGATAGTGAAATGATCATCGAAACCAGCTTAAATTTGTGTCAAAATCAGTATGATGCCATGAGGGAAATCAAAGGCTTATTGCTTGAAAATTTCTAATAGATAATCCTCCCTGTATAAATAGATCCTGCCTGTAATAACCTTTCCCTTTTCTATTTTTTTTTAATCTGCGTATATAATATTTAAACATATACTTAAAATTAATGCAAGAAGGACTTTACAGTCCTGATGTACCTAAACACGCTAAAAGAAAATCCAAACAAGAAAGAGTTAACGAAATGTTTTGATTTAACTCAATACATCTTACTGGTTTACATTTTCTTGTATCATAAAAGTCTTTGTGGTAGAAACGATGATATTTTATATAACTTCAGGGCCATTCATGTAAAATTGTAACTCACTTGCAAGCCATTATTAAGATAATATTAACCATACATCGTGTATAATTTTTATTTTTTTTGGATGAATTTTTCTTTTTTTATGAAAGCAGATAAATGCACAAATCATCATCTCATCAATCAGCTCTTATTTATAATGTGATTTAGATTGACATTTGATAGTTTCAAAACAGAATTGCTTTTTTGCACAAATGCGTTAGTTAAATTCAGAACGAATAGTTATATCTATTGTGGAAATTCACTTTAGAGTATTGCATTGATATGCGAGAATAAATAAATCTGTTAACGCAAGTTTTTTAATGATATCCTATAATATTTTAAATTGCAGCCCGTTCACACATGGGTAAAAAATGTAATTGTAAAACTAACGCAAGAGTTATTTGAATATTATTAAAAAAATCTTTTAAATCCATAATAAATTACATCCAAGATAATCATCAATATATTTTTAACAGAAATGATTGAGGCATTAATTGGTAAAGACAATGGATGTTTTGCATTGCACTCATGTCTTTATTCATACTTTGAAATTTTCGCTGTTTAATGAAAAGAGGTTTATTCTGTCGTTTAAAACGCTTTACTCAATAGTAAAAATATTGAACATTTAAAATAAAATATTGTATACACCCCTTTGCAAAAGTATAGCTTTGTTTACATATAAAACCGAATGTTTACTCAAATCTCTAAGAAAGGATCTTTTAATGGTATGTCTATTAACCCTTTCAAAAATTGTGTAAGAAATCAAGGAGCGTAGTTTACGGGTAGTCAATTTTGCTAAGACGAAAGCTATTAGACTCTAGGATACATGAATGTTTGAATCTCCAAGCTAACATAGGGTATGAGAACCTACCTGGGTTTACTAAAATAATTTAAGTGATATCAATGTCAATCTAAGATGTTATGTTATTTTTGTTGTCGATGTATTAAATAAAATCACTCTGTGTTGCCGAAAAAAAAAGATAAAATAAAATAAACCCGATGAATTCTTTTCAGTCCTAAAAGGCGTGCACTGCAGAAACAAAAAAAAATGATAATCTTGTGCGTTCTCACTATTTTTATAGCGTCATTCTTGTTATAAGTTAGAAAGAATCATACATTAAGATGCAAATATAGCACAGTATAGGACACGTTAAAATGAAAATTTAAGCCAAATGTTACAAATCTTCCTATATTTAATCAAAATGTAAGGCTATACCTTTTCAAAAAACTTAATTGAAACTACACAACAACGAAATTCAGTCTTCACCTCAGTGTGCGGAACTGTGATCTTTACTGAAACTCTAAAATAGAAGGTCTGTTTTTCAATTATTTTTACTCTACAATTTCTTTACCAAAAATAAATAAATGAATATAATAAAACTCAAACTTGGTTAGGTATTTCTAAAACATTAAATATTTAAATTTATGAAACTAATGATTGTATTTAGGTTGATAACAGTTGCCTTCTTTTCTGTAAAGCTTAGTTGCTAAAATAGTCCATAAATTCTGTTTTGTTGTGTAATGCAAGATACATAGATTTATTTTAATTGTGGTGTTTATTTTCTTTTGCAGGAAGTTGGAAGCATCATCGGAAAGGTAAGAAAAGTTATTTTTAACACTCCAATAACAAATACATAGTATTTTATGTGTATTTATATTTCGTTGAGCTAATAAATGAGTTCTCTCAATCTGTCATTACTACCAACTAATCATCAACAAGTTTTGCTTATGCTTTTTCATAGATGAATATTCTTTATTGTTAGAAATTATTCGTATCTTTCAAAACACTTTGTTTTAAACCAACTTGTTAACATAAACCCTTTATTTTAATCCACGATTAATGTAAACTGATTTTCTAAAATAGTCTTAATTATCCTTTTTTAACAGAAGGAACTCTTTATGATAAAAAATATTTTACTTTTAAGACAAGGACATTAAAGAAAAATATGTGAAAAGTAATCAAATGATAACATTTATTATATAATTTTAGGAAAAGAGCATTAATTTAATTTTTTAAATATTCATTTAATTACAATACCTATATATATAGAGAGAGAGAATATCATCCTCTAACACTAACAAAGAAACGAAAAGCCTGCTATCCCAAGATTGGCTTACACAGCATCTCATTTTATGACTATTGTGTTCAGCCGGCTTTGGCAAAATACGTGGCGGACTATTAAAAAAAACAACTCCAACTTTAATTTTACGTTTTAAAATATAACATACACATATAAGTATATATATGTGTATATATGTATGTGTGTGTGTTTGTGTTGATATATATGGCTCTATAACTATGTTTTGACCTTTCATTACTTAGTAATAACGTTAAACACGTAATAAGAAGAAAAGTTTATAGTCTAACAATATGAATCTTGTGATAGATAATTTACATAATATTATAAGAATTACAAATTTGAATGTAAAAGCTACTTTTGGAAGACTACGGCTATTTTTGTAAATTGATATATAGAAATTTTTAAGAAAATGACTGAATTGTTACGTCTATGATGAATATCTCCTATAAATTTTGCAATGTCTTAGATCTAGTTCCATTACATTTTTGGGTGTTTGGAATATGTAACCCCAAAAATTTATTTGAATTGATGTATTTTATTTCACAACGTTAGGGCTAAATATAACAAATTTCCCTATTTTTTCCTCATACATGTAATAAAATGTTTGTGTTTTTATATAGTTTTATATGTGCAAATACTGCACAAACAATTATTAATACATTCATATTAGTTGTATTTTAATATATGGCGCTCGAATCCAGTCTTTATTTACACCTTTAAAACGTTCTCATCTTTCTTTAAAATGACAGTTCTAATTGTTTAATTATTTGAGAAATTTTAGACTTATAATAAAAATTTAATAACTTTAAATCTGGAAATAAAGGTTATGTAACATTACATAAAGCAAAATATTGAAGCATTTATTTATTGTTCAGCCTATAATTATTTCCTGAAAGCCTGAGATAATTTTCTTAAGAGCAAAGATTTTACAGATGTTATTCTTATCTAATCATTTTTAACGAAATATAGACATTATAAAAACGTTTCAACATATTGATTTAAAAATATAATATTCAAAATAATAAAGTATAATGATATTCTTATTAACTTCTGATAGAAGATGAGAGATATTTTTATTTAAATCTCATTTTGTGATTTTGTAAACAGGAAAAAAAATGAAATAGAAATTATCTTCGGGATTGATAAAAGTATTTTTCAATTTAAGGAAGAAACCAGAAAATTTAACAAAATGATTTTTATTTGAGAGTGCAACATGCAAGAAAATTTACTCGAGAACAAAATCTACTAAGCCAGATAACTTATACTACATAGAAAAATAATAGCTTTCAAAAATAAGAAAGTAGATAAAAGTTTTCTCTCATAAATCATGGTAGAGCGGCGTACTCTTTCAATATTTATTTTCTTTTCCACAGACATACACTTATATTTTCGTATAAACTACTCCTCGCATAGGTTAAGGGAATATTATAAATTTAAGAGAAAGCTGAAGAAATAAATAAATTATGATGGCAGGACTTTTATCAAAGCTATGGCTTCAATGTAAAAGCCTTTACTTAAACTTTTCTTGTAAACAATTTTAATAAAATAAGATTCTATGCAGCTTAAAAACTTAAATTAGTTCTTAAACTTTTTTCTATTTTTAAGTGTATAAAACATATATGCTTAAAATAGTTTTTTATTCTTATGTATTGCTTTCATATTTTTTTTGCAGTTATACAAATAAGGATTTTATTTTTACAATTTTTGATTACAATTTCAATTTTTACATATAATCCAAGCTAATGCCAGAAGTCTGAAATTTTCAAACGAAGAATTTTTGAGGAATATTTAAATAACGGTTTTCTTTATCTTAAGCGAAGTGAAATTTTCATTAGGTGTACCCTTGCACGTTATATTTGTGCATGATCCTTTTTTTTTTTTTTTTTTTTTTTTTTTTTTTTTTTTTTTTTTTTTTTTTTGCACTTATATGTCTTGTAATGATATAAGTGCAGCAGAGGGGAAATTAAAGATAACAGGAGAACTGTGTAAGCTCTTATGACTTAGAAATAAAATATCTGAGACAAGAAAAGACTGGATATATACTAAATATAGGCATCTAAATCTCCCAAAGGCCATGCCATAACCTTTCTATAATTCTTTTCGTTAAATTAACATTTTGTTTGTAATGATAGCAATTTAACAAACATTAATACTCGTATCTCAATAACCCCAAATTGAAAAATATTTTGTGCTAAAATAAAATGCCTGATTTTAAGTATGTAAAAATAATTAAAATAACGTAAAACATAAAAACACAATTTATTACCAGTAAAGTGCATTTTCAACAGACAATATGTTTTTATTATAAATATTGTAAAATAATTTTCATTAAAATAATTTATTTTTATAGAATAAATTTGAAATCTCACTTATGTGAATTATATTTCTGGTAACTCTAATTCTTTTTTTAATTTAATAAATCTAATTTTTTTTTCATTAATAGTCATAATAATACATCCAGTCGAGTGAAACATTTCTATAAAAAGTAAACTTTGAATCACCATTTAATTGGGATTTTATGGTATTCTAAAATACACCAACAATTGACAAAAACCTCTTTTTAAAATAAGTAGGAAAATTACATAATTTTTTGTATATGTTGCAATTATTCAACATAGTGTTTAGAAGAGAGTTACACTTTAGTATTTTTCAGCAATTTAAAATAAGCACTAAAAAAACTTTTAAAATAAAATAAATATTTTTTATGTGTTCCTCACTTTTAATTGTAGTATTAAGAAAATTAAGTTAAATTTATTATTCAAGAATTAACCATCATAACTTCCTCTCTTTAATTTGGAATAGATTTTAAATTAACATATTCAAATTCACTTCATTTTCTGTTTAATTAAATCTAGAAACTTTTAAAATGGTCAGTACATTTAATTATAAAAATAAAGTAAAATAATTAATTAATATAGTAATATCGGTAAAGCAGTAGCTACTCCATTCTCTTATCTGTGCATCAGATTTTAAGAAGATTGAATTAATTTTCACCATGTTTCAAGATAACTCAGAGGTATTCATTGAAATATACAGGAGTTAAAAGATTATCATTTAAAGATAATCGAAGTTTTATTTGCTTTTGAAATAAATTTAAAATGCATTAAAATTTAAAGAAAAGTACAATAGTTTTGAAAGCTTTTAATTAAAATTAGTAATGATTTTTTACATTTATTTGTATGGTTAAATTATAGAAAATACTTAAATTAAAAATATTGAAATTTCAGGTAATTTTTAAATTTCCAATTAAATTAGTAATATTTTAAACATTTTTTTTTATCTTATGTAAATTAAACTTACCTTCTTTTGACACAAACTTAAAATGGAGAAGTAATAGTTTAGTTTCTCTTAAGATTAACATCTGGATATTAGATGATTACACTTGTATTATATACCTAATATTAATACTTTTCAAATAATTTTTTAATTACCATGTTGTTGCAAATTATGTTCGATATTTAATAAAAGTAATATTTACTGATAAAAAACTAATTATTCCATTTTTTATCTTCTAAATGCCACCGTTTTCCACTAATCTTCAAGTGACAAAATATACTTATTCAATTACGCTAATTTATTGCAGAATTTCATTTTTTTAAAAATATTTAGTATGGTTTAACCAATTTAGAAAATGAAGTTCAGTTAATAACTTTCATATAAGCGATTTGCAATGACACGTTGCTTTAGAAATAACTGAAACGTCTTTGAAGCACATAACATTTTATCAATTTGCATAAAGTAGAAGAATAAAAAAATTCCCTTAGCATTTTAAATTGAAAACATTCCTTTTCATAGGTGTGTATAATACTTATGATATTAACAAAGAAAACGAAGCTTATACACCTAATTAACACGTGTTTTAACCCCTTTCCTGTGGAATATATTCGAGAAAAGCGTGCCAAAAATGATAAAAAAAAACTTTTTCCTTAATATTGTTCGTTATTATTATTAAAATGTTAGAAATAGATTATTTTTTGAAAAAAAAATTAAATGAATTAACTACTATTTTCAATATTTTCACATGTATGGGAATTGTTAATGGATTGCAGCAATTTTTGTTCAAATTACAGCAAAATAAATCAAATGGCATAATTTTCTGGTTAAAAATAATAAGCTAATACAACGATATTATTATCTACATCAACTGTCATGAATTACATGTCCCTCGGATTCCTTTGATTTTC
>CM063502.1:150501430-150523930 GCA_032207245.1 Pardosa pseudoannulata
GCGTGAGCTTATTTGTAAAATAATGAGACAAAATTGGAAAAAATAAAACTTTTTATACATTGAAAATGATTGAATAAATTTCAGAGTAATAATTATTTAATAAATACTTAAAATACAAAAGTATTTTTCTTCTATGAGATACTTTTAAAGTGAAAGAACTTTATATAATGTTTATCATGTATAATGTAATCAATAACTTTACAAAAATTATTCAGCATAACAAGAATTTACTCTTTGTTTATATTATAGATGTGTTTTTAAAAACTCAAAATAAACAAAATAAATGTTTATATTTTTACATTTTGCATGTAATGGATAAAGTTTGTATCAGTATATTATTTTTAAAGAGACTGTAAAAATTTACCTTTATACACTGCATAACGATTTATGTTTAAAACTATAATATGCTTAGTAATTAATGAGTGTTTATAAACATTATTAATTTACTCCCTCTATCTTGGTTAATCTTTAAAATAAAGTATATTTACAAAAGTGAATAACGATTTTCCGTTGTTTTTGTGCATGCTTAAGGTGTTACATACCCTTGAAGAAGTCGATATTTCGACTTCTTCCGACTTAAGCAATGGCCTACTAGCCATACCTAAAGGAATTATTCGATGAAGATTAGATTACAGCTAACTAATTGTTTTTGCCTATATTATATATGCATATTTTTTTTAAATATAACTAATTGGAATTACAGTTATAACTTGACTACAAATATGCAAATGATTAAAGAAAATTCGGATGAAATCGAACGCGCAGAATCCCAGTAAGGAGTATATTTTGAGTTTTACTCAATCTGAATATAACTTATACAATTTAAAATTAATATCAAATAACAAAGCTAAAGTTTATGCCCCAAACTTTATGATTTCTTTATTAAATGCAATTTTATAGGTAATATACCTATTAAAGTTTATAAATAAATTCACCTTAAAAATAATGCTTTTTTAATAGAAGTATAAAATTTAGATTAAAATAAAGTTTATAAACGTTATACATAACTAATTAAAATAATTTTTGAGTAATACTAAATTTGAGAATATCAATATTTTTCTCTCTCTCTCTGTATATATATATATATATATATATATATATATATATATATATATATATAGAGAGAGAGAGAGAGAGAGAGAGAGAGAGAGAGATTTTGTACAGGATGCAAACAATTCTTTCACTTTCAACAATTTTGATATTTTAAACTTTAAGTACTAAAATGATACAAAATTGTACTAAATTAATATCTTAGAAAATTACATATTAATTACTTAAGTTACCCTTTTTAATGAACGAAATTAATGAAACCTAATAATTGATGACTGCATAAATAATAGAGATTTTGCAATAATTTAAAAGATTTTAATTTGTAAAGATTTTGTAATATATATATATATATATATATATATATATATATATATATATATATATATATATATATATATATATATATATATATGTGTGTGTGTGTGTGTGTGTGTGTGTGTGTATTTTATATGTATGTATATATATGGATACATATACACACACACATATAAATTATATATATTTAAAAATTATTTTCTTTAAAAAGTCATTTTAATTAGTCCTGTATAACTTTAATGTAGATTACTGTATTTTAAAATATAAAACGTCATAGAATTTGTGAAAAATAGATATTTCTTAAGAAGCATATAATTTAGGTCTCAACGAATAACTCTTGAGGAATTTTCAACTTCTTAAGAGCTATATACTCTCTTAATTATATTTAATGAATTCCATGCAATGAGGTTTTTACTATGTTTTGTAAAACAATTCGATTCCGTAAGTAAAATTCAAAGCGGCACTCGCGTAGTTATAAATAACTGAGGGCTCGAGGGAATGTTTGTATTTTTAACAACGTAAGTGTGATGCTCCCATTTACTGGATTCCTTTGTCTGTAACGAACAGTCAAATTTTCCTTATGCTGAGCACTCCTATATGACAAATGTTCGAAATAAACAGAGTTGCATAACTCAGATGATTATGATACTTCGAAATCCAAAACGTTCAAAATTAAAATTCTGGTATTTAAAATAAATTATCTTGATTTCTTTCAGCATTTGAAAATCCATCGAGTAGATATAAAAATTGAATAAGATACAAGTTATTAAGTACAAATTTTCAAATAAAAAGATGAGTATTTGAAATCAACAATAACATATCTCAACGTTCGGATTCTTAGAGTAATAATACAGCTATATAAAATGCATATTATTGAGTACCAAATTGCTGCTTAAAATAAAGATAAAATTTGCAAATAAAAAGAAAAACATTTGGAAATAAATAATAGTTTTTCTCAATATTGGTAAATTCATAATGTTAAAATAAAAACTATAGAAAATATAGGCTATAAAATACAGATTATTGTTGTTATTACTATTGTAAGTCTGAAATAAAAAAATATTGTCATGACTTTAACTTTTTTAATCTCTATTTAAAAAATGAACCTCTAAAAGCATAAATGAACCATTTTTATGTAAAATTATACATTTGTCTTAATATTATCGTAATATTAGCTTTAAGTGGGTTGTAATTAGAAATTATACCATTTAAAAGTTTTTGTTATTAAGTATTCACAATTAAGATTTTCTTCTAGTTATTTGAATCACATTGTATTCCAATATTTGATTTTCAATAACTATAAATATACCGTGTAATATGCAATTTCCAAACAATTTTAATTTCAAAATACAGCAGGAAATTAAAATCACCTGTAACTTGTCTACCAATCGCTATTATCAGTAAATTTGTAGAGTAATACCAACTCCACTAATGTACTGGTGACATATTAATAAGTATTAAAAGGGAGTTCTACGGATTATAAAATAATTATGTTAATTATATTATATTTTATGTGCAGAGTGAAAAGCGTTAATATTACAATAAAAGCAGTAATGAGGAAAATTTAAGATTTTCTTCTCACACTTGTCAAGTTTTACCCCAAATGTATTAAAAACTGTTATTCGAACGGGTATGGTTCACTATATTCGAATGGAACTGCAAAATATCAGAAATATCTCTAAAATATAAAAATATTGCCATTCCATTTAGTTCAAAAATTTAGGTGCTATTCAGTATCTGCAAGTGATATGTAAAAAGAGACCTGCTTGAAATAATAGCAAAAAAAATGTTTTTAGTACCTTTTTAGGAAAAGAGTTAAAAAAATAGTACTGAAATAATTTGAGATTAAAGTTTACAAAATATTTGTGAATAATTTTTTAAAATATAATGGAAATTTATAATTTATAAAAGCTTTTGTCTTTTATTTTGCATAAAATGATTTAGTATAGTATATTACCACAAAATAACTCATATGTTTCAGAATAGTAAGCGCCATGCCTTTCTGCAAAGCAGATGATAGAAAATTTAATAAATGCCGTAAATTTAATAATACTTAAATTTATATTCATCGTCCATTAGTTTTCTTTTGTGTTATATTTTAACTACTTTCCTAAGTAGAACTAATGTTTTACATAAAGAAATAAATTAGATAATATTTTTGGGAAAGTTTTCCTTATATTGGAACTTTTAACAACTTTTAGTGCTAGGAGTTAATAGTTCTTAAGCGATAACCATTAATTTTGTTACGTTAAAATTTTGTTGTAGGAAAAGGGTGTATCATCTCAGTCTATAACTAATAATTTTTTTATTTAACCTTCATGGGAGTTATAATGTTATAAATTTTGTTATTGAAATTTTAGCTATAGTAAGCTATTTTAACTAATTACACTCATTATGGGGAAACTCCAAAATATTAACCCCTCTCTCGCTTATATAAGAAGCAAAGAAAAGAATACTTTTTTTATTTCTTATACTGAAAATGAAATTCTAGATTATGTAGAAAAATAACTTTTGACACATGTTCTTATTAATTAAAACACAGGGAGCCTCATAACAAGCTTGAACAGTTGGGAAGGGCAGTAAATTAAACAAAGTAGACAGTAGATTGTTATGATAAATTTCAGAGTAAAATTTTACATTGGTATAAATAGTATTTGAAAAAATATTAATCAAGAGACAATTAAACATAAAATATTTTGCTGAAACGTTTGCTTCTTTAACAAATCAGAAACATCAAATCTTTAATCTTATTGTGCTATCACGGATGTAGAAAAGATTTAATTTCTGGGGGGGAGGGGGAGCTCAAAGTGGATTGAACCCCTCTCCCCTTGATATATCGCTATTTTCTATCTAAAAAAACATAAAATGTAGTAAAAAAATACATAAATTTAATATTAATATTTATTATTAATAATTGTTATAATTATATATATATACGTGTGTGCATATACACACGTATATATGTATATATATGTGTGTGTATACATATATATATATATATATATATATATATATATATATATATATATATATACTTTATATATATATATATATATATATATATATATATACTTTATATATATATATTGTATATATATATATATAATATATATATATATACAATATATATATATATATATATATATATATTATATATATATGTATATATATGTGTGTGTATACATATATATATATATATATATATATATATATATATATATATATATATACAAAGGCAGCATAAACTGCATTCTTTTTGCATTTTTTTTCTCAGTTCATTACTAATATCCGAAAATTCAAAATTTTTGAATGATTTTTATTCAATTCCTAATAATCCCCTCTAAGAGGGAGACAGAGTACAATTTGGTATCAAAGTTATACATTATAAACTACATTTTACCTCTTATTACAAACCTGTATGGAAGCTGTTTAAATTGGCATTCCTAAAAATTATTAAGTATGAATTCTCTTCAAAATGACTTACTATATTGCAAATATATCCCTTATAACAAAATATGTGAAATTTTACTCATTAAATTTATTAAATTTATTAGATTAATTCCCAAGAGATAATTATTTTCGGTAAAATACATTTTTTCTTAATAAAAAAAGCATGCACGTACTGCGCATGTATTAACTCCGACCATGTGTGTATATGTATATATATATATATATATATATATATTTGAGCTGAGAGAAAGTATTAAAATTTAAAAATAAAAAAATGAAATATTTATATTAGATGATATATTAGAATGCAATACATTTAATTCCAGTTTTTTTTTGGGGGGGGGGAGGTCAGGGTCAAACCCTTAGGCTGTGGCCCTGTGTGCTATCAACTGTTATCAAGAAATCAAATTTGAAACCGTATATAAGGCGTAGATGTATAACAGGTGTCACTAAAGATAGCAATTTGCTAAAATATTTTTTTAACTAATTCCTTTCGTTATTTAAATTAGGAGCATCATATGAGATTTAGGTGAGCAAAAGGGGTTAGTGATAGAACATAGTGAATGATTTATGTAAGCTTTAAACGGATGTTGAATTTCAAAAAAAAAATTATCCTTTTTTATAATACATAGAATAGTTTTTTAAAATGATGCAATTTGTCAAAATCTTCTTATCTGATGTAACTGAGCTGAAAAAAAAACTGACTTGAGGACAAATTTGAAAAGCACGCCCGTAATAAAATCATCATGATGAATTTCAGAAATTCTTTTATCTTAGTAACAGGATAAATCTTCTTGAACATAATACTGCGAAGTAAAACTAGGTAGAATGGGGGTGCAGAGTGTAATTTGTAAAACGGAATTATTTCTTGAGTGAATATTAATTTGTTTTACTGCATCGTACTTAAAACTTTTTTTTTGGAAAGTAACGCAAGACAAAGCATGGGCAAAAACAAAATGAGAGTTTTACGGTGTTATATTCCTCCTTAAATAGCCGACTCTTGTGTGCTTTTCAAAAGCAGTTACAAAATATGACATTTAAAGAGTATTTTTTGAAGGGATCGGTATAATTAATTCACAGCGCATAATAGTTATTGAAGATGGGCTAAATATATCAAAACTTTAAATGAGGATTCTAAACTGCAACTGTCTCTAAAGACGCGATATATACCTTCTATACATAAAAGTACTGTTGCAATCACTTATGTTTCCCCTTACGATATTTAAAAAGATTTAAATAAATGTGCTATTCAATGGAAGCTATTTCTTTAAATTTAAGTTTAGTAGAAATATTCAGTTAAAGATAAGGACAATCAAAGGTTTTCGTTTAAGTTAAAATAAAGTGCAGTAAAAGAGTTATAATGATAAAGTGTATCTCAATATTATTTTTATTAGATGATTTTGTCATTACAATACTACTTTGTGTTAGTATCAAAAACAATAATTTTCCCTAATTACTTGATAATTTAGATTAACATAAACTTTGAAAAAAAAAAGGCTTGAAATAGGATTTCAAAATTGGTGCATAAAATTGTGTTTACAAAGGGTTTCCAAACTAAAAATAAATTATTAACAATAGCAATCAAAGCTTTAGAACATTAAAGATAATAAGCTGTTTTAAAGGTTAAGTGTAAAATAAAATAGTTTTAATAATTGTTTTTTTAGATACACTCCAAATCATTTAGCTCTTAATTATTTATAGTTGCATCCTTAGTAAATTTCTTTAAATTCAACGCGTAAGTGTAATGTAAAAATATTACATACATTTTTTTTCGTTTCGGCTGTATATAACTTTTTGGTATAAAATAATTATAGCAGAAAATATTTACAATTACTTATAATAAAAGCCTGATAATTTTTAAGAAAACTAGAACATTGTTGCGTGAATGCTCAATCGACCACAATTAAAGAGAAAATGGATATTTAATGGTCGTAGTATTTTCACTTAGCTCAAAACGTTTTCGTGAAAATAAAGATTAATGTGCCTATATTTTTATATCCGATTATATTTTTATATTACAAATAAATGTATAATATTATAGTTCAATAGTATTAAAACTATTAATGAAATGTGTAAAACGTCAAAAATAGTGCAATATTTTGCATTTTGTATCGATTTGAATTTATTTTATTCTTCAATGACAGATAATAGAAAATGGATAATTTCAATTTTTTAAGTGATTCTCATCACTTGCAACAAATTTGTATAGAAGGCGTTATATATTTTATCTTTCAAACAAAACTATCGTAAATAATAAATTAAGCTATAATTTCCGTTTCAAAAATATAGACAAAAAATAATTGATACCTTAAAACCTACGAGAAGCCGCTGCCCTCGTGTTTCATGTTTAGAAAAATATAACTCAAAAGTGGCAGTTATCCAAATCACTTTTTTTAATCTTTAGTGAGTTACTGCTAGACATGACAGTTACATAAGCTTTTCCCCCTGAAGTTTACTCATTGTATTTTCTACTGTATTTGTGTGAATGTTAAAATTCTATTTCCGCTATCTCATACCAGAGTGTAAGAAAAAAAAAGGGATAAAAGAGAACTGTTCCATCTTAGTGAAGGCGTCATTTGCGGAGACAAAATAGTTTCGGAGGTGTGTTTTAAAACCACGAATTATTTGTCACATTTTGCGTGTTTACGTGCAGATAAAAATAATGCAAAAACAATGTAAAGAAAAAACAATGATAAAAATGTGCACATATACTCTTTAGTAAAATTAATAAATATTAAAAGATGTCTTAATCTAAAAGATATCTCCATTTCAAAGAGAAAATGTTATTGTTTCAAATAAAAAAAAATCTTCATGAATCTTGTGTTGTGAAATAAAAAAAGTTAAGGAAATCTGTACTTTTTCTTTATCAAGGAATTAATAAAAATACTATAAGAGTACTTTTCAAGGTTTAAAATCTTCGTTATGCAGCTTGTTTTTATTCATCATAAAATAAAAAAAAATGTTCTGCTTTATTTAGAGTGACTTTTACAACTTCTTTAATAACATTCCTTTTCTAGGAATATTTAGTTTTGTCATTCCAAGTAATATATATCTTTTATAATAACATAAAAATACAACAAATTTAAAAAATAAAATTCACTTACCTGCAAGATAGATTTTGAAATATGCTTATTAAAAACTAAATATTTATATCAAATTGAAGATAAATGTGACTTTTATTCTAGAAACTAAGCCTTAAAAGGCATTTAACATTTTAAAATATAAACAAAATTAAATTGTTAAGGAATTGAAAACTGAAAAAAATAATTTGTCATGCTATAAAATAAGATATAGATCGTATTTTTACTAATGAGGTTCACAACATAAAAAATATAATTAGTTTTTTCTTACATAAAAAATAGTCTCTAATTTATAAATATGAAAAGTTATTTTGTGGGTAAGTGAAATTCGCTTGAGTACATATTTTATGTTCTTTTACAATACATTGTTTCATATAACAAAACTAAATTTTTTTAAATAAATTTAGATCCTTATTAATGATCTGGTAAGATTTTTTTCTAAACAGAGCAGAACTTTTGAATTAATTAAAAATAGACTATTTTAACGAAGGTCTTTTTCTTTCTAAAGGTATTATGTTCTTGTTCTTTCGTTTTAATTACAGATTTAGCTTCCCTATAAAATAAGCGTCCTTCCCATTTTCGTTATGCATGATACATTAAAAAAAAACTGGGTAAACCACATTTGTAAATATATTAGTGAGAACCCAAATTAAGTAAGTACAGCGAATGCAAGAGAAGTCTTTATAATCATCAATTAACGTCTTTTGCAAGAGAGTTCTTTTCTTGGCTTGAAACATGTTTAGTTTTTTAGATATAAGATTCTGGCATTAAGCCTTTAAACTGTGATGAAAGCGTTGTGATTTATATCCTGAGATACCTCTATCATATAACTTCCTCCCTTTTAGCCAAATGCTTTCTAGAATAAGAACACAAATCATTTTGACGCTACTAAAACATCCTCTGTCGAAACTCATTACAACAGAAGGGCCTTAAAGAAGTAGCATTTTTAGTATGCACTCGTTTTAAAGAAGATATTTAAACAAAATATTTTGTTTTGCTTTCAGTGCTAATTCACATTATCTAGGCTGTCATTTAATCAATATAGTTCCTAACTTTTCAAATTATTTTGTGTGAGGGGAGTACCCAGGATTTTGACTCGGGAAGAGCTCAACAAACTAAAGTATAATCAGTTTACAAGCTAAATCTGTCAAACTAACACATGAGACAATGAAAAAAAGAAAATTTACCTGAAGTCAAAATTCCATTCTAATCAATCATTTTTTGCTTGTTTTTATATTGCATTTATTTGGTTGAAATATATAAAATAGCGCTAAAACAAAGCAGTGCTAAAAATTTTTTTTTAACTTGAATATACAATATGGATAATTATAAAATAAAATTTGATCCTTTTCTTTGTCAATTTATCTATTACATTTATATAAACTTCACTACTTCCATGACTATTTAACAAAGATAAAATGCCATTCTTGCTCGACTGTTTTTCTTGAATCTGCTAATTCTACTGATTGTGTCTTACATTCGATATTACGAAAACATTTTGTATTAAGAAAATTTCATCCTAAAGTTAACTTTCTGTTTCCACAAAAAAATCATAAAATTCAGAGAAAGAAATATTTAGAAGAAAATATTCAATAATAAAATAAAATTTCTCCTCAAAATTTAAATCTTTTTATTTTAACCGAACGTAAGATTTTCATCAATAATTTCGCCATTTAAAGTCATGGATAGAATTTAACAAATCAGTAACAATAAATAAAATAGCGCTAATGAATGCAAATCCCCTAAATGTCTTGCATTTCAGATACTATAAATATATTTCTAGGTTTTTACTTAGTCTATATTTAATGAAATAATCATCAGGAAATCAAATAACCTTATGCAAACTTTTGTAGGTAGAATTATTGTGAGTTCTGAACTGCAAAATCCTTTACATGGGTTACTGTTCAGAAAATTTAGCTTTCATAGTTAAAAAAACAACTCTAATAAAACAGAATTAATAAATTCGAGAACATTGCAGATAGTTTTTTTTTATCCAATAAGTAAAACAAACATAGCTACTATCTTATAACTAGAAGTAATATATATACATACATACACACATGTATGTATATATATATACATATACAATATACATATATATATGTATATGTATATATATATATATATAAATATGCATATATATACACACACACTCACACACACACACACACACACACACACACACACACATATATATATATATATATATATATATATATATATATATATATATATATATATATATATATATATATATATATATATATATATATATATATATATTAAAAAGTTCGTATAAAATAAATTCCATCTGCTTTTTGAAATATTAATTTTTTTATAAATAAAAATATTTTTTACTCTGACTTTAATTAGTTCACTTTCTAAAATACAGTAACCATTCATTAAATTGTTAGCAACAAATAAACTATTCAATATGTTTAGGTGTTTTAGCAAACAATTGATAATTTTTTTAATATTCGCCCAGTAAAGAAAATGTAGTAAATTTTTAAATTCCCTTTTTATGAATTTTTCTCTTTTTTGTAATTCTGAAGCAGAGCAAAAATTGAATACTATTAAATCCTCCAAGGAAAAGGAACAATTCTATAAATATTATAAATGAATATATTTTATATTCTAATACTTTATATTTGAAGAAACACTTTAAACAGAATATAATACGGCTACATCAAATTTTGTCTTACTTTCATTAAATTTAAAAAAATATTAACAATATATCAAACATGTACAAGAAAAAGAACGATCAAATTTTTTTTTTATCTGATGTGCGTAATATAAAGAATAAACTTTGAAAGTTTATCTCATTAAAATGTTACTAAGATATATATATATATATATATATATATATATATATATATATATATATATATATATATATATATATATATATAAATTGTGAATTGTAATACTGAAGCAGAGCAAAAATTGAATACTATTAAATCCTCCAAGGAAAAGGAACAATTCTATATATTTTGGTTTGGAGTGCTACGGTCTACTTTTTGCAACACGAGGGCTAAGTACAATTCTATAAATATTATAAATGAATATATTTTATATTCTAATACATTATCTTTGAAGAATCCCTTTAAACAGAATATAATACAGTTACATCAAATTTTGTCTTACTTTCATTAGATTTCATAAATATTAACAATACATCAAACATATAAGAAATATATCAAACATATAAGAAAAAGAAAGCTCAAATTTTTTTTATCTGACGTTCGTACTATAAAGAATAAACTTTTAAAGTTTATCTCATTAAAATGTTATTACGAAATATATATATAGAATGAGGATGATTTCTATTTCAGAGTGGTGCAAAAATAAATATATCAGATGGGTCCTGTCCTGAACGTATAGTTACAGTAACCGGGTGCACTGATGCCATCCTCAAGGCATTTTCCCTCATTGCGAGGAAGTTTGAAGAGGTAAGTGCCCAGCAACCCCCATCCCCCGTTTTCCTCAAATTCTCCGTCAACAGACTAATGGATGTTGCTCTCCACAGGATTTACAGAATACCACAGCGGGTATCAACGTTCCGAAGCCTCCAGTCACTCTGCGGCTCATCGTCCCTGCTAGTCAATGTGGTTCCCTTATCGGAAAGGGTGGCTCCAAAATCAAAGAAATTCGAGAGGTATGTTTTTTCATTAAAGTATGAAATCACATCAACAACATTTTAAATTGACGAAATTGGTGGCAATTGTTGATTTAATAAAATACGCACCGAAAATCTAAGTAGACGGATAAAAGCCATTAAGCTGGAGAAATAATATATATATATATATATATATATATATATATATATATATATATATATATATATATATATATATATATATATATATTAAGAATTTTGAAATATTAATTCCATCTGCTTTTTGAAATATTAACTGTATTAAGACTGATAACGCAAAGAATCATGGGCGTTCCAGTAACACAAGAGCTGCCTTACTTTTACTAATAGTGATATTCAGGTTGTTAAACACTAATTCTGCCTTTTAAATTAATACACTTTAATTATTGTATGCAGTAAACGTTTCAGTTGGTGGTACACGATAGAAGACATTATGGTTAATTAGACTTTTGTTTACTGCTTATAGGTGATTCTAATCGGCTAAATTTTATCATATTAGCTGTAAGATTATACAAACTACAATATATATATATATTTATATATATATATATATATATATATATATATATATATATATTAAAAAGTTCGTATAAAATAAATTCCATCTGCTTTTTGAAATATTAATTTTTTTATAAATAAAAATATTTTTTACTCTGACTTTAATTAGTTCACTTTCTAAAATACAGTAACCATTCATTAAATTGTTAGCAACAAATAAACTATTCAATATGTTTAGGTGTTTTAGCAAACAATTGATAATTTTTTTAATATTCGCCCAGTAAAGAAAATGTAGTAAATTTTTAAATTCCCTTTTTATGAATTTTTCTCTTTTTTGTAATTCTGAAGCAGAGCAAAAATTGAATACACATTGTTTAACAACCTGAATATCACTATTAGTAAAAGTAAGGCAGCTCTTGTGTTACTGGAACGCCCATGATTCTTTGCGTTATCAGTCTTAATACAGTTAATATTTCAAAAAGCAGATGGAATTTATTTTATACGAACTTTTTAATATATATATATATATATATATATTGTAGTTTGTATAATCTTACAGCTAATATGATAAAATTTAGCCGATTAGAATCACCTATAAGCAGTAAACAAAAGTCTAATTAACCATAATGTCTTCTATCGTGTACCACCAACTGAAACGTTTACTGCATACAATAATTAAAGTGTATTAATTTAAAAGGCAGAATTAGTGTTTAACAACCTGAATATCACTATTAGTAAAAGTAAGGCAGCTCTTGTGTTACTGGAACGCCCATGATTCTTTGCGTTATCAGTCTTAATACAGTCTTTGTACATTTCGTATAATTTTTTTCCATGAGATTCCTGCCTCTTCATAAATGAAATAAATATTATTTATGAGGATTCTTTGGTTTATTTGTAGAGGTTGAAATAAGTATTTTATTTCAACGCTTTATCCAATAAAAAATGTTCCCAGGTTATTAGAATTTAAGCATGTAAGAAATAATTAAAAAATTAAAACATAAAAATTAAAATTCATAAAATTTATAAACAAAAAGCTCTGTTTTCTAGAAAGACAAAAAATTAAGTATTTATTTAAATACTGTAAACTAATTTGCATAAAATTATATTTAAGACTTTTAACTGTCTATGTAAGAAAACTATCATCTAGCGTCTCCACATTTTTAATTTAAAAAATCTAAAATTTATTTTAATAATACTCATATGCATATGATGATACAATAAAAGAAACTTTGATACTAAATTTTAATTTAGTACCACCGTTTGATATAATTCTACGAGTAAATCTGTTGAGTGTAGATTTTGTGGAATAGCAACAATCAACAAAAGAAACTGCAAAAGAAAGATCTACAAAATGGTGATACAAATGGTTAAAAGGGATAAAAGAAAGATTTGATAAAAAAAAAATGACATTCGAACGGCTTATGAGGAATAAAATGCCCCCTGGTTATTAAACATTTAATAGTGCATAACTAGTTTGCTCTGACGTTTCACATGAAGGAGCTTTAGCCCTGTTTTATCGACTTCCGGCATTGATCGTGTTAATGTTCGATTTGTAAGCATTAGCTTGGCCCAGGAAGCGAACATTCCACTGCAAGAATGTGACTGTGAGGATAAAATATTGATACAGAAGGCTGCTACAGTAGCAATGTTACACTCTCACTGAAAGCAAAAGCTTTAAATTGCAATTAAGTTTTCTTTAAAGTTCGCCAGGAAGTATTCTCCTTTTACATTACAATACTACTTCAAAAAGACACCAATACTGGAAGAAGAAAATATACACATGTGTAAAATCTCTTGCTCTAAAATATAAGGTCTACGTAAAATCATTTTTTTGAAGACTTACCCAATTTGCTATGCAAATATTGATCTTAATTTCATACTTTAAAATTTATTAAGGGCTTTTACATCTCTCTACGTGATTAGAATTATCAAACTGATAAATTAATTTGAAGCAAGTATAAAAGAAAACTCTTAATTGCAGAAATTATGTGTATTGGGATGAGTTTTAATTTTCGAATAGTATTTGCAAACATAATATCCATTCTTATCCTTTATCTCTGCTTTAAGAACTTTTTTAATTTGCTTTATCATTACTTGTGATCAATTATTTCAATTGCACAATTTTTGTTTATCCGTCTTAATCAATCTGAATTCTAATATTTAAAATAATTTATGATACAATTATGGAATTTTTTAGGGGATGTGATAAACTTATTAATTAATTTATGTTCAATTCTTAATATATTTTATGATTCTGTTTTTAATTATCCTAATTTCTGTGAATATATATATGCACACAAAGAGATAAATATGCGTGTGTTTCGTGTGTGTGTGTAGACAAAGATATACATATATAAAAAGAGAGTTATGCAGTCATAATTTTGCTATCCTTCGAAGCTTAAATTTCTGTTTAGATTTATCTATAAATTCAAAACTTTTCTTTTTTATTTGTAAGACGTATTTTGTTATAGCTTATTCTCCTGCTATCCATTTACGACAAACAAAAATTGCAGCAGTCTTTTTTTAATACAGTTTATATGTAAAGCAGTAGCTTGCTTAATAACGTAGTTATTTATAACACAACCTAATTAACTTAAACAGCCTTTTTGTTCTCTTTCACGTTTAAGTTACCTGATTTTTTTGAAAAGTTTTAAGTTTCTTATTCACATTGTTTTTCAATATTTTTGCATATATTCAATATAAGTAATTCGAAATATGTATTTCATGAAGTTTGTACCTACAAGCATATCCCATAACCATATTAATCACAACATATAATTCTAAAATCATCATTTAACTTTTTTGTGCCTGAACAATTCCAAGATAAAAATATCAGAATACATAATTTTTATGACGTATAAGATAGTTAAAAGACTTAAAAGAAACGTAAAGATATTATTAGCAAAAGAATGTATATTTTACAAGCATAAAAATTAATTATCCTATATAACATTTATATAATTATAAATTATTTTTCACAATCAAAAATCTTCTAAGGCTTACTGCATAAATGTTATCAAATTTTGGTTATGTTGTAGATCTGCAACATGGTGATACAAAGGGTCAATGCAGCGTAGAACAAATCAGCCTCGTTTATGTGTTTAGCATGTCATTTAACAATAAAGCATCCGATTTTCATAGAGCACAGTGCCAATAAATCTGATTTGCATTGATCTGAGCTTCTCCTGAAGCGGTCAGAATTTATCTATTAATAAAAAGGTTAGGCAGAATTATTTTTCTTAAATAATTTCTCCAACAAAAATTATTCTTATGAAAAGATAATAACCAAATAGCCAAACGCTTTACAGCCATCAAGATACATAACCCGTTTCGAGGTATCAAATCCATCATAGTGGGTCCGAGATGGTCAGCATGAAAAAATAGAATACTGCGAGACCAAGTTAAAGTGTAGGATGAGCTCTAAACTTCTCCATGTAAAACCAGGAAACGTGAAGGTTGAATTTAAAAATCGAATGTTCTGTCACTAGGAGATGGGTAGATGGGTGAGAGGTGCGAAATAAAGAGCAAAAATCCCTGTGTTGACGAAAATTGGTCTAATCAGTTGAATAAAGTTGATCTAGATTGAAGGTATTTTCTAGCTTGCCATCACGAACGCTTTACACCCGTCAGGACAGGAGACCCGTTGCGAGGTATCAAACACCATTATAACAAAATTAATATAACCAAATCAGACCGTTTCTAAGCAAAAGCCTAATCAGATAGTTTTAAAGTTGCTAATTAGAATCTACTAGTTTTTGAGAAGGGTTGTAGAAAATAAATGGGAATTTTAAATTTACAGCGAAGTATAAAAACTTTTTACTTGTTACTCGTCTATGTTCCCATAGTCTGTGAAAATTCCATCCAAGGAATGTCCTTCGAAAATGAAATCATCTGGTATTTATGAAAAAGGGTGTTGTCTGTATCTCAAAAGTATGTTTAGTTTGAACATATATAAAAATAAAAAATGTAATCAAAAAATTAATCAAAAAATATGTGTAGTCGAACAAATTTTCAATTATGAAATTATCTTTCTAAAACTCATTGCTCTAAAATTAAATTAGGAACATCGCTCAATATTATTAGAAGTTATATGTTTTATGTGCGTGAGAGGCTGGTGATGTTCCCAAATAACATTGGGAATTTTATGTAGAAAAAATTCATTTCAACTGTACAAGTACTCACTTTCAATGGAAAATTAAATGTTGATTAAATTTTGAAACTTCATTATTACGCATGCCCTGTCAACCACATAAAAAATACGAATGAGTTTTTGCTAGATATTATTTATGCTATGTGTATAATGCATTAATATTTTAAACAAGGACGCAATCTAATTTTCATAAGATATTTTAATACTAACATTATGTACTATTGAGCAACATAGTTATTAAAAAACCAGACAAAATAGGTTTAGAATTTCGTGAACAAAAAACAAAATTGGATAGGGGGAGATAAACTACATAACGAGTTTTGAATAAGAATATCGAAAAATATAGTTTCTAAAGAACTAACCTTGCTTAGATTTATTGTCATAAAAATGCTGTATATGAATGCACGATATTTCTCCTAGGTTACTATTAATTTCTTTGCACTAATTACTTAAAAACATAGCCGATAGAAATTGGTTCAAAATTTTGTATTTGTACATTCAAAATATTACACGAACACAGACGATTTTAAATATATATATATATATATATATATATATATATATATATATATATATATATATATATATATATATATATATATATATATATATATATATATATATATATATATATATATATTATAATACTTTTAAAAAATAAATATGACAGATATGGCTACAAAATTTATTTGGTTTTTATATTTCTAAAAATAATTTTTTAATCACTTTAGGTGCACTTCTAAAAAAAAAAATACTTATCATATTTAAATTTTCTACAATTTAAAAAATAATGATTTTCTGTAATGATAAACTACTATGAAAATCCATTCAAATACATATGAAATAATTATTGACATTAATAACAACTGAAAATACATGATAAAACTCTTTCTCGTTTTTCATATTTTTTCACAAGTACTAGGTTTATTTATTTGAAGTTTTTCCCAATTACTATGCAAAATCTTTATTGTTACAATCCGATAACTTTATATCTAACTGCACATTAAACTTGAAAAAAAATGAATGCATTTTTTTAAAATTGTACTTAACTGACTTATAGTTTCATACATTTAGAAAATTATCAAAAAGCTACAGTTTATTACAGGATTGACCTAAATTCTTCAGCTTTACTCTGAATACAAAATATAATGTGTATAATTTTTTAGTCTATAAATGAATGTGAATTAGTTAAAATGGCAGTAGTCAAAAGTTAAAATAAATTAAGTATACTTAAAATACTTATTGCTGTAAAATTTATTACTTTACAAAATGTAGAGTTTGGGATGCTTGTAAAAAATAAAATCGTGTTTTTATACTTACAAATAAATAACATATTTTTTCAATTTCCTAAATATGTTTGTTCAATGACTGATGCCTTTTTAACTTATTCACATTAAAATATTTTGTTTCTATCTATAAGCTGAAGCGAAATACATGCTCATACAAGTTTCTAAAAATATATTGCATTTTCTTTGTCGCGGATCTTAATAAATTGTTATGCTTTCCTCAATAGCTCTGAATTTTTTTGCTACAGGTGACAGGGGCCTCTATTCAGGTAGCTAGCGAGATGCTGCCCAACTCGACCGAGAGAGCTGTCACACTTTCGGGCACGGCCGAGGCTATCAGTAAATGTATCTATCAGATCTGCTGTGTAATGATGGAAGTAAGTAAAAAAGAAATGCTTATTTCAGCTATTTCTCATACTACTTCAGGATTCAATTTATGTTATCACATCACTTATTTCATACTTAAAATATGCCGCCATAGTAGGTGTCGCAGTTCCATGCCGCAAAAAATTAAACATGTACTGTCATAAAGGTTTAAAATAATGCTTTAAAGTATTATTTATTGTAATACTTTTACGTAGTAGAAAGGCAGATATTGAATAATCAAAGTTAGATGAAAAACATCTCATAAAGGTTTAAAATAATGCTTTAAAGTATGATTTATTGTTAATACTTTTACGTAGTAGAAAGGCAGATATTGAAGGATTAAAGTTAGATGAAAAACATATAGTCTGAACTCTCTAATAAATTCCTTAAAGGTTTTTTCATGACTAGACATATCCATAAACAAACAGTACTAATATTTTTTTTAAATCAAAAAGGTAATATATTGTGAAAAGAAATTTCTAACTATACAAACATTGTGATACAAATTCATAAACTATATCAAACATTATAGTTTGGTATAATCATCTTTTAGCTCATTTCATTTAGAGTGCCGAGGGATGAGCTATCTTATACCGTCGTCAAAAATGTCTTCTCCTCCCTCTGTTTAGCTCATTATTTGGCACACTCTGGGAGTAATCATCGGTCGAAAACCCTTTTCTATCCTTAAACTACTCCGTGAAAAAGAAAAGATTAAAAATTCAGAGGTGTCTGATTAAGGCTATGAGCGGAGTAATTAATAATCGTCTAACTACATGAATGAATGTAAAATTTTTTCTCTCGTATTGGCTGAGTGGGAGCTTGCATAGTTATGCAATAAATATACTTCCTCCATAAACATTCTATTTCTTTTGTTCTGCATCACCGTTTGCATCTTTTTAGGACTTTACAATACAGAGCGGTAATAATTGTTCCCTGTACTGCGAAAACAATATTACTACATCATACCCATAAACATTATCTTATTTCATTAAAATTCTGGAACAGAGGGTTTCCTTGCACAAGAAGAATTCAGGTCGCAGCTGGCAGATACCAAGTTTGGAAATCAGAAAAAAAATCTATTTTATTATGGATCATATGTGTAACATAGCAGTCTTCTTTACATGGAAAAATATCATTAAGAAATCCAATATAACTTAGGATTATGCAACAGTATTTATCTGTAAATAAATTTTAGAAAGCAAATAATGAGTAAGCCATATGCTTCTATGTATAAATTCTAATCTTTTCCTCACATATTTAGACTTGGATTCAAAGTACTATATTATTCATTCTACTTCAAACTTTGCTTATTTAAGCAGATCATAAAGCATTAAACTCATATTAAGTTTGAATAAAGATAAACTACAATTTGCTTAGGCTCATCGTGATACGTTTTGTATGATTCATATAATTCTATTATAAAACCGTATAAAATTTTGGTGTTAAATGCAATTGCCGTCTTAAAAGATCTTGAGCGTATTAATGAGTTAATATTAAAAAATAATTAATAATTTATTAAAAATATACAGACATTAGAGAATTAAAAAAACTTTTTAAGATTACTTTTCAAATGGCATTTTTGAAACTTATAGTTTTATTAAAAAATATAGATAATGGTCCCTGTTTGATCGATTAATTTTATAAGTTATTTTACCCTCTATATCTGAATGGAAATATTAGTCTTCCGCGCAAGATATCAGAAAATATTTCCCAATTACGTTACGAATTTATAATTTTCAATTCAATATATATACCGTATACATGATTTAATATTCATACATAAATTATTTATGTGACAAATGATGCTGTATATTAAAAAACTATACAAATAGCTAAAATTAGCATAAAAATTAAAGATTTTAAAATGTAATGCGAATAATCAATCAATGTAAATCAATTATTTTATATATTAATTGTTCCATATATATATGTGTTTCTTTTACTGGCCTTGGGAAACTTACCTTCTGGATGACCCTCATATTTTATCTGAGAGTCAATTTTCTTTCAACTACATAAAATCCAAGAATTGTAGATACAAATAGAAGCTAATGAGAATTAAAACGAATTCTTTTATTCATTGTCTATTTAATTTGTTCTTACTCTACATTTTTTTTCTGTAGTCTCCCCCGAAAGGAGCGACGATACCTTACCGTCCAAAGCCAGCCATGCCCCCCGTCATCTTTGCCGGCGGTCAAGCATACACAGTACAAGGACAGTATGCGATTCCACATCCCGATGTAAGTACAAATCTATTTCTCTAATAGAATGAAAAATATATAGAAACTCACATATACATATACGTAAATGAGTGTATATGTGTGCGAACTGGCGGTGATATAGGTCCCACAACGCGTACAACCTCAAGACGTATGGGGCACCCAAAAAGTAGCATAAAATTGAGATTTTTTTTCAAGCAAAAGTAGTTCCTCCAAGTTAACACTTTTAAGGCATTACTTAAGAAGTACTAACCCAAATGCGTCTACGACCAGGTAAGGCATTTATGCCAAAACTGAGCATAAATTGCAAAACCAAAGTGAAAACTCAAACATTCGTTTCACTGCTTAGCAAGCAACATTCCCATTGCTAGAGCACTCAAAAGTTGGGTCAATCTGATTACATGTACACTCAGTTCTCTCGCATTGAGAATGCTGCTCGCGTGCAGCAACGAAACAGATTCCTATGTAGCTTTCTAAGTATTTAGTCTTACGTTGGATTTGCATTTTATGCTATACATCTAAGTAGTCTATCCATTTAAAGCATCAAATACAAAGAAGCTATGTAAGCAGATACATGTAAGGTGATAGCATTGTTTAACAAAAAAGAAAATTGAGGCATTTTTAATTGAAACGTTAAATGGAAAATTACATAAAGCACAGAAACTCTTACATGTTTATGAACTATAACAAAGAAAATTTTACAACGTTGTTTTATTTTCTTTATGACGACAAATATTTACATAATGAAAAATAAACTTGTTTAGTTTAATACTTTGCTCTGTTATCATTGAAAATAAATTAATGTGGATAAATAAATTAACTGTATAATTTTATCAAATTCCTCCATACTAACTTTGAATTAAAAATCAACTTTCTATTGATTGTAGTTTGTTTTTTATCTTAAATTTACAATTCGATATTTTATAAAAATGTGGAAGTGAATAATTAAAAAAAGCCATGCACTAATTTTTGAAGTGTGCCCCGTCAAAAATTTCACGGGAAATCCCCTACGTAGTTAGCGCGACTCTGTGTTTACGTTTGTGTCTTTATATGTACTGAAAAATAATCGGATAAAATTATTCTATTTATAAACCTTTTCTTTTTTTTTCTTTTCAGTGTCAAGGAGTGGAGCTCATGAACCCACAGGTAATTATTTGTCGATTTTACTTTATGTTTTTTGCCTGTTTCAGGGTGAAATTTAAAAATATGCTGCTCGAGATTAAAGACTTGAGGTGCAATCAATATTTTTTTCTTTCAATATTAGATAAATGACCAGATACTAAGACTTTAGAAATAATGATAAAATTTTAAAAGCTTATTATTCAAATTTCAGGAAGAAGTGTAGGTTCATGGTGTAATAGTTTACTGCATATTAGTTAATTAGTTTGGGAACTACAAACAGATTCTGAAGGACTTTAAACTTTTATACTAGAAACAGGATTCGAACGGGTGGGCTGCGGTGGTACCGAAAGACAGCGCCCCATTAATTCTGTCAACATTCAGTCTCAAGAAAAGTTATATTGTAATGAACAGACATGTTTAGTTCTAAACGAACCAAATACTTTAAAATAATTTTCAATGGTATTTACCATTACAAGATGGAAAGAAAACTAGTCAAAAAATTTTTGCTCTTACGTCTTTTACCCCACAAACAACTTACAACAAAACAACGAAATCAAAAATTGTACAACTAAAAGGAAGAAAAAAACGCGCTGAAATCTGTAACTTTCGTTAAAACGGTTTAGACAACTAAAAGCAGCACAAAAACAAAAGTTCTTCTACTAAATGTATACGGAATCATAACGGAAAAAAAGATCCCCATAATAAATGCATGCTCAGCTAAGAAGTAGCCTGAGATTAGATTCATTGTTCTTCTAGGACGATAGACGAGTTGACAGGACACGGCATTTCGATATTAGAATCCTTCAGATTGAATCCCACATTAGGCACGGATGTTTGTAGATATTCGGAATAGGTTTCAAAAAGTAGGCTCCGGTATCACTAACCCATCTACATCAAACAGGTGGATTGTAGTGCTCCCAACCAAGCAACCAACCGAATCATTATATTACGATACATTTCGGAGAAAGAAACCCTATTAGCAGTATATTTTCTTAGCTCTCCCAACCAAGAACGTACCGAATCATTATATTGCAATATTTTTCAAATTAAGAATCCTTATGAGCAGTGTTTTTACTTTTTTCTAGAAAATAAAGGCAGTATTGTAACCACGAAAAAATTCGTTGTTTTAGATTTCAACAGAAAAACTCATCTTGACCATGCCTGAATAAAAGTTTCAGCGCATTTGTATGTACATACAAGGAAACTTTACTTTTGAAACTGTAAATATCCATGGAATATCCTTAACATCTGTACGTCAAGTATCTCGCATAACTTAGAAACTGTTATAACGACTATATGTTCACTTCCCCTT
>CM063502.1:150526430-150706430 GCA_032207245.1 Pardosa pseudoannulata
TATATATATATATATATATATATATATATATATATATATATATATATATACATATATATATATACACACAAATAAAGAGAGGTAGGAATGTAATCTAAAAGGATAATAGAAGTCAACTATTAACATGTTGAGCATGACGTCTGTCCATGAACACTGACAGTGGACTTATCGTTTTAGTGGCATGAGTCACTGAAGACTGACAGTTCCGTTCAAAAGATTACTGTCGGTCCCCTTGAACGGGCGTAGCGGCAACATGTTAAATGCAATAAAACATGTGTGTATATAAATTTAAAGGAAATATTTGAACTAACTGTAAGCATTAAAAAATAAATGTCAAAATTTGCTCTTAAATTTATTTATTACTTTCTTTTTCAGCTGACCAAACTTCACCAGTTAGCTTTACAGCATGCTCCGTTGTTACCTGGGCACAGCGTTGGAACCCTCAGCCCACAAGGTAGCTTAAATTTTATATTCTTGTATTGTTTCTTAGCACTTTTAAATACCTTTTTTCCGTCACAAACAAAATTTTAGACTGCAAATTTATTGTACACCTCATTACTTAGTTTTTACCGTTGATATTAAAGCCTGGATTTACATTACAATATAGCCTTATATTCTTTTTACTTCCTTGGCTACATTAAAATGTGATAATATATAAATACTCTGTACAGATTATGTGTATATTCCTCTCAATTTAGAATTTCTGCATAAATATTATTTAAAATTTCAAAATTATCCGTGAAAGTGTAGTTCTTTTTTCTCTACTGAATTCAGTGTTACACCCATAATTCTGTATTACATCCCACTCTTCAACTAATAAATAATGACTTTATCATATGCTACTTAATACATGAAGAAACTTTATTTCTAAAGAAAAATAATAGTTTAAGCATCCATAAATTTTATCAAACCCACCATTCATTATAGTAGTCTTAATGAGAATATTCTTATAAGGCACATTAGGACACCAATTTTTTACGTAACGAAGCTACTTTGGTAGTGCTTTTACAGGAGAAAAAGCTCTGTGTATATTGCTATTAAAACAGTGGCCAAGTATGCAAAATTTTCTGTCACCATTACTCGAAGGGTTATTTCTAATATTGGGCTGCTTCACAAAATGTCAGATTTAGAAACTGAAACTGAAAGCTTTAATTATTAACTGTAACTGAATGTTTTTAGATGTATACTTTATGCTCCTCAGAATGAAAAATATATATGTTTTACTATTCTAAAAATATATCTTTTAGCTCAGTTTCTTTGCTGTAAAACATTAAAGATCCCGTGACACTCTTAAATTTATAGAATGGTTTTTACTCATTTTCCTCTGACATTTTTAAAAATATACCTTCTATACTTAGAACATCCTGATACCTTTGTTTTTGTATTAATTCTCTCACTTTAACTCAAAAAACTCTTTTATTTCAACAGTTACCATTATACTCGTATAAAGAAATATTATTCCTAAATTAAAAATTTTAAATGTTTAAATGTTCCTTGAAAGATATAAATTGTCGACATTGTTAAAAAAATGTTAATCCTCATTAATTTTTTGACTTTTTTAAATACTATTACATGTTTTATTTAACTGCATGAATCATTTTCAGGCTCTTTATGCATACCTGCTTTGGCCACTTTAGCGGCTACTAACAGTCTTCGGCCGGGAACTGCAGCTACAGCTTTGGCAAGTGTTACCACCACCACAACTGAGATGAACATCCCTAATGATCTAATTGGATGTGTCATCGGCAAAGGAGGGGCCAAGATAAATGAAATTAGGTACTGTTTTTATTAAGAATCATTATGTAGCAAATATTTATGTATTTAGCCATGCGTTTGAATTATAAAAAATGGAAGGTTATAAAGAATGTATTTTGCTTTTGGCAGGCAACTCTCAGGGGCGACCATCAAAATTTCAAATTCTGAAGAAGGATCTAAAGATAGGACTGTTGCAATTTCGGGAACTCCAGAGGCTATCAATCTTGCCCAATACCTCATCAATACCAGGTACTGTATCATAGAATTTGGATTATTTACTCAAAATTTAATTTCTACAACAACTATCTGACCTTAAACAACAAAAAAAAAGTTTTAGAAAAATAAAAATTAGATTTGTAATTTTCAAAATTTAGCAAATTAATCAGCAATATTTTTAATTATTCTAGCATTTTCTTCATCATTTGCCCTTATGCTTAAACCTTTAGCTTGAGGATTTACTCAAATCACAGAGAATCTTCTAATATCAGACATATTTTCTCTTCTTACACTTCCCTTCAATAAGACACTAAGTGTATGGGGTCAAGTTCTAGCAATTTTAATTACATGTTATTCAGAAGTTGCGCTCAGTACTCCTTAAAATGACATCTTTAAATATGGTACTAAATATATTCATGTAGTGTTCCACGTTTATTAAATGAAAAAAATTAAGGTTTTTTGTGTTTTTTTCTTTAGGAAAGACTAAGTTAAAAGAATATATTAAATTTTATTCTACAGTGTGTTAAGTTCTCTTTGATTATAGGATCTTCAGATGTTACAGATACCATCATTATAAATATATTATTTATTACCTATGATAAGTGTTGGACGATTCAAATTTTGAAATTTAGGCTGTTTACTTACTTGGATGGTCGAAGATATTATTACAAAGATAGAAGAAATTAGCGATGAATGTACAATTGTTAAAACCTTTGTTTTCAGTTGTCTTCTTGAAGCACATCTCTATTCAATCTTAAAGAAACATTTTGGCGAAAGCTTAGAAATTACATCTTTTATGGAAAAGAAAGAAATCTCTTTCTGGTAAAGAAATACTGTACAATAGATGGAAAAGCTTATGCTATGATTTAATGGAACATCACAAAGGAACGTAGAAGTTGAATTTCATCTTCCCAATGCCATTTCGGCTGATTTCCTTCTTCCCCCCTGTATACCCTATTCCTAAACTTTACCTCCTACATTTATGTTTCCTTTTAAATAAAAACCTCTGCACGTTGTGAATATCATTTTTATACACTGATGCTTTTTAATATTTAATTTCAGCAAACACTTTTTGTTTATGTTAATTGTAATCACGAGATTTTTTGTGACGTGTTTTAAATACTTAATATAACATTAAACAACTTATAAACTTAGGCTTGCTGTATTTATTTTGAGTTTCTAGCTATAAGCACTGCAATCACCCTTACACCCACCATGCTCTGTGTGCCTTTGATTAAAATGACAATTTCTCAGACCTTCGGCAATTGTTTCAACCTGAAACAATTGAAGGAATGGAAATTGTCTGAAATTTTATATGCATGCATTTTATCGTACTAGGATGAATTTTATTGCAGATCAACAGGTAATGACCCACTTATTTTGACCCTCTGTTTGTGATGCACATTTGTCGTCTAATGTCAAACCTTGCCGGTTTGTTCTACTTATTTTATTTTACTTTTTTAAAAATTTTTTGTCTGGCCTAAGAAATTTGTTTGAAAGCAAACAGCTTTTGTAATATCCCTCCTTCATTTAAAGATATCCATTTTGCATCATTTCTATAAAGCAGCATTATTTTTATTCATTCAGGATATCACGAAACTTTCATTTTTAAGACAAATTGTTTTCACACCAGAACCAATTTTTCATTATTCATTTGTTTCAACATAAATTTTTTTATAGTTAAGGTGGAAATATATCTGCTACGAGATATTAAATAGATTTAAATTCCATCTATGAGATCTGTAACATTTAGCTGCTCAGCTAGATCAGCAATTCCCGATGCTCATAAAAAGTAAATATATTATCCTCCTACATAATCCCTCGATGAATTCGAAAGCTGTTGGCTTTCCTCATTGTTTATGTCTTTTTTTTCCGTTTCTGACTCCCTTTCCTTACCCAACTCATTCTAATCTATATCATTTGTCTTGTTTTTTCTTCTTTCCCCATGTGTTCCACTACCGATGCAGCATGGATTTGCATAAGAACCTTGACCTGACCTCCAACCCTTCCTCGACCTCTGCCAACAACAACACCATCTCGATCACCAACACCCCCTTGGCCATCCCACTCAACCAACTGGTGAAAGCCAGCCCTCTCACCCTCGGCCTCAGCTCAGCCGCTGCTGCTGCCGCTGCCGCTGCTGTCAACCAAACCACCCTCTTTGATCTACAAACTGCCATCACAAATCGCAAATCTCTTACTACAAAACTGCGGGCTTCAACACACAATGGCAATAAGAAAACTGAAAGAAATAAGTTCACCCCTTATTAAGGAATAAGAAGAATCCTGTATTGATCTTCTTAGAACTAGTAATACGAAGGTGAATCTCGTTAATTCGGTGGACTGAGACCCACTGCTGCCGTTGTTATCAACCAAATGACCCTCTCTGATCTACAAACTGATTATACATTTATCAATCTCTTTCACGACGAAACAGCAAGCATGGCTGTAGGAATATCAAGATACATAAATTTGTATAAAGAACTCAAAATTGTATTATCTAGGTCTTCATAGATCCAGTATTATCAGAAGGAAATCCCTGGTTAAAGACGATACACTATTGCTCCATTCCAGGGAGACTTCCTTCATTGACAAGTCAAAGCTTGTATTTCAGTTTCAGTTGCTCTTTGGAAGAAAGATTGTAGCTAGTCAGAAAGATGGGCAGTGTTGAATTTTATGTACATAGAACTGTGATTGTATTTCCCAAAAACTTCCTAGTCAAACAAGAAAATGTCAAGTGATTTTTCCAGCTCCCAAAATTAGCTTTTTTTTACTTAGTGACGAAAGCTCGATAAGGATGCCTTACTACAGTTAGAATTCCATGTTCCATAGTTCGCCTTTCAGAGAGATGCAGTTTATGTAGTATTTCCTTTGTCTCTTTTGGAATAGCACTTGACCAAGTGTTGATACATGTGTATAACTATTTTTTGAAATTTTGGAGAGTGGAACTAAACACTCTGTGTTAAAGCGCCAGAAGTTTATGCTCAGATAATAAAGATAAATGCTACAGAATACAGAAGATCGCAGAAATAGCTGCATAAATATGTCATATCAAGAACACTTTCGCAAAAGAAATCAAGCTTCTCTTCTTTTCCCACCGTATCACATTCAAAAGTACTGAAATTATTCGGACAATTTCAGGGACCAATATCTTTTTTCTCTAGCAAATTAATCAGTAGTTTAATTATCTTTTCCGAAAAATGATTTATTTTATTTCTTTCATTTGTTTTCTATAGCATTCCTAACATGTATACTTTTTAACATGAACGAAATTTGGTGCGTAAGTTAAATTTAGGGAAATCCAATTCTGACATGGTTGTATAAGTAATTTATTCTCTGTACCACACGATCACCTTTAAATTCGTGGTTTGAAACTAATCAGTTTTAGAATTACTTACCTTTATCTAAATTTAAATAAAATGTGTTACTATTTTTCCTTTAAAGTTTATTGTAATAAAAATGCATGGGCCCTTTAAAAGCATTGCTTCTTGTGAATAACACACAAAATTTCAGCCGAAAACTAATAGTTTTTTTTTTAATATTTCCACATCAAAAAAGAAAAATTTGTATGGTTGAATTCCCCTTTATGCTGAAAATAAGATAAGGTATTTGTAAATAAACATTTTTTGAAATAGTTACCCAATAAAAATACCAAAATAATGTATAATTTAGCAATTAAGAAAACTAATAATCAGGAATTTCAACACAGATTTTTTATTTAGAAATTGTCTTTAATTGTTTGTGAAGTAACAACAAAATTGAGTCAGTAAATTGCTCATTATTTGTACATGAATTTATGTAATTAACTTTTCGGAAACCTGAAAGAAATGAAAAGTAGGATATTATTTTATTTTTATTTAGATAAAACTGATAATTAAAATTCTTATCAACCATATACTTTTACCTTTGCAATCCCACAAACATCCTTTATAAAGAGTTCCTCAAATTTTTCGAAATCTATTTTCAATTATTCTCAATATTAAATTCTCATAACAATAACATACATAAGTAATAACTAATAAATATCAGAATCAAAGCTATTTTTTTCTACAAATTTTTATTTTACAATACTATCTAGGATAATACTAAATATTAAATTTTGGACAGAGTTTTTTATTTTTGTGGAAATACTCAATAAATAATTTTTTAAATCTATTGACTGAAATTCTAGCCTAATTATTCCAAAGGATAAAATAAGAGTTTCATCTAAATGGTGTATGTATGTAAATGGTAAAAATAGCTGTAACCCTAATGCTAACACAATTTCTTAAAATTGACAAGTTAACTATTTTTAACTACTCATATTTGTATTAATATTATTAGTTCATTAATAAAGCTGCTCCCAATATGATTTTAAGTAGTGCTTTTACCATATAGTACGATTACTAGATACACTGAAAAGCACACCACTTTTCATAAGATAATCATTAGAATAGAATGGGACCGTCCTCTGTAGAATGAATCATGATGGTTGCAGCTACTAAATATTTTTGAACTTGAATTCGTTTTAAATTCTTACTAAAGTTGAAAGATTATTTATTTAGAAATGGCGAACACTTTAAATAACAGTAAAGTGCAGGTGTTTCAAGCCATATATACACATAAACAAAAAGCAGAGATCAAATTCTTAGATGCTAAGGGATTTTACATTACAAAAATGACTTAATGAATTACTATCTTAGCAATAAATACTTTACCCTCCCATACCCCCCCCCCCAAAAAAAAAAAATAAATTTAGATTTATAAAATACTAGTGATAGACTCGGAATTTTAATTTCATATTCTTCATAAAATTAGATTGTTCTGCTTTGCAAAACCTTGGTATTACCCAACTTCTCATATTAATGCATATTTCATATATGTGCTTTATATGTGCATTTTACTCCTATAAATGATATTGCTATATATATACATATATAATAAGTGTAACACCATGCACCAGGTTTCGGTCATTTAAAATTCAGTCTGTTAAAAAAAGTATTCGAACAAATTCACTAACACCGTAAGATCCCAAAAAAAAATATTTCTCATTTTGATTAACCTTTAAATTATCTCAACCATGTTTACATTTTTAAGAAGAGCCTTTGGGATATAAACCCATACATATAAAAATAGCTCTACAATTACATATAACTTAAATATATGTACTGATTTGAAACAGTTCGAATACTTTAATTACAGGCTGTGTATATAACTAAAGCATGTCTCAACAATTCATGAAATTTCTTAATTACAATATGAAGGTTTTCTATCTGTTATACAATAAACATTTGACTATCAGGGAATAGAAACCGAGAGAACTGATAAATAATTTCTTAACTTAATGCAGATCATATTTGTTTATCTCAGTTTATACGATATTTTTATGGGAGAAATGTTTCATAACTTGTAACGGTTATAGATTTTACTGGTGAACATCAAATTATTCGGTAAATCTTCGATTTTTAACAATTAGTTTAGAACTATATGGATTATTATGTGGTAGTCTACGAAAACAGCCAACTGAGAGAATTCATTTTTTAAAAGCCTTGTATAAATTTGTAAAAAAAAAGTTTTTTAAGTATATTAAAGTAAAACGCACTAAAATGGACATTTCATAATTTCCTTCAATTTGTAATCTTCAAGTTCAGGGCACATACTACATTTCAAGATGAAAAGTCTTAATTATAATAACCTATTTTTCATTCAGTATAAAATAAAAAGCTCCGCTCCATTTAAAATAAAACGTTTCCAAGATTTTTAGTAAATTTCCATCCTTATAAAAATTATTTAGCTTTTTTAAATGGGGCAATACATTTTTTAAAAACTATAAAATATATACACTAAGTGAAAAAATTAAAATACATTTACTCGCAAAATAAATTTTCAAATGAGTAAATTACAAACAAACTTTTATATCATTGAGAAGCCAATTTTTTATTTAATGAACTTTAATTAAATTAATACGAGTAATATATTTAAGAAAAATAAAGCGTGAACTTTAATTACGATCAATCAAAATATAAAACCCTCAATTAGACTTATACAAGTAATACAGGAAGGAATTTCTTAACAGATATTAGATCTTTTTTTTTTTAAATTTAAATTTGAGATAGTTTTAAAGTTTTAGGTTTACAGATAAAAAGATATTTTTCTGCAATTTTAAATAAAAATTTAGTTTATAATATATATTTTTTTCAAAAGTGATTTCGCGGGTAACTGTATTCCGATGCTTTTAATTTGGTGTGATTTTCGAAGATTTTAAAAATACATACTGCTCGAAATGAAAACACTAAATAATTTTTGTAGAAAACTAGAGCGTTATTTTAAAACTTGTAAGTAATCCCCTCTACAAGGAGCAGAACTTTTTATTTTATGATAAAACCAAAAGTGGTTATGATAATGAAGATTTTGTCTCGAAAGTACTATGTACCCGAACTTAATTTCATATACATTTATAGAAATTATACAACCTGTTTTTCCCAATTTAATAATTAAATCATTTTGAATTAATCATTAAAAAATTTAAAATATATCAAATGAGTTCATAAAGAGACTTCCATGATTTGGATTTTCCACTATCAACAATCACATCTCAAAAATATACAATGGCAATGTAAGTGTATTGCAATAACTGAATAGAATGGAAGGATTCTCTATGTTTCTAATGATGTTTGGATTTTTATCTTGCCTCTTTTTGTATTAGTTTTCAATATTTACTCCCTCGTTAACACGTTTCTCTGGATAAACAGTAACATACTATAAGTTGTATGAAAGTTGAACTTCAACAGACTTCTCAAATTTAAGATTACAGAAAAATTCCTTTTAAAATAAAAGAATGCGTATTCATAAGTTTCTTCTGTAACTCGAAATTATAAAAACAATACACCTATTTATTTTTGTTTCTTATAGCCTATACATGAGTAAACATACAGTAAAAGTTAATTTTATGCTGTTTGCTGAGAATGTCTTCCCAAGCACGTAAAGATGAATGTCGAAATTGTCTTTTCATTTTCAGCAATAAGATTTTACATGGTTTAATAATTAGATACATTTTCAAAACTTCGTTGAGATTAAGACCAAGAATGTCTTTTTTTACCAAAGTTCTGCCGAAGTTCAACTGTTGAATAGAAATACTATGTTATAAATATGAATTAGTGTCCCAGTTTTATAAAGTTTAAATTTGCTATTATCTATGGACATTACATAAAATTTATGCATTTACGATATATCAAGAATCCTAATCATTGTTTCAATGACCTCACACATTTGCTGAAGATTATAGAATATGATTAACCTATGTCATATTAAAAACAAAGAGCGTTCATAGCTAAAGTTGCAAGTTTATAGTTTGTTCGCTCACTAAAACAAATCAAACGATTAAAAGATAGATCAGTCACCCAACTTCAAATCCCAAATTAAACATAAGTTTAATTCGATAGTTAAGCAATTCAGTTACAAAATTAAGATCTATATCGCCAGTAAAATTTTTAATTTTTACGGTATTAATAGAATATACCAAACAAGCCGTAAAATAATAGTGTTACCAATTTGCATTATGTTTGTTCTGCTCATTTTTCGTAAACCTCTAACAAATTGTAGTCTCATCGATTAAATCCCTAACATGCGATTTAAAGAAATGTAAATTACTTTCCCATATTCAAAGAAAAATCGTCATAAGCATTTTCGTTGAATTAGTGAACAATATTAGAAGGCAAATTTTATCCTCAGTTATTTCAGGCAAAATCCTTCAAAAAGATTAAAATTAGTTACATACAAGCGTTCACACACGTGTGTATGTGTATTCATGTACGTAATTACGTATTCATGTACGTAAATGAATATATAACGGCGCTGTATAAACATACAGTTGAATTACTCCTGGTGAAACAAGGTGCTAGAAAACTAAAAATATTTTTTTATTCCTGAACAAAAAGCAATCTAAAATCTAAATAAATTAAAATTAATACATTTTCTTGGTAATTTAATCAGTAAATGCATCGTTTCACATACATTTCCTTGATAATGTGTGTTGAATGAATATATAAAGCATATCATTGTTTAGTGATTCTCATCTCCTATTCCGCCTTGCGTAAATACATAAATATACATATATACACACACACACATATAATATATATATATACATGAATGAATACATATATTATATACAAACACTTATCTATACACACGCATAAATATATATATATATATATATATATATATATATATATATATATATATATATATATATATATATATATATATATATATACACACATTAGAAAACTTAAATTGGAAGAAAAGTTTTTTAACTTTATACTATCAATACACTTACTCAAAATGTCAAAGGTTTATTTAGGTACCTATAAATAAAAACCAAAATTAATTTTTGAAATTTTGTTTCTTAATACCATTTATTTATCATGAAAACAAATTCTAAAAATTATCAAAAAGTACCTATACAAATAAAGTAAAAATTATTTTGCTGTAACAGAAGCTTTAACACTTGTGATCAGATAGGAAGTATAAACATTTTATGAGATATTAACAAATGAATGTTGACAGAATCTACAGTATCACTACGAAGAGACCAGGAAATTATCAGGAAAGTATTTAATAAAACTTAATAATTAGCATTTAATAAAACTTAATTATTAGTATTAAAAACTTAATTGCATTGACTTTTAGAAGAGTCCGTATATTATGAATTCAAACAGATATCCTTAAATAAATTAGAAAAGTAATAGCTCAAGGTTTCCAGTATTGGATTTCTAACATTTTGTACGCATTGTAGTTAAAATTATATAAAAAAAATCGAAGCATTAGATTGTTATCATGATTCGATTGTAATCATAAGTATTAGAAGTTCAGATAGTTTCATATATTACCTAATATAATAAATTAATAAATTCATTGAGGCATTAAAGCCTGAATTATTTCTGTTGAATATGTAGATAAATATTTGGAATCTAAGTTATTATGAACTCCTAAAAGTAAGAAAAAAATAATTTAAATAACTTTGATATTTATTCGATGATCTATTCGTCCTGATTTAAATGGATGTATCTGCTGAAAAAGTAAATTTATGCGCTTAGTTTAAAAAATCATACAATATCTATCCAAGTGACAAAATTATACACATAGCTAAAACTTCAAACATCAACGTTATTTATTTCTCAAAAGTGAACTTCTCCATAATTATTTGACTCATAAATTATTATAAAATAAATACGATTAGCGGATATTGTACAGCGTAAAATAAAATAACTCTTATGAATGTAACAAACAATACATTGGTATTACTTAAATAAAAAGATAAATGCTTAGAACAATACGGATTTTTGGTGGGAATTCTCCATTCAACATAGTTATAACACATAGAGGAGAGTGGTTACATTTTTATCATAATATATTCCTTTCAATAATATATATACATCAATTCCTTGAAAACTAACTCAACAAAACTAATGTGGTAAAAAACTGAACAATATTAATAATCAGAGAAAAGCTCAGGTTTAGTGTTATCCAGGACAGTAAAATTGTAGATAAAATAGATAAAATACCGAAAAACAGTAATGTTAATAACGGAAAAAATACAGAGGTATTTGAACTTTACTTTTTTCATAACGTTTTAAGGAAGGAGTCCTGGTTGGCATTACAGATACGAGTTTCCAGTTCCAAATAAAAATTTTTGGTCTATGTACTCTTGAAATATACAATTTTATAATAAAACCAACCTTAGCAACTTACATTACCAATGGGTATTCCTTCCACACCCAGAATGCCGACTGGACGTCATCTGGACATTCTGAATTCCAGTGAAGAGCGAGTGTTGTTATGGAATTCAACCAAAACAGCACTTCTCTATCTATGACAATAATTTATTTCCCTTTCATCACCAAAAAATCCGTTTTATACGTTAAGTATATTAATCAGGAAAAAGTTACAACCAGAAGAAAAGTTACCAATGAAAACTTAATTCTACGACATAAATTTAACTTTTATACAATTTAATTTTGAAAAGATTGAAAACACCAGTTTCGGTTTCCAGACAAAGCTTACTCCCAGAGTTAAAGCACTTACATTTCTAAACATACACATTTTCCCTTTCTAAACAGAATAACCATAAACAAACACCATACACACACAAACATATATACATATATAAATAAATATAACAATGTAAAATGTTTATAATGCCACATATTTTGCATACTATTCATCGCTGATTCTTGATATGTCGGACTTTTGTGAAATATTTATTCAGAACCTTTCCTTATATGTCTATGCCAAATCAGTAACATAAATTAAAGTGTTTTTATTCAATATACTATTTACTGTAAATGTTTATTGTCAATATTTTTAAATATGTTTACTGTTATTAATGTATGTTTTTTATTCTATTCAAGTTTAAATCTACGTGCCAATTTCACAAAATACTATGCTTAATTAAAACTTTTATTCAAATGGACTGTTGGTAACAATAACTGAAAAATCACTCATAATAAGAACGAAATAGAATTTTAGATTTGTATACAATTTTAAACTTTATAAAAATATATATAGAACAATATTTTATACAAAAGGTCTAAAACTAATCTTTACAATATAATTGTGCATAATGGGAGTAACTTTTCTGTGCACAGTTTAAGAAACAGAGATCTAAATTATACGATTTTCTTTCTTTTTCGTATATCTGCTAAGAAAAGACAGTGCTAAGTACATATGACATAGAAATCATTTCATTATAAGTGATGCTGTTTTGCGAAAGTAGTAGCGTGGGTTACATTACATAGTTTTATTTAAATAATATGTTTATCTTAAAAAGTGTCTTAAAAAAGGAAACCATCCTAGCAGAAACTGAAGTAAATGAAATAAATTCAAATGAAAACACCCAGTGTAACATTAACATATTTTTATCATATTTTTTTTTCACCTTTACATTACCATTCAGGCTAAAGTGAGGTCACTACAATATTTCCTTCAAATCCCTGTCGTTCTGTCAAAACAATTCCCTTTTGATCAGGATATCAAAATTAACAATTTCTGAAAATTTTAAAGTTGAAAATATCAAATAATTTTGAAACAAACTTCAAAAGAACTCCCACTAATGGAGGAATTTGTTTTATATTTTTAAAGGATAAAAAAAAAGAAATTTTAAATCTATCTTAGTATACGTTGCCGCAGATTTTTATAAAAGAAATTATTTAATGAAATATACAAAAAAATTTCTAATTGTACTTTAAATTAGAAAGTTCAAATTATAGCAATCGATACGAGAGAGTACTTACTCATTGTCGTGTAAAATAATTGTTTTATAAATTACAATAAGTTTGTTCTTTCTATATTATTGAAACGAGTTTTATCCCTCTGAATAACCTGTTGGTGGAATATGACTGTTACTCATTTAGATTATCTCGTGGAGTTTAGCTAATACAACCAGTTTACTCAATTTCTTAATACAAGAAAGCTCGGTACCTTGCTATACCATGAACTCCAACTAGTGTATTTATTCCATACTTTTCGCAATATTAATCAATATAAGCGGGAAATATTACCGAAAATCTGAAGAAAGGGAATACTTCTGCATAAATCATGAAAACTGAAAGGGAAAGAGTGATGCACTTATATAATTGTGTAGTGCATTGCCGTTTTAATCCTTGTAACTCAACAATCCCGAATTGAAAATTATATCATGAAATGCTTGATCACACCAAAAGAAAAGATTTTAAAACAAAATTTACTAGCAAAAAATGTATTTTCTACAAACTAAAAATATGTATTTATATAGATATTGTTAATTAATTTGCACAAACAATAGCTTATCATAAAAGTTTTGAAACTTCCTTTGGGAAAAATCTACTCATAGGGTATCCTATTATTTCATTTTAATTTAACAAATACAAAGATTATTTCAGTAAGAAACATGTGCATCTGAAAAAATGACAAATGAAATTTTGAACAAATGATATGAAAATCTAGCTTAGTATCGCCACTTCATAGGTATTCTGGAAAGCAAACTATGTTATAATTTCAGTGTTGCATATTAGTAACAATCAGCAAAATCATCTTTTATAGATCAGTTAAACGACAATATTTGTTTGTGTTGCAGATCTACAATACGGGTGACAAAAAGGGTTAAGTAGCTGAAAAAATCTCTGACGCCAAAGCTTTTAGATTTGTTATTATGGTTGAATTTTTCAGAAGGATCCTTATTCCTTGGAATGATCTAAACCAAAATTAAATTTATTAAATTAATCATCACATTTGTCAATTGTCACTAAGAAATTGCACGATATCTGTTGATTAGTCTCAACTGTGTTTTATACAATAAGAATAACTTTATCCAGTCTATGTCACTTTAGTTTTGTCACGTTAGCTTTTCCTCTGACCTGAATTTTCCCATAAAGCCTTAAACTGCCTCGCGATTTATAGATCTCCTTTCAGTTTTAAAACAAGTCTACTTCGGGCGTGAATTCAATTTTTACTGTTTATACAGACCGCATATTACTAATTTCCCATAATAAAACCTATGTTGCAATAAAAATCTTTTTAAAGAATTATATTAACGTTTAAAATAGCTTGAATTTATAATGAGTGAGCATTATATTTTGACTATCATTAATAACAGCTATCTGTTCAAAATTGAAAAATATCCTCTAGAACAAAACCAGCAATAAATATTCTGTGCTGCTAGAAGCTATAGGATTTGGCTTAATAAGCCAAATAATAAGAAAAATTTTATAAATGTCAACAGAATAAAATATAATAAATTTAAAAGTAACAAATGCATGGCACTAGTAGAACAAAGAAAATATGCAAATTGAAAATGATTTTTAGATATTAATATTGAAAAAAATTAAAGCAAACATAAAAGACTTTAAATTCATTTTTAACAGACTTTAAAAAGATAGTTTTGAAATACATAAGCATAATTAATGCATTCATTTATTTTTATAAAGTTCAAAAATACGAATTTAAACTTTTTAATTTCCAACTAAAACCATAAAACTAATTTATTTAAAAATTTAATTTATAACTTATTTCATTTAAATTTTAAGCGTTATTTTATACAAAAACTATCATCGCTCACTTACAAAAATCTTGTCTATCAAAATTCGAAAAAATACACTGTCATTGATAAATTCAACCTTCTATTATGTCGAAAAGTAATATTTTATTTTAAATAAATAAATATCTCTTTACTCATTTCAAATCCGTGGCTTCTTTCACTGGAAACAAATTTAAACAGAGAACAAAACTTAGCAATTTTAAAACGCGTCCAATATTCTCAGGTACTTCTTTGAAACATCAATAATTATAAAAAAAAATCACCTTGCGGTGCACAAATATTGAACACCGGTTCAATACTTTAAATGCAAATAGGGAAGATGGTAATGCAGGCGCTTTGAAATGAGTCATGCGATGTTGGGGAGTTACCGAAGGGTGCTGCAAAGAGCGATTTCCCCCCCTTCATTAACCCTTTTGAAAGAACGAGCAAAGTGTAAGGACGTTGATAAATAATTATATATGCTGAAGTACAGTGTAATCACTCACATGATAGTCTTCAACACGAAACATTTGCTTGGGGGATTTTGTGATTTTATGACTCACTCACTCACTTAAAGATCCATCTATGTCGTGAGAAGAATATTTTCAACATTGGGACAAGAAATATTTTGAATTGACTGACTGGTATTTTTCAACACGCTCTATAAATCATTAAAAGCGTTTGATTCATTTTCTAGAAAGACTGAAATACTTTTTAAGTTCTGTAAATTTGAAATATGTTTTAAGATTTTAAGGTTCACTAACTTAAGGATCCATAGATATATTATTATAAGAAAAATATTTTGAATCGTGAGACAAAGAATATTTTTAATTTATTGACTGATTTTTATTTTCAACGTGCTTCATAAATCATTAAAAGCGTTTAATTAATCATCTAGACAGGCCGAAATACTTTCTAAATTCTGTTAAATAACAATCTGTGTAGCATGAATTTTGTTATAACAAATATGTAAGTATGTATGTATGTAACGTTATCCTTCAGATTTTTTAAAATTTATTAAAGTAACCCCTTTGACAAAAATAATGCCCATAGCAGACGAAGTATTAAGAACAAAAGCTATTTTTTAAATATATACTCCGAAAATATTACTTTAAAAATTATAAAGATCAATTTTGTGTGTCAAATATGTGTTTTCTTTCCCGACCAGAGACATAAGCGCCAAAGCATGTTTTTACTAAAAGATATACTTGCGACAAGAGGTAGCTTACAATTTCGCGGTATAACGAGTCTTTCTTTTCCAAAACATAACGATGAAGAAAATTTTGGTTACATGCCAACATATGGCACATTGCCACGTTGAGCCACCATTTGTTAAACTTTGCTTGATAAACAGTTTCAGTTTGAAGTAGTGAAAATCAGATTATTATATAGGTATATAACTGAAAATTATTATGCAGACATTAAAAAATCTTAATCAATGGGATAACTTAAAATATGGAAAAGTTTTGGAATACAATAAAATTTTACAAGGGAATAAAAGTAAAACATCAATAACTGCAGTCATTATCATGAATTACAGTGCATTAAAATTATACTTTACCTACAAAAGTAAAAAGTTCATGTATATTACAATTAAGTAATAAAAATATACCGTCCATCAGGAAGTTGTCTTGCTTTTTGCACTGAAACGACTCTTCTGCACATGTGTAACACTTGAGTTACTTTTAAAATATTCATAAATATATATCTAACGAAAAACTAACAGAAAAATTGTGAAGGTTTCATAAATAGTTTGTAAAAACTATTGAAACTACGGAAATAATACGATATCTGAATATATATTAATTTCTTTTAACTAAGAGAAAAAAAAAACTTTAATCTTTCTTCCAAATTTAAAAATTCAGTCATAGTTTTTACTAGAAACTACTAATCTGTTTCACTAAATATTGTATTCCCCATCAAAACGAGAAATATTTTATTTCCATTCAGTTTTATTTCAAATAACTACAGTAGTTTAAAATTGGAAATAAAATCACTTTGCAGTGAAAAAAATTAAAAGAGAAACTGTTGTAAATTGAAACTAAAAAAAAAAAGAGGTAAAAACTGATTTAACATTTTTTTTATTACATTTATGAATCACTTATAATTCCATATTAAAATTCACTGCGCACTAAGAAAGTAAAATGTTATACCTCTGAAGGTCAAAATTAAAAAAAAAAAAGTATTGCATTAAAACTTAAGAATTAATCTATACACAAGTTATTTTTAAAATAATTTTTATGATTAAAGTTCATTGCATTAATTTTATCAGAGGAAATCAATAATAATTAATTTACGTTCAAATCTTAGCTATTTCTTTTTGAAAAGCATATACTTTGTAACTTGGTATATTCCCGATAGACACTTCTTGTTTAACTGTGAAAGTTTTACAAAACTTTGCGAATTTATTTGAAACAAACAAAAAACAATTTCACCACCAAGTAAATTAAAATTTATTTTGATTTCCCTTGCGTCCAGTTTTATATTTACTAGGCAAAAGCCTCCGCGCTATTAAAAATTATTTTTACTCGTAATAATAAATCCAATATATTTAAAAAATTCTATTTAAATTGTTGTTAAACATTAACATTGAACTGTCTCTGCGCAGAAGTAATGATATAACGAATATCAAAGTATGATAACATGCATGACAACATAAGTTACTTTTAAATCCACCTATTTCGATTAAAACACAAAGATTGAATACATTTCATGTCTCTGTAACACTAATATGCCTTTAAATAATTATTAAATGTAAATCTAAAAACCGGCTGTTAATCAACTGCTTTCAACATCAAAAGTGATTAATTGGAAGCTGCAATTTAACTTACTAATGAACATATTAACTAAATGTTTGTTTTAAAAAATTTAAAAATAATTTGGTTACCAAATTATTAAAACAAATTTGCTTTAAATTTTAAAACTAAATATCCACATGAATGATCACATAAATATTTTTATATAAAAAATAAAAAAAAAATCCCCAAAAAGTTTCTTAATAGCTTCATTTTAATAAATTTAAAAAGGAAATGTTACTTCCTCTGAATAAAACTAATAAAAGCTTTGAAATAAACAGCATATATACTATCATATATAGTTTTTTTTTATACAATTGCTTAAAATACAACAAAAGATAAATATTGAAACCTATATACCTGAATACTAACTGCATGCAAGTATTCAAAACTTTGTTTTGTCTACATAGAGTTAATATGCGTTATAATTGAAACAAATTTATGAAATGTGGTCCTTACATTTTTTATCATTGTTACTATATACAAATATAAACATTTCCTATAACAGAAATTACTTTGTATTACATGAATGATCATCCAAGTATTTCCTTCAAGAAGCAAACTTTAAAGTTCTTAATCTTAACAGATCATTGGTGGAATTTTTTAGTTTAAATTTTTCAAGTAATAATACTATACAAAAGAGAGATTTGAGTGTCAGCTATTTTAATAGGTTGATTTTTGATAGCTATTTGAAATTTTCGATAGCTGTTGAGTCATAAATCATATAAATGAATTAGAGGGTTATTGAAGAACCAAAAGCAACCTCAACATTGAAGAAATTGAATTTGCATTAGTTTTATAGATATAATCTATACAACTCAAAAGCATAAAATGTAATTCACGACTGAATTGCGCTAAGAAGACTTGAATCCTAACGAAGAAATTTTGAGATAAAAATCCACAGTAAGCTACTGAACGTTTACTCAAGATTTCAACATATATTTCCATTTCTTTGAATACATTTTCCCTGCATGAAGTTTAGTAAACAAATTAACTCGTGTCAATATGTACATTAAGACTTTTAGTAAAGACAGTGAAAATAAAATATAGTATAATGTTTAATAATCATTTAAGCTAAAAATGATAAGCTGAAGTAAAACAACAATAAAATCGTAAACTTTTTCATCTAATTTAGCTCTATAAAACACTCTGACTGCCGTTAAACACGGTAAAATTGCATCTTAAATACAGTTGATGACTAAAATTTATATATATATATATATATATATATATATATATATATATATATATATATATGTATGTATGTATGTATGTATGTATATATATATATATATATATATATATATATATATATATATATATATATATATATATATATATATATATATATATATATATATATATATATATATACACATATATGTATATATGTGTGTATAAATTCAGAGACATTCCGAATTATGCTTAATAGGAAGACACTGCTGATAGATATGTAAGAGCGCTACAAATAATGGAACCCTTTAGTATTATTTTCTTTTAAATTTAACGCAAAATTCATACAATTTACTACCTTCGAAGATGATGATGATGATGATTTGGAGTGCTACGGTCTACTTTTTGCAACACGAGGGCTAATGAGACCGGGACCTACAGCTTAAAGCCGATTCCGAACGGCTACGAACATCCATGCCACAGAGGGATTCAAACCCACGAACTCCGGTACCGAAGGCCAACACCCTAACCAATCGGCCGTCGTTCGGCTTACTACCTTCGAAATTCATCATCTAAACATTATTTTAATTTAAGATATAATAGCATAATTCCTAAGCACAGTCAAAGCTATCCTTAATGTTTACATTCATAAAAATAAACATGAATCAGTGAAATTATTATTTGGGACGGTTCTTTCCATATGCTGAAATTTTTTGTGGAAGGAAGGAGATTTCCGATTCCCACATTTTAGTGTATGATTTTTCTATAGTAGAAAATCGAGTGACACAATGAGAAATGTTTTTGTTTATTACATAATGTATTTGTATGACCTTATTAGTAAATTTCTTACTGCCCCCAAATTTTATATCATGTATTAAATTAAGTTTTTTTAAAATTAAGCTTTCATTTAATTTGCCGGGCTTAGCAATTTTTAGCCGGGCTTAGCAACGGCTCGCAAATTTTCCACATTAAATTTTTTAATCCAACGAAAAACACTCAGAGGCCATCATCCTTAAGAACAGATAAAATGTATTTCCTCGTAGTAGAAAGTGGGACGGTATTCACGCATCTTCGGTCCAGAAAGAGTACAAGCAGTCGAATCGAGTTACTTTTTGTCACCCGGGAGCGATACCTACAATCATTTGAGAGTTATGTTAGGTCAGAGTTTCTAGAACAACCTGAAAAAGCTAACTTTCAAGAGAAAGGTTACTTTGACACCCAAAGCACCACGATTATTCAATAACGTTCTTGCAAGACAGTTAAAAAAGAATATGAAAAGAAAATGCAAGCCAGTGATTTCGTTCCTGGGAAACATAATTTACCGGGATCTAAATAGAGGCTCAGTTTGCATTATGAATAGAAATTAAAACTGGGAGTATAATTTAGTCCTTATTCGGAGATTTTTTTTAACATTATACATATATGTGTCATACCTTCGGATTAGCGACGCGACAGAATCTGGGAATATAACACGTCGGTGGTCTTCCAAAGTTCCGGTAGTTATCCAAAATTACCAGAAATTTAAAAAAAAAAAAACTAGCCCAAATTGGTTTTGCTTGGGCTACACTCAGCAAAGTACAGTCGACAACCGAGTCCTTTAACACCTCCTTTTATTGACAATCAAGCCTAGAAAATAGAGCAGCTCTGCTGCATATACTAGCTAGCTATTGTAGTTGCCACAAAACTGAGAGAAAATTGACTCCCTAAAGCAAGACACACGTAATTTTCCCAAACGAATTAATTCCTTATACTTGTGGTTTGTTAACGCCAGTTATTTACTCGAAATTGCAAAATCAATTGCGCAACACGAATCCCATGCGATATGGAATGGATAAAGAAGTAAAAATTGCTAAGTTTAAATTTCTGATTCACTGATGAGAAAACTGAAGAGATTGCACTCTTGATTTGAGGTTCTTTTCTTCATAACGAAATATTATTAAAATCGGAAAACTAATTTTTATGTATTTAGGTTAAATGTTTAATATATTACATAAAAACATATATGATTTTACAGACAATATTTAGTACATTAAAATACAATAACAGTCACAGCTAGATTTTCTTAGTAAGAAAAAGGTGTCAGGCACTCTTTTACAGTGATATGATGTAGTCTAAGGAAATGCCACCAGACTTTTATTACACATTATTTACACTGTCGTGGAATGACCAAAAATATATTTTTAAGTAAACGAACATATCCCCATACACAAAAATTATTGATGGTTATTTATTTTAAAAATGACCTAAGTTGACCTAACAATACTCTTAAAACTTAACTCCGGTACAATATACAAGCGTCGATACTAAAGTAGAATATCGATTGTGACAAAAATTGCTATGTTAACCATTGAACAATCTAAATTAATCAATTTAACGTATTACATTACATTATATTCAAGAAATTTAAAAAATGGCTTACTTAGTTTGGAATTAAATATCTGATACAAGTTAAATCAGTTTCGTGTTACGGATCAGAGAGATTTCTTGTACAATTTACTAAATTTAGAAATTAAAATACATTAAATGATTTATTTTTACGCTATAAATTTTCAGTAGCATTTCACACGGTTTGGTTTGTGTCACTACGGTCTACTTTTTTTAGCTACATGAGGGTTAATGAGACCGAGATCTACAGATTAAAGTCAATCCCGAACGGTTACAGACATCCACACGAACAGTAGGATTCAAACCCTCGGACTATCGTTTGGCACAGTTCGACCATTTCACTCTGAATTACTCAAGTATAAACATTAACTGAAGACAATAAAACTGGTGGTTAAGTTTTCTGACAAGGCTACGCAGTCCATTCACATTGCTACAGTTAGTTGTTGTGAACTCTATAATCAACTTTTCGGCTCATGAGAGCAAATTAGATCGAACCTTCTTCAAAATGCTAAGTGCTGCAAACTTCCATTCTACCAGTAGGAAATGAACATAAGGGCTAGGATACCCATAAACAGCGCCTTATATATCTGAACATCAGTCGACTTTGCTGATACGTGAAAAGTTCAGTGCCAGATGAATAAATTTCTCGTAAATTTACATTAACATACATTTTACATATGAATTTCAATTTTGTTGATATGATGTATTCATGGAAGAAATTCTTTATTCAAACTAGGATATAACAGCACAGATATATTAGTAAAACTACAGAAAAGACGAGATGTACTAAAAGTACTATCAATTAGTAATCCAAATTTTTATACCAGATAGCTAAAATTCTAAACAATTCAATCTTGTTGGATGTTTCTTAGTTTAAAGACGATTTTTGGCATCAGTTTCTTATAAATGGTCATAAATATGAATGGTCAGACCGCTGAACTTCGAAGTTTTAGACTTGACTGAACTAGGAAGTGTAATTTTTTATTAAAATATTTTGACTTGTTGGCCATTGCGGTCGACTCTTTGCAACCCGAGGTCTAATTAAACTTTGACAGTTTGCTTAGAACCGATTCCAAACGACTGCAAATATCCATTCCAACAATAATACTCGAGGTTAGTGAATGGTACAGATAGACATGGTCCTTGCTCGAGTGTCATATCCGGCCCTGTAGAAAACAAACATACACTGAAAACTTTTCCTTATACCGCATTACATCAAACTTAACAATAAAATTTTATAGAGCAAAGCTAATTATGTTCTTTGAAGATAATTCAAAATAAAATGCTATAAGAGATGAAGAAAATTCTTTACTCATTAATTAAAAAAAGTATCAATATATGTAGCTTTCCCGACTATCTGTTACCTTAAAGTGAATATATCCTCAAGAAATGAATGGAAGTCTATTTTATGCTATTGATTTTAACCCTCATTTCTGGAATGAAATAAATGCCTTTTACTCAAGGAGTATTTCTTTTTGTTTTAGTATTCACAGTGCTCAGTTACCACTGCTGTGGAAGAACGTGCCAACTGCCCCTCTCAAATAATCCGTTCTCTTTCTCCATTTATTGCACCTTAGTCTTGTCAGTTTCTGGTGAGTGGTTTTCACCTTTCTTTTCCTTTCTGCAAATCAACTCGATCCGTGTCCTTAGAAAATCTCACTTTTATTTCTTCACGCCTTCTTTTGCAGCTTCTCTTTTAGATTAGTGTTTCCTCGACTCCTGGAAGACCTCCTATTCTCCCTCCTTGGTAAAGAGTCCAGCACCTGATTACTCGAAACTCCTGACGTCAATCCCGCTACCTGTATCTGGCAATAAGAAATCATCCCTAGGCTCCTGACAGGAAATCCTTTCTGTATCGACTAACGGACCTTTGGACAATCGAAACTTTTATTTACTATTTATGCTTATATATACATACATACATATATATACATATATATATATATACATACATACAAAGAACCAAAAGCTATTTAAGCCTAACGGAAACATATCAAGCCTGTTTTCAGGGTAAAATTGTAAAAAGCTAAAAAAAAATTGTATCTGTTAAACAGAGTTTTACAAAGTTGCTAGGAACTAAGTGCCTGCTGCCGAGGGTGGAAGTCAGTGTAGGCAACTCGATCCCATTTGGAGCAACAAAACCCTCGTCCCTATTATCGGATTGGAAAGAAAAAAGTACATACATCTCTGCTTATATTTGTTTTCCCTCAGAATCCTCAATATAAAAGTGCCAAAGCATCGTGGTTCTTTTGACACTTAAATGAAACCCATTTTGGATCAAGCATTCTCAATTAGACGACAAATTCATTTCATAAATTAACGCGTTCCTAAAGTATCAATTGAATACATATCTAGAGCGAACCAATGCGCTACTGGCCGGTTTAACCCATAGTTATAACCACATAGATCTCACATCCATGTCATAAATGTTTTTAACCAGTTCTTAATATTGTTACGGATGATCTCTGGAAAAAATATATGTTTCTGTAATTGCTTTTGTGTCGTTATTTGTCACATATTCCTTCTTCTGAAGAAATGTTGATTCAAAGCAAGGCATTCTCCACCTTTGCTATGATGCCAAATATTCAACAACTGTACCGTTAGTTGACGCCCGAAATGCAACTTTTGATTGAGATACAAGTCCTATTTATAAGTAGCTGTAGCATGAAGGAAAGAGTTGCTTACGCCCAAGCTGATCAAGGAAAGAAAAGATCCAAGTACAAAATCAGACAGGTGGAAGGAGAACCGGAGTTCTCCATTACATATCACATTTTTTGAGACATTGTATATGCACTATTTCTAGATGTAGTTGTTATTGTATATTATACAAGAGCATCAGACGGGCATTAGGCCTCAGAGTTCCGTAGTGTTGTCGTACTGCATCGATAACCAATCCTGTTGTCTAATTCCAATCGGATGAATGGAAAAGATTTGTGCCGCCAACTTTTTAAAAAAAATCAATCAAAAGCTATTAAAAGGGCCAAAAATGATTGCACTCGTTTCTTGGGCTGCGTCAGTTATGATAATTCAATTGAGCTGCACGCTGTTTCTGAAAAGGATGTCGAATTTTCTAAAATGCTTACTTGAAATTACGGGGTTAAGTCAAATATTATTGCTTCCTAAGGAGAAACAAAATTCTAGACCTGTCAAGCTATGTAAAAGACCCTGCCCATTTTTCATGTGCCAAACGAGAAAACAAGTGAAAAATATCTGTTATGTAAGCGATACCGAGAGAATAGACCTAATTGCAGTCAAGAGCAGTTTGCAGCTCCTTCTTTTAAATTATTCTCTTTAATTTTGATCAAAATAGTCTTCCAAATAAAAGTGGACTAAATTCAGCGACTTGAAATGCCAAAAAGACGAAACATATCACCGAAACATTTTTTCTCATTAATCGTCTATTTATTGAGAACTTTCTCTTTACTGCACCTAGATTCTGAAAGTTTTGGTAAAACAGCCAGAAAACGGGCGGGTGCCATCAGCTCTGCTAAGCACAGGTTCCGAGAAGGGTCTTTTGTACCAAGAAATTGTACGAAAGTACAGAATACGGGACCAACTCATCTTTTCGTACTCATTTTCTGAAACTGGATTCTCAGCCGGTAGAAGTAGCCTCTAGCGGTCTTCTCAAAATTACTTTTCTAGATGAAATTCGTTTCCCGTACTTATTATCCTCGACAGAAAAGCCTTCCAATTAAAGGCAACTATGCAATGGTCCCTTAATAGAGCTCAATTAGGCGAGAAGAGTTTTTGGCGCCCAATCGTTGCTTTCCAATTATGGCACCTGTGTTTAATGCTTCGTAGATATAGTCACCATTATTCTGTAAGTATACACCGGACAATCTTTTCAATCTCAAGCACTTCTTTCACAATTTCCTGGATTGATGACTCAATTATCAACGAGCTTATGAGTGTCAATATTTTCGGGGCTCACAAATCTAATTTGTTTCGTTGACTGACAGAGAAAGTTCTTCCTGCGTTTCAAATTGTTACTAGTGTGGTTTTACAAAAGCAATACACAGTGCTTTGAAATTGATGTGGCTTTTCTTTACAGTTGTTTGTTGTATTGCGTGTCGTTGATTTTCTAGTATTTGGCTGCGGCGGCGAGACAAAAATTGGATGCTCAGTTTTGTCGGCGACGTTTGTTATTACTACTAAGGAATTATTTACACGTATTGTAAAATATATATGAGTGTTATTGTATTGGAAAAGAACAGCTGAATTTCTATGCAATTATTTGTTCTAACAAGCTGTTTTACTGAGTTGAGGAGGAGATATTTGATATATATTTTCCCCAAAGCCTTATTAGTTTAAAAGAAAAACAATTTCCCCCGGTCCAGTCTCAAAAAAGATGGGGCTAGGGGAATACACCCCGTTTCACGAGGCCACATATCAAACATTATTTTAAAAGTTAATTTTCCATCCAGTCAAGGCATATCAAATGAAAGGCAAATCCCCTCACATATCACAAGTGAGAGCATGAAAACAAAAGAGGGAGGAGCCTCTCCGCGATAGATGCCTATAATTCGCGAAAAGTAATTAGATAAGACAAAGGGAACACAGGAATGCAGTTCCTCCTCATATCTTCATATCGCAGGTACCGAGATGAAACGATTTGTTCATTCTTTAGTCATGAACCATATCATATTCCACTTTGACATTTTTTACTCAACACTTTCGTGAAATGTTTAGAAGTGAGTGTAAAATGTGTTGAGATTTTGTGTTTCTTACATTATTCCATTTCGACACTTGTATGTCTTGTGAAGCAGAAGAAATAACACATGCTTCGAGTCAAATTGTTTCTGGTTAGCACAATTATTCTATGGCGATATAATGAGCACAACTACTCTACGTGTAACCTAAACAGTATTGCTAATTTTTTTTCGATGACTGTACAGGAATGCTCCATATTCTGTATGGTAACTAATAATAAAACTGTTGTGAAGTTTTGAGTGTGTTTTTAATTTGAAACACCTATAAGTTTCACATTAAACAAATGAATAGGAAAACTATTTTAATGATATCGTATTCTCCTTTAATGAAACTAAGATATAGACATAATAATAATGAGCTAGAAAAATATAGAGGGAGAAAAGAAATATAAAAGAGAATTTTATCATGCTAATAGAAATTGTTATCTACACTCCCTCACAATTAAAATAAAACAAATTTTGGAATATTATGTAAGCATACACATTCATACAGATATATGAAAAAATTATCTGAGACTTATTTTGCAATTAAAAGTTAACAAATAGAACCAATAACAAATGCAAATCAATAAGTACTATTTCTTATTTGAAGAACCAAGTTACAAAGCAGAAAGTGTTTGTTTTCTTTAATGTCTTAAAACAAACATGCAAGTGTCATAATTCACCTATAGAAAGCAATAACTTAACCCCAAAATTTTGAAACATGGCAAGGGAGAAGGTTACAACCATACATGATGAACTAAGAAAACTGTTAAAATGAAAATAAATGGTAAACTTTGAATAAAGACAACTGTATGCATATGTAAGTATTAAACTCAATCTACATAATAAATAGAGGACATACAATTTAACAATTATGTCTTTAGAGTTTAAATTTCAACTTTACTCAAATTTTTGTAATGTCTACTTGAACAGCAACCTTTATGTTTTACTTTATATTTATTCATTTTAATTTACAAATTCTTTGATAAGATTTTTTAAAAAGTTTTTAAAAGGATAAAACAGTTTATAATACCATGGACAAAAATAAAAAAATACCAAGGTAAATTATAAGTTTTTTAAAAAATTATGACAACAATAATGTATTAAATCACAATATTCAAAACATATAACAGAGAACAAAGTAAATGAAATAACAGGGTACTTTTAAGCTCTTTCAGAAGTTAAAACATGAATAAAAATAAACTCCTAAGTATGTATTATTTTTCATTCACAAGAATAACAGAAAAAGCTAAAGAGTAAAACAGAACAAAAAATAAAATAAAAACCCACAGAATGTGGTCAGATCTGCTTCTAAAAAAAATGAAAAATATTTTACGTCTGTGTTTTATCACAATAAATAAACAATGTAACCATATTGTTCTATACTTTATTTTATAATAAAGAACAAAACAAATACTACAAAATTAGATAAGTAAAATTTTATAAATCTGTAACAGCAAATAAATATTAGTTAAACATATTTTAAACAAAGATATGCATATCAAAGAAATGTAGCCCTCATACTGAATGCCCCTATAAGAAGCATTATCATAGATAACATCACCAATAATTCCACTGAAAAAAAAGTTTGTATTTCCTCAACAAAGAAGTAAATATTCCAAAGCATACTTTCTAGATTTATTATGAAACTATCAAGCATGATATCTAAAGTTACGCATGTTTTGTTCATGCAAATGATATTTGACATAATTTTTAGAGAAATCATTAAGTTTAACAATCAACACACATATTTAAGGGAGATGTAAGAAAATCCTATTTTTCCCGATACATTTATTGATATTGTTTTAAATTAAACTCTTCTGGTATTGTGAAAAATCAGTTAAAAATAAATCTAGGAAATTTGAATTATTTTAAGGTTTTAACAGCTCATAATTTCAAAAAGTGAAAATAGTTTTCCTTTTAATATCAGATTTAGAAGTAACAGACACAGAACCAGTCATGTATAAATGATAAATATGAAAACTTTTCTAAATATTTGGATATAAGAAGAAATTTTAATTAATGTTACTAAAAATTATATTTCATAGGCAAAATAAACATTGTTGAATAACATTAACTGAGAGACATACATGAGGTACATATTCTTAGAGTTAAAGCAGAACAATAAAGGATTTTAAATTTTAATGCATACCTTGAACAAGTATAACAAAAATGTCCTACTTCTCTTAATACAAATACATTAAACTAAGGGTTTTTTTTTTTTTTTTTAAAGATATACAATTTTTAGTATAAAATACTAAACTTAGTCTCTCTCCAGAGAGGAAAAAATGGCATAAGTGTATGAAATCTTAATAAGGTTATAAAAGAAAAAAATTACTAAGTCTCAAATTTTCTCATCTATTTCTAATTTAGAGCTATCATTTTATTTAGGCAAGTAAATAATAAATTTCTTTTAAAGAATTTGTTATAATTTTTTCCTTTTTACTCTTTTAAAATCCTGTATACTAAAGATATAATAGTACCTTAACATTTAAAAAATATTTCTTAATTCTAAACTATCTGATAACAGAATGAACTGCAAAAGTTATAATGATTAAATTTATAGACAGGATATCTGAAATTTGCAAAACCATTATCTACAAATTTAAATTAGAGTAAAATCAAAATAAATCAATATTATCATAATAATAAAAAAAAATTTAAAATATAAAGGCATTTTCAGACCTTTACTTAAAATGCAATCAGGTGTGATTCTCTTATACTAGTCTAACCTCCATTATATGATATAATTTGTAGATTGTAAGCCCTGTTCACTCACCCTGATTTGTTAACAGTAGAATCTTGTTTATTCTGAATGTTATTTAAAACAAGATGGATATGAATAATTTGAATTGTATGATAGTTCATATTCATTCATAATAATAAGTTGCTATATAGAAGTTTTCAAAATTTTAAGACATGAATTAAAAAGTATCAGTAAGAAAGTCAAAACAAATCATGCATAAAATATAAATGGCCATTTACTGTTATTTTAGTATTAAGTGATATTAATTGCACTCTATATACCTAAAAAGTTTAAACAACTTCATGAGACACATTGCAAGAGATTTTACCACTACTATGATTAGTTAAGTCTGTCAGTATCACATAATCCTATGAATGCCTCAAAAAACTTAATAATTGGTATACTACTTACTCTCCCACTCAGAAAACTTTAAAAGAATTCAAAAGTTAGAAAAGCTCTTTTAATGAAAATGTTATGATTTTATAGTAAGCACTTTGATGCTTCCTAAAATAACAGTTCTTCATACTACTACTCTTATATTCTACAGAGAAATATTTTCCCCTAAATAAATCTAATGATAAATCATCTGCAACAAAATCAATAAAATTGCACAAGCATAAGAAAAAATCATATAAACAGATATGTTTTATAAATAAAATTTTCTTAATTTTAAAATTATAAAATATATCAACAAATAATGACAAATTTTAATTTTATTAAAACTTTATATTCTTGCAAATGAATTTAAAAAATGCCAATTGTTTTATTAATATATAATCTTTCATATACTGTTAATCAAAAAAAAAAAAAAAAAATTCTTATAGCAGAGAATAAAGAGTAAATAGATTGATAAAAAATATTTCGAACTTAGCATCAACTTTCAATTTATTGCAATACATTTAATGAATTTTAAAGGACAAAATTATGCTTTATCACATTTTTCAACAACCATATTAAAATTATATTATAAGCTGCTATTCTATTACAATAATTAAGTTAAAGTTGGACATTGCAAAAAGTTAAGATTTCTAAACTTAAATAATACAAAACTGAACTTTAAGAATAACATAATTCACGCTATTTGCTAAAAGCCTGGGAGTTAAACTCCTTTATACTTTCAAACTGATTAAATTAATTTATTTGGAATAATTGTAGAGTGTCTATATTTATATGTGTGAATGCAGCTGTGTGTAAGTACTGTTGTATAGACAAGTATGAAGGTAAAGAAATGTTAATGTAAAATTCATTATAAAAGTAAGTTAAAAGGTAATTAAAGTTACATGACTAATTAACATTTAGCAGATAAAAATTTATAGTATTCTTTTCTTAAATGATAAAAATAAACACTTAAAAGCATGTATGTCTCTGAGTGTTTAAAACCAATTTTATAGAAAGATATCAATTACCTTGAGTTTGTAAATATTAAACCATAAGAATTTTTAAAAATACACCATACTTTTTTATACTAAATTGCAAGAGGCATTAATTTAAGTGACCTGATAGAGGTATATTTAAAACAAAAATATAGGTATCAAAATTAAGGTTTAGTAAATCGTACAATTTGCTATGTTTAATCTTTAATAGATTAGAGAAAACATATTAGAATAATTACTTTCTCAGAATAGTACAAGCTGTAGAAATGGAAAAAAAAGAGAAGAATCATTTTCTTATAAAAATATTTATTTGAGCATCAAAAAAATAAACAATACTTATAAACTTTTATTTTAGTAGTCACTAAATCCAGGCATTGGGAATGTTGAAGCAAATTTTTCTACATCTATACGTAAGGATTTCATTTTAGCTTGTATATCTTCATCAGTTTCTATAAATGCTTTGAATTCTTTTATAGTCTTTCCTAATAAAGTAAAGACATTTCAGTATTTTAAATGCCTTTTATGTAAGTTGTATAAACAGAAAACTAGCTGAAAAATACATAAAAAATTAAATATATTATATATACTACTACAAATATTATGTAACAGTTTAGCCCTTTAATGCATTTTGCTGCAAAAACATAGCATCTTGATTTCTTTTTGATTTCTCATGGCAGTAATTTTTTTTAATATATTTAACTGAATTTTTGAAGTATTACTTACTTTATTCTATCAAATATTTATACATTATCTATGTATCTCTCTCTCTCTCTCTCTCTCTCTCTCTCTCTCTCTATATATATATATATATATATATATATATATATATATATATATATATATATATATATATATATATATATATATATATACATATATATATATATATATACATACATATATATATATGTATGAATATATATATATATATATATATGCATATATATATACATATACATACATACACAAACATGTATATACACATATACAGAAAAACATTCTTAGCTTTTCATTTAAGAAGTTTTCCCACTTAATTTGTTTTATTTCTGCCACATATCAATAGTTATTAAATTCCCTATTTAAAAAACTTTGCTCATAGATTTTTCTGCTTAAGAAGTTCTCTCCTCTGAACCTCAATTTCACCTTTTATTTGAAGTATAATTTTTCATCACACAGAACCAGGGCTCCCCATCTCCATGAAACTGGGCAAAAAAAAAGTTAGACTTGCCTGTGTGAGTGCTTAACAATGTTATTAAGTACTGTAACTAAACAAGAGATTATATTCAAATAGTAATTGAAATCTTTAACAACAAATGAAAAAAGAAAAATAGGAAGACATTTGAATTAAATTGTTATTTTATAGTTTAAATAAGCAAGGTAAAAAAGATATGTATACAGGGCTTGAACAAAATAATATGAACACTTACAGAAAAACCGCAATTAATAACACCTGTTATATTCTCCTACCCTTTATTGTACAAAAGTGTTATCTAGGAGATGAGATTGAACACACATCAGTCTAGTCATAGCAGTATTAGCATTTAGATGTCAAATTATATTGGGGTATTAAAACTCCTTTATAGCTCAACTCACAGATATAAATTGAAAGAGGTATGACAGAGCCCATCTTCTTGAAGCTACAGTAATGAAAATGGACACTCTTGTATGTGTTGGTAGAAATATTATGGCAATAGTACTAAAAGCCAATAACAAACAGGGGTAAAACAACCATCAGCCAGATATAACAGTGGCCTTCAGTCACACCTGACTGATAGAGACAAAGATTTTGAAGCAGGAAAGCACAAGATAACATCATCCTAGATAACATCTGAGATGGACACATATCTACAAGGTGTATTAACTAAAACGTTTTGTGTATGAACTGCATGCAACAAGCATGTATAATAAAGTTGCTATTCCAAATCCATTGGTGATGCCATGCATTGCCTTGAAATGACATACGTGATGTCATAACCATAAGAATGGAACACAACAACAATGGGAGAATGTCATCTAGGCAGTCAAATCATCATTCCCATTTTTCCAGTCTGGAATCTAGACTAATGGAATATTTACATTTGGAGAATGACAACATCTATGACGTTGACTGTAAACTTCTTACTGTTAGCTTGGTCTAAGATCAGTGGAGCTGTGGGCAGATCTAACTGTGGATTAGGTCTTCTTATATTGTATAAACATGTTATAATGCTGGTCTATATTAGTATTCTGGCAAACCAACTTTATCCAATGGTGTAAAATTTGTTCTCTGATTCTTGATCTATGTTCCAAGATGATAATATACCCATTCACACTGCAGCAGCTGTCCGAGACTGATTTGATGAATAAGATGATGAACTGCAATATATAGTGTTATTCCCCTAGTCCTCTGAATTTAATATAATTGAACCATTGTAGGGTATCTTAAAGACAAACTGTATAATTGTTTCCACTTCCAGAATCTGTTTGAATTATTGGCTTTTTTTGCAAGAAGAGTAGTTATTATTCTATAATTGTTTTGCATCCCTTGTATTCATCTATCCCACAGTGGATACAAGCTGTAACTGATACAAAAGAAGGGCCAACAGCCTATTAATAAAGAGTATGATTTATTTTACAGGCATTCATAATGTTTTGTCCAACATATATTATATACATATATATATATATATTTTTCCCAACTTACTGTTTAAGAAATTTTCATCACTTCATTGCTTGCAAAACTTCAACAAATTCTACTGTATAATGTAATATATCAAAATTATTATATCTAAACTATCTTTCTAAAAACCTCCTCTCTCCCATTATAATTCCTTAAAATCTATTTTCCTAACCAAAAAAAAAAAAAAAAAGTCTTAATTAAAGGAGCGTCCTTGACTTAAAATTCTTCCAACGAATTTCCCAAAACTTTCTCTGCAATAGATGTAAACTTTTTGTCCACTTATTGAATTTTCCAGCTGCTGCTGGCAAATGGCTCAATTTTCTCATCGTATCCAAGATCCTTTTCTTGTTAATAATGCCAACTAATCTACTTTCTCTGGGAAATATTTTGTCTCTGTCTTGCTCTGGGGGTCAACTCCTGTTCCAGTATGTTTTGATGTATATTCTCGTCTGCTGTTGACTATTGAAGATGTGATTTTAGCAGCTACTCAATAAAGATTTAAGTTGTTCTCATAATTGTATGTTCTCTTTCAATGGAGCCACATCTTCTTTATACTTAAGTTGCATTGGATTCTCCTTGCCCAGTAGCATGGGTAAGTAAAAAGAATTGGGTTACAATATTTTATTGCAAACAGAGGAAATAATTTCTGCTGGATTACTTCTATATATATATGTATGGGAGTGTGTGTATACATACATGTATTTGACATTTTTCAGTGACATTACAAAATGTATCTAAAATTATCACACATTAAAAAAAAATTTGCAATATTAAAGATTATTGAGGTTTTCCATACCTGATTTAGATTTTGCTTCTAGAGCTATCTCTACAGCTCTGTGGATAAATTCGACCACCTGTACAAAATCTTTTTCTTTAAAATTTCGTGATGTTAGTGCAGGAGCCCCTAAACAAATAAAAATACAATATAAAAAAAATTATTCTAACAGAAAAAAAATCTGTATTAAACAGAAAATTAACTTCAATTAAAAGTACCTAATCGAATACCACCAGGAACTAAAGCTGATTTGTCACCTGGGCATGTGTTTTTATTGGCAGTAATATTTGTTTCATTCATAACTGATTCTAATCTAGCTCCATCAAGACCTTTTGGTCTTAAATCCAGCAGAAGCAAATGATTATCAGTTCCACCTGCAGGAAAATTTTTGTTATATTAATAGTAAGTTAAAAACTGAGTGATTATATATCATATAGTCCATCATTTTAAACTTATTCCAATAATTATTTAATTAACACAATCTTTAGTTTGAGAGACTAGAAATCATAAAGAACTGAACTCAAAGAAGATATAATAGAATAGAAAAATTTAATTACAGTTATATGAAAAAATTCTGAAAAATAATTTATCTTAATAAAAACAATTAGATCAAGTATAATTACATGTTAAATAAAATCAAAATTAAAAAAATATATTACAGACTTTATTTCTAAAAATCCAACAGTCTACTGGAATCTGAAAAGCTCTTGGGCAATAGAATTATTCTGTTAGTGACAAGGGTTTATGATTACAAAGGTTTTTGGATCAAAACTCTGTAAACTATAGAAATGATTAAAACATGATGTGTCATAAATGTTGATATGTCTGTAAATATATGAATTAAACTAAGAAAATTTAATTGTGTTATTATAATTAATATTTATAAATTAACACTATTAATGCTAACTCAAAACTATGAAACAATGATGATAAAAAAAACAGAAAAAGGACAATCCATTTATCAATAGTATTTCAAGAGCATGCTTCAATTTCTTCATCTGCCTCAGGCATATCACTAATTTTAAAGTCACTGTTTAAAATGGCTTCAGAGATTATTTTTTAGTAGCACCTGGCATATACCACAAAAATGTTCATTAGTCACATGTACAAATAAGTATTTTTATCTTTCCATGATAACAAAAAAGCAACTGTACATAACCACTGCATGACACATAAATTGTACATCAATATGGGAAACAACCAAAATATGATGGTGCATACAGCATGTCATACATTTCAAGGGGTTACATTTTTATATACTTGTAAATAATAAAAATTTAATAAATTTTACCCATCCCAACAAAATATAAAAGTAAGCCCAAATTAGATGCATTTCAGTAGAAGTATATACTTACACCTTAACTGTGTTATATTAATTTTTCTCATAGAATAATTATTTGAGCAATTTTTCAGAAAATGGTATACAAAATAAAAATAAACACTAGATATGATATATAAATATAATTAATAATAATCTGAAACAAATTTATAAGCTAAAATACATTAAATAAACATGCCATCTATACAAAATCTTAGGGTTTTTATGCCATAATCCATGACAGAAAATTGTAAATTTATACTGATGGTTTAATATTTTGAAATGCTTGTTCTAGTAACTTGCAGTAAGACACTATTCTTGCTGCAAATTATATAATCCAATTTCTCTTGGATTAAATGATTTAAAACAAAATTAGGATCAGTTTTATATAATGAGGACCTTTTGATTCCAATCTCTGATAGACTGTAAAATAGAGACAACATTAGAAAACAAAATGAAATTGTTACCTAAAGTTATGTAAAAACATTGTTACTTTTAGATATAACATAGATCCCAGTTGTAGGGAAAGAAACTTAGGAAGATTTATAAATATGTGTAATTTACAACAAAAAATGAAACATACAATTACAAAAATATTCCACATGAGACATAAAAGAGGATTTTCTAAGTAGAGTAGAGATTTCTTTCCTTTACTATAAGACTGCCTTAAAAAGCAGAAAAATATCTTTAATAATCTGTACTATATAAAAACATAAACACAATTTCAATCAGCATAAAAAATTATCTTTCTAAAGAGTAAAAATACACTTACTATCCAGAGAGTACTTGTACAAAATAAAAGAGGTTTATGAGATGTTCAAGCAAGAGTATTGTACTATTGGGGTGGAAGCAGAATACCTTTTTATAGGGATTCTTTATAAAATTTATAGGGACTTTTAGACAGAAATTGCTTTCATATGAATTTTTTCCTCATTATCATCAGTCTGGGAGATTTAGGAATTTTTTGAGAGTTCAGGAACTTGATTAAAAATTTGGAAGAGTTGGAAGCTATGACATAATCACAGTGAAGATTTATATATTTATTATATTGGAGGACCAGGCTTCCAATACCTTGTTTGGAGAATATTGCTGCTAGTTATGTGAGATTAGCTTAAATGCTGTTTTCGCTACTTAGCCAATTCTTCAAATTCAGGGAAGAGATGAAAATGACTTATTACCCTGTTGTGGCTATAAACACTTGTCATTTAAACTTTGCAAAGCTTCTGGTTTATAAGAGCATTGTGTCTAGTCAATGTTACGAATTCTAGAAGTCAGCATTCATTCTCTTTTGTTTTGAATGGCTTTTTGCAGTCATCATAGAGTTTAAAAATAAACTGCTACACTAGGTATTTCTATACCCTTAACAAGCAACATATCTTTTTGGTCCGCCCAAATAACACATAACTTTTTTGTTGGTGAGGAGTTATTTGAACTATGGTTTGTTTGACAAGTTTGATTCATCACTGGTGATAATGTTCAATGAATAAGATATCAGAAACTTGGTCCATCAATATGACAAATGTTTCAATCTTCAGAGTAATTATGTAAAAAAGTAACTATGTTAGCAGATAACTTTGAGTAATGAATTCATTTCGTGTTCTAACCTAGTCTTTATTTTATGTTCTACCAGAGGTTGAAAAAAAAAAACTCATATTCAATTATTTTGTTGCACATTGAATCAAATATCTCTCTATACAGTTTAAATTATACATTTTAAGGTAATTAAACTGGAAAAATAAATGAAACAAAAATAAAACATTTAGATCATTTTGCATCACCATATACATAACTATGCAGATCACTCGGAAGATTTTGAGATATGCTAAATGGTAGAAGTTAAACTTACCAAATGTTCAAAGTAAGCCCTTCAAGCCTTAAGCTACACATTTCTTGGATTTGATTCAAAATTTATTTTTATAGCCTCATTAAGCATATCTTCAGATTGAAAACAACAACCATGCAAATCTTTCTTTAGATTCAAAAATAGCCTAAACTCATTCATAGTAAGATTGAGGTTATCAGGTAGATATTCTATCACTCTAAAGTGTGTTTTTATTCAAGAAATTTGACTACCTGTCTTGCTGTATAAGAAGATGTATTGTATTGTCATGGTGAAACACAAGCCCACTTATTCTTCTACTTTTTAACGAATTTCTGGAAAACACTTAATACTGTACCAGTTAGTAGTAACTGTCTTTTGTCTATCCAGCTTGATGGCTTTAACCAGTCTAGTACTTCTAAAAACAATGACATGCATTACTTTTTTCATTGTCCGTTGTCTTATTACCATTTCTAGTTTGGGTCATCTTCCAACACTCATACTTTACTTTTTTGACAAGTTGAAACATAAAAAATGGTATGTACATTTAATCACCAGTTATGATTTTAGAGATAGGATGGGGTCACCATAGTTAAGTAGTTTTATGGTTCTATGCAGAATCCGATATGGTTTGCTTTTTGGTATTCTATTGATTTAGGGGGGACCCAATGACAACTAAATTTTCATAGACAGTTCTTTGTGAACAGTCTTTGAATAGCTGCAGATCCAATATTCAATCTAAATCCTCCATTAAATGCAATGATTATCATCAATTTACATTTATTGTATGGCTGACACATTTGTTGGAGTTACAGCTGACAAGATTCTTCCTGTGTGTTTTCATCCAGAAGATAACTTCAACCTGTATGAAATTCTATAAATCATCTGAATTACAGTAGCATGAGATAGAACTTGGTATCCATATACTAACTGTAGATGTTGAAGACATCCTTGTTAACTTAGCCCCTCTTTGAAATCCTAGGACAATAATATTCACATGTCAACTCCATTTTCCTTTCTTTTAAATTTATTCTATGGTATCTAAATTGAAATTGACCCTACAAATTATTGTTTGCAGCCCTAAGAGTTCAAATTTACCTTTATATATATATATATATATATATATATATATATATATATATATATATATATATATATATATATGTCAGAGGTGAGTTATAACTAAAAATAGTTAGAACGCATTAACAATAATGTAATAGGAGAAAGACACACCCTCAAGCAGAACTATACAGAGTGAAAAAGTCGACGCAGAAGTAGATATAGGAATTTTCTTTGGTAGCAATGCCAAAAAGAGACAGTTCTGAGTGGGAACTTGGGCTGATAACATCCTCCATGCTTCTCGTGACAAATTATGAGAGCAAAGGATATCTAAATGGCATAGCCATGAACAGAAGGATTACAATAAAGAAGTTTTTATATACAAAATGAAATGTGTCTTCCATGCCTTAACCACTCGTCCATGACATATATATATTATATATATTATTTATATATAGAGAGAGAGATATGTAATATATCAAAATTATTTAACTTTAATATTTCTTCCAAAACCTCCTCTCTACCATTATAATTCATTTAAATCTCTTTCCCAGCCTTTAAACGGTTTAATCAACGAAGTATTTTCCACTCAACATTCCTTTCTGTCATAAAACTGTAAACTTTATGTCTATTCAGCAATTTAAAGCTGTTGGCTGAACATGGTTTCGCGTTTTGCTGATATGGCATTTAATTCGCTTATTAAGTTGTTTTTTACAGTAGAAAAACTCTTTCTGTCATTGCTATTGGGTGCACCTCTGTCCGAGCAGAGTGAACTATGTGGCTTTTGTTTGTATGTTGCCGCTCTGGAATAGAGTTTAAATTAGACTTCTATGTTCTCTTCAATATGAGGCCCGACTGCATCTTTGCATTTTCATTACTGCTAGCTGTTGAGCTTTCTCCTTGTGAAGGAGTTTTATAAAAAATGGATTACACACACACACACACACACACACACACACATATATATATATATATATATATATATATATATATATATGTGTGTGTGTGTGTGTGTTTATATATATATATATGTATGTATTATGCCTAGAGTCTGTCACTGTGTAAAACATTTCAGAATAACTAAATATCTATTTTTTTACTAAGCATTCTGGAAAAAAAGATATATATTAGTAAACATATATTTAGTAAACATATATACAGTTCCTTCTTTTCAGCTATATGGAATTAAAAGAAATCAAGCAAACTAGACAAGATAAAGGAAAGGTATGCCTATAAATTTTAAATAAGATATTTAAAATGCTCTCAGGCATCAAAATTCTAAATACATAACACACTAACCTGAAACAAGAGTATAACCCTTATCAATAAGTGCCTGGCCCATTGCTTTAGCATTCTTTAAGACTTGCTCTTGGTAGCTGCGGAATTCAGGAGACATAGCCTGACATAAGCAAAAAGTTAATATCCAATATTACTAAAAGTATTTTAAGTATGTTGAAATGAATATAAAAGGTTTCTCTCTTAAAAAGTAACATACATTTTTTATTTGAAATAGATAAATAAATATTATTAACAAATGATTTTGAAACTATGAATAATCTGCTTTTAGTACACCGAATTTTGATAATCTATAAATTACAGTACATCAAAATAGATGTTGACAATAGGTTCTTACTAAAAAGCTACTTCAGCTTGAATAATGAATACTTTTCAATGTTAGAAAGCTCTTATAAAGGGTCGATTAATTATAAATTAATGACAAGCCCCAAAATAGAAAGTTTGAGAGTTCATAGAGGACAGATTAATTCTAGATTGTACAAATATCAATAGCTGATATAATACATTAAATGGTGCCCAGCCTCAAATTTTTTTAAAGCTGTTTTTTTTTTAATAAAAAAAAGATAAATTTTATATTATGTTATATTTCAATTTTAAATTTAGAACTTAGTTCATAACTTATTTATCAATAACTTATTTATTTATTTATACTATCCTAGTCTAAAAGTAACTATATGAAGAAAAATATCTGAACCAGCAGTTATAATTTTTCAATTTTGTATCATTAATTTTAGAAAATACAACACAATAATTCAGTTCACTGTATTTGGTTTAATTACAAAGCATAAATCAGACAGTTTTCAGACCATTAATAGCAACTAATTTTTTTTCCCATTAAAAGAGTCATAACAGTGGCAGAAGATATACATTTTAAAAAAGAAAAAAAGAAGGCATAGGATTAAAATTTTATTAACTATATTTAGCCAGGATTAAAAAAAAGTAAAGAAATTATTTAGACTTAAAAAAAAAACTGTATTTACCTGTGTATGACATGTACTTTAATAAAAAATGTAGGAAATATATCAAGATGAAAACTACACATAGAATAGTTTTTACTGTTTCTGGAATTTTACACAATACTAAAACAATACTCAAGGAAGAAAATAAAAGAGGTAAAAAGTACTCATCAGAAGTATTGAATTTTTATTTCACTCCCATTGAACTTTTTTATTATAACAGTTTTAGTAACACTAATTATTAACTTTAAATCTTGAATATCCATCTGACTTGAAAAAGGGATTCTATTTTTGCATACTTAACTACTAGTAAATGAAATATTGCAGTGCAACTAGACTGCTTCTACATTTTGCTCATATGCCATAAAATGGCTCTTTCTTACAGAAAAAGAAAATGCAATCCTCCCCATTTACCACAGCTTTTCTGGGGGAGAGTATACAAGGTTTTCAATTTCAGTCCACACAGACTTTCAAAGTTCTGACAACTGATACTAAGTATGACAGGATTCTTTAAGACTGGAGCTGTTTGAAGAATGACATTGAAACAGCATTGAAGGTTAATTCATTTACAATCTGAATGGTCACTTGAATGAAAGGTTTTAGGTGCATGCTTTATATGAGATAAAAAAATTTGCCATGTGTTATATATGTAAACATGGTATATATTGCTGACAATAATGGTAAAATACAAAATTTACAAGCAAAACATACATTAAAAATATTTGTAAGTAAATAAATCGATTAAGACAAAAAATTTCAAACAAAATTTTATTGGAGTATCCAATAATAAATCAAATTTAGCAATGTAAATACTATAAATCCAAAATGCAATTATAAGCAAGACAAGTTTTATTTTTTTTTAAGGTATAGGATAGAATAAAAGTGTAAATGACTTAATAGAATGCAATATTACTTGTAAGTACAGAAAATTTTAATAGTGCTAAAATAATCTAAATTAATTCCAATTCAGCAAATATAAAAAATAAAAAAGGCATACAAATTGATCATTACTGGTTATTTCTAAATATTGATGAACTATTCTTAGATATCTAATCTAAAAAGGAACCATTCTTAGAAATCTTAAATTATCTTCATATGACAACTTAATTTATATAAATGAATTTAATAAATGAGATATATTTCATTAAATAATGATCCTTTGTTTGAAAAGATGTACAAATTACCTGTTTCAGTGCTACAGCTACAGATGCTATTGCGTGATTATGCGGTCCACCCTGTAACCGTGGAAAGACTGCAAAATCAACTTTTTGCTGAAAATCATATTTTATTTCTTTTCCATTTTTATCAACTGCTTTTGTTCCTTTTCGGAAGAAAATCATACCAGCCCTGCGAAAATGAGAATATAAGTAGTAAAACATGTTTATGCACCTTAAACATAATTTTCTACAGTTAAATAAATCAAGTAAATAACTTACTATGTTCAATTACATTCCAATATATATTATGCTATGTTTGGTCTTTAACTGATATAGCAATTATTCCAATTATATACGAATAACAAGAAAACATTTTGGTAAAACTAAAAGACAAAAGCGATTTTGTTATTTTTTTGAAAACATGATTACAAAACCATAAATGTATGAAGTTTAATTCATGAACCACAGCACATAATTATTAAAAAACTTGCTAAGAAATAGAAAACAATAAATATTAAAATGATAAATCAAACTTTTCTGAGTACAGCAGGTATTTAATGTTATAGTACAAAAGAAATTAAATAGCTTTGATATTTTTATACTGTTAGAGTACTAAATACTTATACAAATAATTCTAAAAATATTTAATTTTGATCAATCTTATCAACACATTATTAATTTTAAAATAATGGAAGTGGAAATCCAAAGTAATGATTTTAACCTACAAGTATAAAATACTTCACTATATGATCAAAAACATCCAAACACCAACAAAAAGAAAATTGTGTGTTAGTATCTTCTGAAACATTATCAAATGATAATAGTGCACTCATTAGAGCACTGACAGGTCATATATATGTACTAAGACAATAAATAAGTTAACAGAGTTCAAAGATTTACAATGAAGCAGGATGAATGAAGCAATTGAGCGCATAAGAATTAATCTTTTTTAGAAGTACTTATATTTTCTGTGGGTAGTGATATTATAATGCATAACCATTTATATTCTAAAAAGGCAAAGAAACAAAGTCATAGATTATGACTACAACTTTCAAACACTCAAGAAGGTAAAGAAAAAATATATGTCTATGAGTTTCAACATTTATTTGGAATGGCTGCTAAGACTGAGACTAGAAGCCATAAAATAGGTTTTTACAATTGAAGGATTAGTTGTTTTAATAACTGAATATTAACAGGGTACTATATAAGATGTTAAAAACAATAGTCTTTAGCCCAACAGCAATAACTACAGAGCAGTAAAGACTGGTTCTTTTGATATGATGAAACTTACTGCACAAACTCTTTAAGTATATATGATGGTTATATCTATACTTAATGAATAGTAGAAAAATATTTCATATAAGAGTACATAAGGCAACTATTAAATATTAGTGGTAAAGGCATTATTTTTAAAGTTATTTTGATTGTTTAAAATAAGTCAATTATTTTCTGTTTCTCAATAGATGAATATGTTAACAGTAGTTCAGTTTCCATTAATATTTGTCATATATATATATATATATATATATATATATATATATATATATATATATATATATATATATATATATATATATGCCTCCAATTTTAAAAAGAGTGTCTGAATACTTTTTGCTCTACACTATATAATTTGTTTTATGTCCTGTGTAAAGGAGGAAATCATAACACACTATTATATATATATATATATATATATATATATATATATATATATATATATATATATATAACCAGTAAAAATATTCTTCATTGATTACATATTAGAAATAGCCCATATTTTTAATTGCCAAGGCTTGCTTTGCAATGCAATTTATCTTCAGATATTTTGGTGAGAAAGGTTGACATTCCGAACTCAAGATCAAGTAAAATACTTTGTAAAAATCCTTTATATCTATGTTAATGACAGAGAACTGATGGACATGTCTTACACAGACAAGAGACAAACATGCATCTGTTTGATTTGTGAAAAGGCATCTTGGGAAAAGAAAAATCATACGAATGATTTATCATGAGAAAGAGCTGCTAGATAAACATTTATTTTCTGGTTTCTTAAAACATTATTGGAAAAAATGCAAACAAAATTGAAATTCTAAGGATCTTCAATTTTTCTTGGGAGAATGTTAAAGAAGAGAAAGAAAGGGGTATACAAAGCCAATTTTTATTTAATCTACAGATTTGGGAAGTGTAGAAGGAATGTCAATGCCATGATACATATTCTTGACTTATCTTGGGTGGCTGGGAAAGTTAAGATTAAGAAATAATAGTTTTGAATTTTAGGAACAATAATTTTTGGTACATTACATACATAATACATACATATATACATGCACACACACACACACACATACATATATATATATATTAAAATTATTTTCCTTTAATATTCCCTTGAAAACCTCCTCTCTCCCATTCTAATTTCTTAAAATCTTTTTCCCAGCCTAAAAATGTTTTAATCAAAGCAGTGTCCTTGACTTAAAATTCTTTCAATACATTTTCCAAAGCTTTCCAATAGATGTAAATTTTCTGTCCATTTAGCACGTTTTCCAGCTGTCGCCGTCAAATAGCTTGTTTTTCTCCTGATCTTAACAGTTAAATTCGCTGACTAAGTTTCTTATCCCTTGGGAAAATTCTATGTGGCTTTCTCTTGTCTGCCACTGACTAGTGAAGATGTCCTTTTCTAGCAGCTCTTAAATAAAATTTCAAATAGACTTGGACTTGTGTGCCATTCTCTTCAATGTGGCTAGACTGCAATTTACTTAAATAATTTAGTTGCTGAACCTTTTCCTCACCCAGTAGATTGGGCAAGTAAAAAGAATAGGGGCTATAATTTTGAATGTGTTCAGCAGTTATATATTAATTCCTGGATTACATATACACATGCATCTAATTCTAAGTATGTATAATTATGTTAATCATGAAATTTTTTATTGTTAATTTCATGAATGCTACTTTAAAACAGAATATAAATACAGTAAACTAAACATTAACTAAAATTAAGCTTCTATGTTCTATTTATTCAAAGAATAAAGTTTTGTATATTAAAATATTATATGCCAGTAAAGGCTAAATCATATTTATCATTTTAAATCCTCTGACACCTGTTAAGTCATTGTTTTATGTTTAAAAAATATTATCTTCATAATGTTAATGACACAGAAATTAGTTAATAGTTTCAAAATAGTAGTAAAACTATTATAGTGAAAAGCATATATTGTAAAAGTCATCTCCTACCACTTTTGGTACAATAACATAAAAGCTAATGTAGGTATACATATAAATAAAGATTACCTTTTAATAGATAAGGGCTACTTTTGGTTTTAATTTTTTATAATTAGTGTACTTAAAATATTTTTATGTTGAAATCAATTAGGTTTCAAGTCTTCTTTTATGGATGATGGATCTGACTTCTGATAGTGCTGTATAAATTAAACTTAGACCTTGAGATATTAAGATGGCCAACCATACTTTAGGGGATATTTTAAGAAATCACACCTATGTAATTAGCTTAAATATTACTTCTTACCATAAAAAAATCCAAAAATATTACTATTGAACAGAATATCTTACCTCCCACCTCTTAATGTTTTATGAGTTGTAGTGGTGACAACATCAGCATATTCAAATGGTGATGGAATAACCCCAGCAGCGACCAAACCACTTATATGTGCCATATCTGCAAGCAATACTGCTTTCACTTCATCACATATCTTTAAGGAAATTCAAAGAATTGTAAAAGAAATAGTCAAGAAAATATGCAAGATACTACATTTCATTGAAAAATTATTAAGTTGTTAAAGTAGCTTTTGGCTGGAACATTAATTTTTATATCTAATTAAATCAAAGTTGATTAAGTATACACATTTATGGTCAGGTAATTAAATCAGCAAACTGTGAGACATAAAACATATTTAGCTGTTTCTGCTTTGAGGTTGCTGTATTTTATAACCAATTATAAACAAGTATATTTGATTTTAGCAATTTACATTTCTCCAAAAAATATTGAATAACCAAAAATCTGTTGTTCATTTCAAATTATAAACTAATGAAAGGATTATATTACAGAATTTCAGTGATGGATATGTAAAATTAAAGTTAATTCTATTAAATGCAGTGTTAATTATTTCATCTGTAGGACTTTAAATACTGTATTATTTGATCATAGTCATTTTCCTTATTTATCTTGCTGTAAGTGCTTAAATTTTTAAAGAAAAAAAATTACTAATGGGTTAAAAATTCTTGAATTTTATTACCCTACATTATAATCTTTATAGTTATTTAAATAAACTTCAATTACTAAGAATCTGAAATTTAATGATTAAATTAACATACCTCTCTAAAACGCTTATAATCAAGAAGTCTTGAATAAGCACTGGTACCAGCTATAATTAGTTTTGGGCGGAATAATTTAGCCATGTCTTCAAGTTTATCATAATCAACCAAACCTGTATCAGGCTAAAAATACATTATATTAATAACTAATAAAAGACTACAAGTGAATATTTTAACTCAATACATAGACATTTATTAAAAAAATTAATAACTTTCACAAAAGTTTATATAATGGAAACATATTTAATAGAAATAAATCCTTAAATTTATTTCTATTAAAAATGTTTTATCAACTAAATGAAACTTAATAAAGTTTGATTAAAAACTTCAAGATAAAAAATAGAATGTACATAACTTTAGAAATGATAACATGCCGAAACAAAGAAATCCTGTAGCTTTGTTGTTTATAACTTAAACTTTAAGCACATGCAGCATTTCTAACAATATGAGACTTATGTGCAATTTATAAAACATTAGTTATTTACTGTAGATGAGATCTCAGAACAAATGTATTGGTCTATAGTTTAAAATAGTATTCAAGTCAATTGGAATTGCTGGAATTTTGTCAGCTACAGATCCTTTGGTAAAGGTACTTGTTTGTTTATTTGGAACTTTTGCTAGAGAGGGGCTAATGAGACCAACATCTACATCTCAACACTGATTCTGAATAACCAATGGCCATGAACCTCTATCTAGTAAGATTTGAATCTATGAACTCTGGTATCGAAAGATAGAGCCCCTACCATTTAATCATCATTCTACCAAGTACTTGTGAATAGTTTATTAGTAAGAAAAAAAATTTAATAATGACATCTAAACAGCACAGAAGCAATAGTGCTGGTTTTAAGTGTAAAGTAATTTCTGGTGATGAACAAACAAATTAGAAAGCAAGTACAGCATTTAATTAGGTCAAGACTTTGTGACTGTGGTATTCATAAGAATACCAGTCACAACTTAAACTTTTTTCACATTTATAGTGGTGCAGCATTTCTGTACAATTTTCTTATTTTTAAGCCCTTTTAATCAAAGAGTTTTAGTGTAAAAGGCATGACTTTTATATAAAAAGCCTAAAACAATATTTATAAATGAGTCCCAACATAATGTGTAAAAAAGGTTTTCAAAGCATTTTAAAATGAGGCTATTCCACCAAGTGTTTTAAAGACTTATGAGTTGTAAACCAAAAAATTTACAAATGCTATATGCCTTATATTGAAATACTTGTTAAGTTAGTGCATCTTCTAAATGGTCTCCATCCCTAAAGAGAAAGTTTAAGTAAAGAAGCAAAATTTATGTAAAGAAGAGAGACTACAATAAAAAATAACAAACTTTAAATGATAATCATAGTCTAATATTTATTTACTAAATCTCTCATGAATGATGACATGCCTATACTTTAACAAAAAAAAAATAAATACATCTATAATAGCAATATGACATCATATTAATACTTTGAAGTTAATTCTAAAAATACTGTTTATACAATTAAGATGGATATTAAAACTAAACAACACGATTAGAAAAGTTAACAATAAAAAATTTTAAACATTAATTTTTTTAATGATAAATAAAACAAAAGCTATATAATTTTAAAATCTTACATTTAATTTATATCCCATAGATTCAAAATATATAGAAGTTGCAGAAATTCGCTTTTGATCATTCATAAATCCATGAGTGAGGCTATAAATACAAAGAAAAATATTACAGAACATACAAAGATATCAGTAAAGCATAAATTTTGCTATAAAGCAGTAAAGACTAAATCTATACAATATTGATACAAACAAGCAATAAAACCAAAAACTTTACAAAAAATACTTAAACTGAATGGATATATTTTATAAGTAAATATTAGAGGTAAATTTAGTTTACTGAATAAACTAACTTTATATTGGCAAATGAAATATCATTTAAAATAATACTCTATAATAATGAAAATTTAATGACATATAAGAAAGAGCCGGACAATTCAAGGACTCTTTCCAGGGCAAATACTGACATTGAGAGCATAGCCTGAAAATCAACATGAAATATGACTTTTAAAAACTGTCATTCATTAGTAAAAGTTAAATACATGCTTCAAAATATTGAATATACTAAATTATACTTAGATTGAAAAAGTTTCAGACATACTTTGATTTCTATTATTAATCCATTAAAATCAAAATTATATCACAAGCTATAGTTTATAAAATACCTTTAAGTACAAATGAAGTACAACTTATGCATTTTAATTTACACATAAATCAAAAACAATTTATACATGAATCTGAAATCAATAAGAATTAAGAGAAAAAATATATTTAAGAGCAATTTGATGTAAAATGGATAAATATACAATATATGAATATCAACACTGGCATTCTAAACTGTATACAAAAACATAAAACAATTCATTCTTTTAAAAATGTGCTTTTATTACTATGAAAATTCAGAAACTCATGAAGTTCAAGATGGAGTAAAAATAGATAAATATGCTATAAAACATTTGTTATGTATTTTATAGCCTATATTATACTAAAAAAAATCTCCATCCTAATAAGAGATATTGTTTATAAAAAATAAAACAAAGTAAACACACCTTAAAAAAAACCTTTAACAAATCAATTAAACTTGAATCACCAATAGAAACATATCTTAACAATATTTTATATTCTAGTATGAAAGATAAGTTTCAATTTGTTTGGGGTTTAATTTCTTGTTGAAATGACCAGACAAATTGCAAGGTCCCTGCAGTAAATTAATCTTGGCAGATTAACCCTGCCAAAGTCAAAAACCTGTATATAGCAGGTGGTGACTATTAAGGTGATTTGTGAAGATGGTGACTTGATTCAGTGACTCCACAGGAGGCTTATGGCAATGAACACAAACTAACAAGTTAATAGCCCATTAAGATAAAATAGTGGGACAGGGGTCACCTAAGGCCAAGAGGTCAGGACCTGTGGTCACCTGCAATGGGAGAGGTTTGCATAGGAAAATAATATAAGACCATTGGATGCATCTGGAGGAGAATCCAAAATGCTCATAGCAAATAGAAAAGGGTAACACACCCAATATTTATTGCTATGAACAAATCTTATTGGATTGCAAGAATGATTGGGCATGAGAAGAAGAGGAGCAAATGAGAGGAGTTGAAAGTCTGAATGAGGTCTTTGGAGATTCCCTGAACCATGCTGTGAGAGTGGCCAGCCTCTGCTATTTTTGTGCTAATTCTCCTGCATCCAGGGAGTGAAAACCCAGCTCTGTTTCTGTCAAGAATACCCCAGCATCAAGCTCGAGCTGTACCAGAACTCACCCTAATCTACCCTACTTCAGATCCCCGTTGCTGGCATTAGTGGCTCCTGCATCCAAAATAAGACACTGCCTTTAAGACTGTAGTCACCTCCTCATAGTAAAAGAATATTTAGTAGAGATTATTAGATTAAATAAATTGTTTAATTCTGTGCTATTATACTATTCTAATTATATGCCAATAACTGTAAATAATGTGTTGATAAAATGTTACATTTGGAGAATTAAGTATTAAGCATTATTTTGGCCGAGCACACCCTGGATTAGAGCTATAGGGAGCTCAATGTGATGAATAGATATTAAATGATACGTACATTGTAACAGTCCCTTTTTGGGCCATCTTACATATAACATAAAAGTATACCTACCAACATTGGAAAAAAAAAGAATATGCAAAAAAGTAGGTAAACAACATTTTCTCTTTTTTAAATAAACTAATTAATAACATTTTTCACAGATAGTTCTTTTGATGCAATAACTACGTTTAAAATCTTAATAAATGAATATAGTTTGATTAAATCAAATAACTTGCTCCAGAGAGTTTACAGATTCAATTATTTCCATAATTATAAAGTTTCATAAAAAATAAACAAACAATTGACGTCAAAAATTTAAAATGGAAATATAAGACTGCTTAAGTTTTATCACTTTTCAACATTTTGGGTGAAGAAAAAAATGCTTAAAAAGCATAAAAGTAATATGAAACTGCAAAATTAATTAATAAACCAGCAAATTAATTACTGGTATGATTTTCTAACACTGAAAAGCCTCTGGAAGTAGTAGAGGCTTTTTTTGCTGTAATTGTCTCAAAGTCTGTTCAAAACATTTTATTAAATTGTGGGTAAGTCACAAGTAAAATGTAGCAAACATTTAAAATTTATTTAAAAAAGATAGCTTGTGCATATAGGCATACAGAGCAGTTTAAATGTATAATTTTTACCCATAATGATGGCATGTAAGCAAATACCCACTCACTACTCATGTCTTCCAGAAAGTTAAATATCCCCCTCTCTGTACCAAATGAGTATAATATGAATCAACTCCTGAGATGCACATGGAACACATATGGTAAAGAGATCTGTGATCCTGGCTACTACCAGATTTAAAATAATATTCTCATCCCACAGATAAAAGAAAACTGGTTTAAATACTATCTAAAACATTATAGAGCTGACTAGAATATATTCTATAAAAATAATTTATATTTTAGAAAACAACAAATATGTTTAAAGATTTTAAATACAAAATTAATAAGGATGACTAAAATACAGATGATAGAAATTATACTCACTGTCCACCATCTGGCAAGTCTAATCCCATTAGTCTATCGTGTGGATTCAATAAGGCAGTATAAGCTGCAAAATTTGCAGGAGATCCAGAATAAGGTTGAACATTAACACCCCACTTTTCAGGATCTAATTTAAAGGCTTCAATTGCACGTTTTTGGCACAGTAACTCAATCTTATCAATTACTTCAGTACCACCATAGTACCTAAATAAAAGTAATGGTTATGTAATTAATGTAAAATGTATAACTGAAATATAAAATAAATTAAAGTGATAATTCAGAGGGGAATGCTATAAATATAACTCATAAAGTCATATGTAAAATATTTTAATACATACTATAATTCTGAAAATACATACAAGTATTATGCCAAAATCTTTTAAAATGATAAAATATTGCATTGAAATGTGGAAACTAAATACAGTATGCTCTCAAGTTTTTGATGTACAAGGGTTGATAAAAAAAATTTGAGGTAACAAGGACATATGAAAATGTAGGAAATCACAGATTTCATTATATAGAATAGTACATTATAAAAAATTACTGATGTAGATGGAGCTCCAAGTGATAACACATGCATGTGACATGCATAGGTAGTCAATACATCATTGCAAAAGATATTAGCATCTTTGGAGTCTATACAATCCTTCAGTTAGAAATAAAATTTTTTAAAAATTTAGGTTTTTTTTTATTTTTCATAATAATGTTTTGTGTTATCCATAATTTTATAACCAATGATGTAAATCTGTAATAATTATAGACATTACTTCATAGTTGACACCTCTACAAGGGGGAAAATATTTTTTCAAGGTATCAAGCGTATAATGTATACAAAATTATTTTGCAACTTTATATTTCATTTTTATACCACTTTAAAAGCTTTGAAAAAATATTAATAAATATTACCTCATTCCAGGATAACCTTCTGAGTACTTATTATTTAAACAGGAACCCAAAGCTTCAAGACAAGCACGACTTGCAAAATTCTATTTTAAAAAAATATAAACAAATAAATATTTATATACAATAAAGCAAATATATACATGTATAACAGGACAAATTTTGTGCAGATATTAAATGTCTACCAGAACAATATAAATGTCATTAAAAATTATTAGACTGGAACATAAAAGAATGTTTATAGATATATTTTTTCTCCTTTTCACTTCAGAGTATTAAAAATTTATAATTAAAAACGTGTGATTATTTATCTACTGTGAGCATGTCAAACTAGTTTATCACCAAGGGCTACATTAGGTATTATGTATAAGGTGATGTTAAATTCCCCCAATTATGACTGTTTCATAAAATAAAATGTGTACACTTCCTAAGTATACTATGAATTCATATTTAAGTATGAAAAGTTAATTTTTTAAAAATATATTGTTTAAGTAAAAATTTATTTTATTTTCTAAAAATAATTGACTTTTTTTTATCAACTATATTTTCAAAATTTGGTTAAATTTGTTCAGCTGTAGTTATTTTTAGAATTAATTACATATGATGGTTGTTAATCTTTTTATAGATTTACTATTTTTAAAGTTTGAGTAAAGTATTTGCATTATATGTAGCCAAACATGGCTAAAATAAGCCAAATTACACATAACCCACTGTGATATTAGTCAACTGATAAAAAATTATACAAATTTAAAAACCCATCTATTTTGTTTCAATATGGAATTACACAGAAATTCTGACTGTCAAAAATAATTTCAAAATCAACGGGCAGACATGGAGTAAATAATGATGATTTCCAAAGTAGAAGCACTTGGTCTTAATTGTTGGCCATTTTATTATGGAAGCACTATAGACGCAGCAAACATTACTTTCCAGGGCAACATATATACTCAAGAGCCAAAACATTATGACCACCCCTACAATGAACTTGCCTGGATGGTATGGAAGGCACATGATCAGGTGGAAGTGGTATTTAATTATTGCTGGTGATTCTGAAGAATCATTCTTTCACTTACTTCTGTGTGTGATGGGAATGGCTGCAGATCTAAGCAATTTTGATAAAGGGACGATTGTAATGGCTTGAAGGCTCGGAACAAGGCCGGCAATTGGCCGACGCTGGGCCTGGGAACATCGCAACTGGTCCATGAACCAGTGGGAGAGAGTTGCCTGGTCAGATGAATCACACCAATGGCTGTGTCAGGACACACCATCTTCCAGGCAAACAGTTGCTCCCTCAATATACAGTAGGTCATACATAGGCAGGTGGTGAGGGTATTATGCTTTGGGGGATGTTCTGTTGAGGTAGAGCAGATCATGAATGCTACAGGATATCTGAACATTATTGTGGACCAGTTGCACCCTTACATGGCCTCTGTTTTTCCAGCTGGAAATGGAATGTTTCAACAGGACAACACCCCGTGTCATAAGGCTAAAATTGTGTTGGAGTGGTTCCAGGAACATGATGCTGAATTCCAGTTAATGTCCTGGCCACTTAACTCACTGGATCTCAATCCGATAGAACACATTTGGGATGTCATGGAACGACAGCTCAGAGTTCAAAGACCACCAATTTGCAATATCTCAGATTTGTGTAACCGTTGCTTAAACATATCGTACAATCTGTCTCCTGTCATTTACCAAAGACTTGTGGCATCCATGCCAAGGCGGGTTGAAAATGTGTTGCGCGCCAAAGGTTAGGCCAACTTGTTATTGACAGGTGGTCATAATGTTTTGGCTCTTGCGTGTATAAAGTGGGTACTCATAATTTAGAAGCAGAGACCCCCACACTTAGACTGCTTTCACCAGAAGTATTGTTTAGGAACTTGGAGAACATTGTAACCACGATCATATTTTACATATCCTAACTGCCATTAATGAACACAACAGATCTTGGGCCAGCTCAACTTGAATTTGAGATCTGAGAATAATGATCTATACAGTGTCATGATTTCGACAGAAGCATATAAATATATATATATATATATATACATATATATGTGTGCATCTTTTTATAAATTATGTAAATTTTAGCTAAAATTGAATCAATTTTTCAATTTTCACACATTATTAAATTGACAAATCCATTTTTTTTATTTCATTTACATGTACCAAAAAATGTAAAAAATTCTTAATCTATCTGTAAATTTGTAAAATTAACCCCAAAATGGTAAATCTTTCAAATAATCTATAAAAGTTATACTTTAAGTCAGTTTTTATATTTTAACCAAAATTATACTAATTAAGGATGAAATGGATTGTGGCTTCATTATATACCAGATACCCAATATTTTGAGCTACCTTGTCTGTCAGCAGATACAGATATCCAGATATTTTACTATTTGATATCAGGCATTAAAATTTTCTATTTCCCTTTTTTGTCAGATATCTTGTACTAAACAATAGTCGAAATAACTCATTTCAAAAATTATAAATTACAAAACATTTAAAATATATCAAAATTTAATTTACACAGAATATCTATTTAAATATATATCAATAATACTACACAGAAAAAAAATTAAATATTCCTCCTTTTATTCAAAATGATAAATTAAGTTCACATATTTAAAAATATATGGTAATTTAAGTGAGGTGTACTCTGAATACTAAATCAATTTTGAAAAATTCATAGGTAGATAAAATTAATTTATGAACGAATGCATCAGAGAGTAGACTCTCTTACTGTTATAGCCCAGCAGACATTTTAAAGGTCTCCTTCACTTTCAGTGATCAAAATTTATTAAAGAGGTCTCTAAGTATTGAATTAGTAATATAGCCTTTTTCAGTGGGGTTTAGTTTCAAAATTAATAAACCAAAATTTCTTAGAAAGAGGAGAGAACATGTTTGACCTTGTACTTCTCCCTCTCACCCACCTCCAAGTTATGGGAAAATCTATGTTTCTCTCTGCTGGAAGTTTTTTTTTTCTTTAATCAATCACTATGCCATCCTCAATGGTTTTTTTTTTTTTTTAATTTTCAAAAATTCCTAATCCATTAACTTACCAAAAATTTCAGTTACCAGATATCTAGATTTTTAGCTTGGTTATCTGGAAGGTACTGGATAACAACAGGATAACAATTTCATCCAAAATGAAGAAATAAAAATTGTTATTTTTGTGAGTGAAAGTTTGCATGTATATATTATACCCAAGATCAAATATTTCAAAACCTCAAAAATTTCATCTTATGAATTTTATTATTTTACACTTTCCGATCTTTTTAATAAAAATTACTTAAAAAGCTATTTCTTGGTATCTTTTTCTATTGTAATGTATCATTAAAAACATTTATTTTTGCTTTTAAAAATAAAATCCCTCCCTTCTTTTAACAGCTAACAAGTTTTATGCCCAGATGCCATATATATATATATATATATATATATATATATATATATATATATATATATATATATATATATATATATGTAAACCAGCATAATTTAATCTGCCAGTTACACGAAATTGTAGCCCCTATTGTTTCTACTTGCCCGGGCTTCTAGGCAAAAAGAAATCTAAATGCTATTAATAAAGATGATGCAGTCAGGTTATTCTATAAAAAAGAAGCAGCACAAGTCAAAGTGGAACTTAAAATTTTATTAGCTATGAAAATGACATGGTGCTCATTCAAATTCAGAGAAGGGAATGATACATGAAATCCTTTTGCTTTTACAGAAATGGGCCCTACAACAAGACACAGAGACAAATTCCTTCACAAAGAGAGTAGCTTAGTCAGTGCTTTCAACAGTAAAAAAGGAACTTAGATCATTAAAAAGAGTGAGCTATTTTATTGAAATAGCTGGAAAATGTGGTGAATGGACAGATAATTTGCATTTATTTCAGAGTTAACTTTGAGAGACTGCTAAAAGGATTTTAATTTATGGGCACTTCTTTAGATAAGATATTTTATAGCAGGAAAAATAGTTTGAAGGAATAAGAATGGGAAAGAGGAGAAATTTTAAAAGATATTTTAAGTGTAATAATTTTGACAGTACACATATATATATAATTGATGGCTCAATATATACTACTGCCATATAATGCATTTTCTATATAAATATTTTCATATTTTTTATGTAATTATGTTAACTGATCAAATTTGTAATTATATGCATTTCCTAGAATTATTAAAATATATAAGAGTATAGAAATAAGAAAAATGGTTTTGAAGATCAAAATAACAGTTTTATAACCTACTAAAAGAAATAAGTAAAAAAGAAATTTATAAAGCTATTAATAGTCTCTGAACTTTACCTATACAACAAAAATTAAACTTACTTCAGATGCAATTAGTTCCAGACCACAAACTTGTCTTTGTTTCTCTTCTTGGACAAGTTTCCAAACTTCTGGATCATCCTCAGACAGTGACTCAGTTCCTTTCCAGAAAGAACTAGCATATCTTTCAAGACATGGTACAGAGTTCTTAGGACTTGCTAAACCAGAATGAAAATTCTGAAATTTAGAAATAATGAATAAAAAATTTATTTTATAAACAAATCTGAATAATTACTTGAAATATACAATTTTTTATTATGCTATTTCATTTTTATCTTATTAATCATAAATAATTTACGAATATCTTTATTAACCCATTAACGCCCAAATTATTTTTTTTCGACATAATGACATATAATTCATAAATTGGGTGTCTTTTACTATCAACATGAATATTATTATCGAATTTTATCAATACGTACCATAGTTTTTAAAAAATATGCTGATCTAAAAATAGATCACTGGGCGTTCGGGGGATATATTTTTGCAAATACGCAACAATCAGTAGTACTTCAATAACGAGGTAAAAACGAACCAAATAGATAAAAACTAATGTGTTTTCTTTTAAAAAACGTTTATTTATCCAGAATTTCACAATATTACAGAATGTACTTAGTAACGTTCAGTTATTTTAAAATACAAAATTTTAATGTTTCTACAGTTTAGTGTGTAATTTGATGAAACATTTCTTGCATAAAGTGGCATCGCATTTCACAAAATATGTTAGGGACCTTCCTTGGCACCCTACAAGTCGACAGCTTCCCTTTCTTTGTCCCATATTGTAATCCATTCTATCAAAGCGAACATCATCACTGACATTAGCTGCTAATGATGAAGGAAAACTGTAAGGTCGATCTTTCAAAACCTTTTTTCTGATTCCCAATTTTAGATATTTTACAGCTCTTCCGAAATCTTTTATGGACATAAAATCACCTTTATGTGCATTTTTGGGCAGAATACTTGCATTCACTACAGCCATATCAATTATTCGAGTGATTAGACACCCAGTACCATTTTTTACCTCCTATTGCTATGCCGTGTTTCTCTAGAGGCCAGTCATGATGGTCTCCCATATGTTTGTTATAATTATTTATTAAATTTGGTTGTGGGATTGATACTTTTTCTTTTTTCTCAGAAGACCATCTTTGAACTTTTGATGTGTACCCAACACTATCAAAGTGTGTAGCAACAGCCACGCTCTTATTGTCTTTCCATCTAACTATCGTGATTTTATTTTTTAGTCGAACCAAAAATCATTAGTATCACGTTGCATTTTATCAAACTCCTTTGAAGACTTTAGGGTGCATTTCTCAGTTCTAGTGTCTCTTATAGTAACAGTATCTCGGAAGCCCTTTTCATGTAAATTATGCAATAAAAGATGACTAGTGAAAAACTTTACATGGCTAGATGGATTTGTTTCAACAGATAACATATTCAGTACAACTCTTTCTCCTGGGGACCCTAATGAACGAGTCTCATATAGTTTTTTACCACAAAACAATGAAAATTTATAGCAGTATCTATTATCAACCCACATTGCCTACAATTTGTAGCCAAACCATATTGGTTTAGCTCTTATGAATTGTTTTAAAGAGTGATGTTCATAATACCTTATAATAATCTCATACATAGAAAGGTACATGCTAAATATCCCCTACTGTTTAAAATTTTCATTTACTATCTCCAATGGAGCGTGTAAATTATTATCATCTATTTCCTTTTCATCTGTGAATTCATCTACATCAGGTGATATGGCAATAATATCCTCTTCAATTTGTTCAGAAAACAGATAATCAACTGCATCCTGAACGTTATTAAATACTTTTCGACTCATATTTTCATCTAAGGTGAAAAAACACAATATTACCAGATAGGAAGGGAAAAACGCCCGAACGCCCAGTGATCTATTTCTAGATCAGCAATATTTCGACGCTAATTTTTACTATTTATATTTATTTTAAGATATCATAGCTTTATATTCTAATAGCTACATGTATGAAGATATTAAAATGCCAAAAAAAGTTTAAGTTACTGTCATTGCTTAGCTGTTTTCAGGGTTTATGTTAAGAAACGTCGAAAAACTACGGAATGAAATGGTGATTCAAACTTTCTCTTATCGCTTTAGATCAATAACCAAACAAAACAAAAAAAACCACCTGTTGGTAAACAGGTGCATGCCTTGTCTTGCCCCATGTGCAGTGTGGAATGTGTGGGGTGGGTTGAAGGTCATCTAAAAGCGAATTTCCCACGCTATGTTTAGCGATCTAAAAATAGATCACTGGGCGCTAATGGGTTAAACTGTTCTGCTTTGAGCTAATTTATACCATTACATCATCAAGTCACATTAAAAATTAGAGCATAAAATGGCTTCATATGAACATCTTCTATAATAACCATTAAGGTATTAATTAAATTATGGTTTAATCTTTTAAAAACCTTAGATCTTGCTATCGAGAAAATACTATTTAATTCTGATAAAGTGTTAAAAGTTTTGTTTCCTTCATGTCATAACACTCTAGCATGCACACACACACACACACACACATATATATATATATATATATATATATATATATATATATATATATAGAGAGAGAGAGAGAGAGAGAGTGTAGAAACTAAAAATATTTTACTGAAACTAGCCTCAAAATAAAAATATTTTCATATTCTTTCCTTGATTATAAAGATTACAAATTTTTAAAAATGTAAAGTGAAAAGATTACAGAAGATGATACACACACACACACACATATATATATATATATATATATATATATATATATATATATATATATATATATATACATATATATATATATATATATATATATATATATATATATATATATATATATATATATATATATATATATATATATATATATATATATATATATATATATATATATATATATATATATATATATATATATATAATGCGTGTGTTAACATGTCAAATGGATACTAAGATAATGAAAAAGAAAAGAATAAACAAAGACATGCTAGCAAGAACCTAGATGTAGAAATTATATTAGATACATAACATTTCTATAGAGACAAAGAAAAAGAAAAAAATGGGAAAATAAATACAGAAAACAGATAACTTAAAGGAAAGCTAACAACACTTTCCTGGTGACAGATTTTAGTTACAATAGATTGATAAAAACTTAGAAAAGAAAAATTATATATACACATAACTTTAATAAAAAAAAAATATATGTATAATTAGTTTTATTTAGAGGTATGATAATTGAAAAATGTATAAGTTTCACAATTAAAATAGTCATAAAGAACATAAAAGCCTTATATTCTAAACAGATTGTGTAGATGAAAGCTGTTCTAAAACATTGATAAAGATAGGATTTTTAAAGAGTTTTATAACTAAAGAACAATTATCTTAGTTTTATATAATATTACTAAAAATAATCTGTTAGATACAATATCAGAAATAACCTGAAGATCACTAAAATTAAAAATCAAAGCTACTTCAAAATTGTACGACATAATAAATAATTTCTGGACTCTCTCTCTCTCTCTCTCTCTCTCTCTCTCTATATATATATATATATATATATATATATATATATATATATAAATAAGATAAAAATTTAATCATTAAAAATTAGTAAAATCTGGAGCTTCAAAAAAAGCAAACATTTTGCAGAAATCTTAAAAAGAAATCAAAATAACTAAAAACTAAGGACTAAATATAATCAATTGACAATATGATACATTATTCTGCAAAATATTTCTTAATAAGAAATGTTGTTATTACATGGTTTCAACACATACTGTAAATTGTAATTTTGAAATATATATTCAGATTATTAACAATAGCTTTTCACTACAATAACAATAATTTTTTTTTTTATAAAAATTTATATTTGACATTACCTAAAATTTTGTTTACACTAAAAGTTAAATATTTTTTCTGGTATTAGTACATTAAGTTAGTTATAATTAGAGCAACACACGTAAAAGTTTAAAATACGAATTGCACACTGCATAGAAACAATGTCTAAATGTTATGATTAATCGTAAAATTCATTGCATTCATGATGGGTGTTAAATCTTTTCTGCTTAAACTACCAGCTGTCATTCAGTTAAGGTCATTCAAATACACATAATTTGATACTGCGCTAATTATTAGAGTAATTTAAGTTATTAAAAATTTCTCTATGCAAAACATTTTTAAAAGGATAATGAATAATACAAATAGGTTACATACCGGCCTAATGAAAGTTTTAACCGTGTTTTTACACAACACCCGTAAAGCCATGATTCTTTAGAGAAGAGCAGCTGGAATGCACAGCGTCACAAAATGAAGAATCACCTCGCATTATCAGCAAGTGTCCTGGTAACATGCATCTGCTACAGTATCAATATTAAAACAGGTTTACCAATAGTGGAGCACTTACGTCTGACAACTGTGTTAAAATTTTTACGTAATAACCGCGTTGGATTTATTATCTTTTACACATAATTTTCTCTTTGCAAACTTTACATAGAGATAAAAATAAGCGTCATACACATAAATTCATTGTTAAATTATACGATATACAAAGAGTGCATATCAGTAGTTTATAATCAAAAACAAACTTGTTTACAAATCAAACAAAATCACGTGGTCAACAGACGGTCAATCACCGGAGAGTGGTGACGTTTCGTTGGTTCAAAGGGTTGCCATTCTTTAAAGCGATAGTAAACCGTTTATGAAAAATCAGGTTTTTTTTTAACCTATCTAGGAAAGGGGTTAGATGAAAGTAGTTAAAATGCTAATGTTCTTTACAATTAAAAATTAAAACAGTGTTCTTCAATCATAATGATTGAAAGGACATGTGTGAATATCATTTGATTTCAATAATGGTTAGAATAGCTAAATGGAACTCAATAAACCAAAGTACCATTATATGAAGTTTATTCGCCATAGTGGTTCTAAATGATATAATACTAGCAATATAATGGTCAATTTTCTCATATTATGTTAATTATAAAGGGTTTTAATTTTCTTTTAACAAAGATATAAAAGTGTTCATAGCCCGACGAGTTGTCACAGTTGCAAAGATTAAGAAAACACTTGATACATAAATCATTTATTCACAGTTATTAGGCATTATTAAAACAATAAAAAGTAAATGTTTCGTTATATTACTTTATAAGAAAACTTCGATCTTGATTCTTTCTCTAACTAATATTTCTAATTAATTGATCTTAGTAAAATGTGGAAAAACTTTTAAGAAATTACACTACTTAAGCAGGATATAATAAAAAAGGTATTTCCTGACTGATCATTCATGTAAAACTCAGTTGCTATTAGAAAGCTCTGTTATAAAATCATTTCTAATAAAGTTTTGAATTCGAAATTTTTAGGAGAAATTTTTACAAAGTGTTATTCCAATTATTTATAATTTGTACTTAGTGCGTGATAAGGGAATAGAGTGTATCGAGTGGAATAGTAAAACTAAAATTTTAAAGCATCTTTTCTTATAAGTAGAATCATTTAAATACTTAATCCTTTCTCCTAAGATAAAACATAAATTTTTGATTTCTTAATCAAGCAGTGTCACTATATTTGTATTTATTTTATTCTTCGAAAATCTGTAAAAGTATAAATGGGTTGACGTCATCTATGATGTCACTTAGATTATAAATAAATAAATAAAAATGATAAAGGCAAATTTTGCAGCAAGCAGATATAGATAGCACAGATAAAATAGTGGTAGTAGATAATTTCGACCACTCTCTGTACCTTTTAAATCCATTGCAATTTCCGAAAAGGAGATGAAATCAAGAGGTGGTCATTCTGCCTAATTCAAAGAACATATATGTTCATCAATGGTCTTATAAACATAGTTATCATTTTCTTTTTTTTAATAAATAGATGAACTTGAAATGATTTTCCCCTCTGACTTTCTTTAAATAATTATTAAAGACAGAACCGTAGCCAGAGTCTAGTTTGAGGGGGGGGGGGGGGCTCAAACTGGATTGGACCAATAATATTTTTTACAATTTGATCACTAAAGAAAAAATAAAAAATTAGCAAACAATTGTATATTTTTTAATATTAATAATTTAATAAGAGTGTTAAAAATTATATAAAAATTTAGTATTATACAGTGGAACTCCATTTATAACGTATTCTATTTATCCGTTTCTCATTTATACGTTTTTATTAGTTGCACTTTTCAATTTTGATCTCAAACTATCCATATGTAGTTTAACAGTAAAAATTTCACTTATAAGATTGATCCAAATCTCATATTTCATTTATACTTTGTGAAAATTAGAATTAATCGAAATCAGCTCTAAAATTACGTTCTTCCATTACACTAAATGCACTTTTTACCTCTCTGAACTGTGATCTTACTATCGATGTATATTCAAACTCTTGATGCAAATTTAGAGACTCGAAATTGCTTTCGATTAATGAATTAATTGAGTCAACAATTTGCAGAAGATAAATACAGCAGTTATGATGGTGACAGAGAACCTTCTATCTCACCATCAAATTTTAGGCAATATCTGCAATATCGTGAGTAATAACTCATAGATCTTTTGTACTGTGTCATGATACAGAACAAAAAACATTTCAGTATTTAAATGCTATCAAAAATGCTTTATTAAATGGAAAGGGAAATGTTTCCCAGGAAACAAAAATTTTTCATTTAAGTCATAGATATTATTTTATGAAATCTGTAAGTTTGTTTTACTTTATTTTCATTTTGAGACATTTATGCATTATAAATTTCATTTTGTATATTTAATATTAAAATTGAAACATTATAAGTACAGCAATATAACATTATGTTAATGAATCGGTATTGTATAATCAGCAATTTAAAAGTAATATTTCATTTATACGTTATTTTTTCTTAGTAGCTTACAGCTACCAAGAAAAAAGTATGTAGTGTATAAGCGGTACTTCAATGTATATTTCATGCTTACGCTTTATCATTTATACATTTTTCCGTCAGTAAATGGGATTCCACTGTATCTCTAGAAGTCTATAAACAATCTTGTGTATGTTTCAGCAATAAATGTATAAAACAATCTGGAGCAAAAATGCTAAAAATTAAAATATAGATAGAAACTAAAAAATTTGAATAAGTATGCAGTTTCAAATATATTTGATAATGTACTTTTATATCAATGTTAAAATGCATTATATTAAACTCAAGAATTTCAGAGATGCAGTAGGGAGTTTGGCTGCATGTCGAGCATCATCCGCTGGGAATGGAACTGGTTTCAGATATCGTTTAACCGATACAGATTTTTACATTTTGTAACAGATAATAGAATATATAAATCTATTTTTTTTTCTGTATACAATACTTAGTCTTTATTTGTTGTATGGTAAAATTAATTGTTAAAAAAAATTCTAACAATTTTATGACAAATTCATAGTATTATTCTCGTGCACAATATTAGTTCTCTAAATGCCAAGCAATTTCAATCAGTCCTATCTTATTCTTGAATTATTCACATTTATTACCTCATTTCAATCATATACAATAATTTGCATTTCAATTACTGGAATTCTTTCTGGAGTCTTTTGCTAATGAAACTGACTGTGTATCACCTTAATAGCTTCTACTAATTAAAGTACTGGCCTTAGACACTTTTAAATATTTCCTTTAATACTTATTATATCGTCTACAATCATTTTCAGGTTTCTAAAAACAAATCTGGGGGGTGGGTCGAAGCCCACTGTTAGTATGGTTGATCATAGTAACTATTTAGAATCGGCTTTACGTAGTACGTCCCAATCTAACTAGCCCTAGGACTAAGGCTTCACTTGAGGTGGAGAATTTAGCTTATACGACTATGCCCCACTTTGAAGGAACTCCATATTCAAGATAACCATGTAACTTAATCTGTAAGCACATTTTAATCAAAGCGAAAAAACACAGAATCTGCAAATGTTGAATGGCATAAAGATTATTTTGATACTCTCAACATCGAACTGCGCAAGAGAAATGTTATTCTTTTCATTAAAGGACTTACATCTGCCTGAATAACCTTGATTAGTCGATAAAGATCTTCATCACTCTATTTATTAACACTAGAATGTAATAAATACAAAAATTAAATTTTAATAATGCTGTAGGCGACTCTATTTTTAAAAATTGTAAGAAAATGTTTAAATATTAATATATTAATTATGCTTATACAGTATCTTTTTTGTCCGGAAAGGAGAACTCGGAGGGGCGGTTATTTCATTTATGTTATTACAGTAGAAATATGTGTTTATTAACCACTTTAAAGCAAATATATTTTGCTTTTTTGTTCAAATATTGCGTATATAATTCCTTGATTTTGAGAAATATTCCTGTCATTAAATATTTTCGAATGCAGAAAACTAAGATTAGACATCAAAACGATATAAATTTACACCAATCTTCATAAAATATTGCTATAAAGTCATTACAAGACCAATTGGGGGGTCCCCAGTATCCATTTGTGTAGAGGGACCCTTTTCTGTAAATCGGTCCCTGACTAGCACTTCTAGCGTTCACGATTCAGTATATTTTCCATCAGTTAAAAGCTTTTAAATTGCGATTCCAGAGATTTGAGGTTAATTTGTCTCATTAAATATTCAATTTAAATATTTAGTATTCTTTTTTTAAATTTAAGGACTTTTCTTTTTTAAACAGAACTACTATGATACGATTATATTTAAGGAGTGAGCAAAATATCTCGAGTAATTTCGAAAGCTTATCACTTAATGTTATGCAGAGGTAACATCTGATAAGATATAAAATTCGTGCTTTATTGCTTTTTTTTTGAGAATTTGCTCGGGTTCTTATCACTAAATAAACATTGTATATGTTAAGATTATCTGTAAGAATGTGAGTGCTGAAACTGTCTTTCTTATGTATTTTTTAAAAATCTCTATATAGTTGTGTTACTCGTGTGCTTAAAGAAATTAGTAATTTAGAAGCAAAATGATTAAAAATCCCCTTATGTCAAGTAAAATTTTTCTCTGGTGTTGGCGACTCATCACTACTTTGCTAATCCAGAAAAACTAGGAAAAAAAGTTTAGAAATTCCTGTAACATAATTTTATATTTTGAAAAGTTGTTTTGTACAAAGATTTTCATACATATGAAATGCTGCAAGACGTTTGGAAACATTGAAATTATAACCTTTCAAATCTTAAATCTGAGTATATTCTTTAACATGGTTCAGATGGCAATTATATTGTCAATGTTTCATATAACCTAATTTAAACGAAACTTAAGTGAAAATTTACATATACTCAAAACCTTTATTTATACAACATATAATTAATTAAGTATCTATCTGGCTTATGGAGTAAGACATAACCTTTTAAAATCTACTAAAATATTCCAAAGCTCTAAAACACGACAGAAAGTTTTATAACCATTTCAGTCATATAACTCTTCTTCTTTAAGCGTATATATGTAACACGAGGAAAATTAATCCACCGGTCACAACTGTATTAAACCTCTATTGTATTGTCCTTGCTGGGCAAGGAAAAGCCTAGACAGCTAGATTATTGAAGTAATATGCAGTCCGGCTATATTGAAGAGAACGGTACAAGTCCGAGTCGATTTTAATTTTATTTACAAGCTACTCAAAAAGCCGTGTTTAACTGTCAAAGGCAGGTTAGGGAAAATCATGAAAACACGTGCTGGAATAGGGTTGGATCCCACAAAGGCACAGAGAGGAAAAGCTTTCTCCGGGAAAGGGAAATTTAGTCAGCGAATTTCACTCCCTACTGCCTTCTTTTGTGTTCTCAACAGTAATCAAATGTTTATTATTGTGTGTTTTTTACGTGTCTAACTAAAACCAAGAAATGGATTTTGGATCATTTCTCCCTTTTAGTAAAATAAATGTTATATTTAAGAGCAACTAACTAGTGAAGTGATTAGTTTTTGTTGTGTCACGAGAAAGCCGATGATACTGAGCCACTTTGTGGTAAGTAGTGTATTAAAAAAAGGGCCCAAATAAACCAAAATGCTTTTCATGTGGGATAAAAGGTGTCAGAGGTGTTCCGGACAGAGAAGTTTAAATACTGGAGCGATCCTGCGTACTGGTTAAGAAATGTCTTTTAATTTAGATTTTATACTCATTTGGGAATCAGTCCATATTTATAATTCATCAATATGAAATCACATCATTTCGGTTGTAGAAGGATTACATATGAAGAAATGATTACAAATCATTTCTAACAAACAAATAACTTTTATTAACATTTCAACAACTTATCTGATACCATCATGTGAACAAGGCTAGAAGTATTCAGAAAGAACGAAACTTTACAAATGTTTTTATGCTCGGTGCTGATGCATCTCAAGCTGTAAATTTGTGTAAACTTCTTCTGCAGCTGGACTGTAAGTTCAGCCATTGTGTTCTGCGATTGCTACTCATTTTACCCCCACACACATTGTATTTATATGGAAGTATGTTATCAATAATGTATGATAAGAAAGTATTTTATGGAGTAATATGTTACATCATATATTATTTAATGTTTCTATCAATTTTTTTTCTATGACAAACAATTTATTCATTCCTCTTGACATATCTCTTTGCACATTTATGACATACATCTAGACGGGCAAAATTATTTAATAGTAATTCTGAAAATTAAAGATGTCTTTTAGTTTCATTAAGCTAGTAAATTAAAGAATCAGTCTATGGGAATTCTACTAAACGATGCTTCTCATTCAAACTTCTTAGTTCTGTGAAAAACACTTTTTTCTAAAACACTCCAATTTAAAGAAAAGATGAATTTAGGGGGATGCTTTCTGGAACCAGAGTCCATTCGTTTGAATTCCAATTCTGAAGTGGTTGTTCGGAATCAGTTTTAGGCAGCTGTTTGTCTGAATACTCATCAAGTTGCAATCTTGATAATTTTACATCACCTATAGAAATTCTACTGCACCAGCTACGATTGCATTTATAATAGGACTCAAAACACAGAACGTCTGTATTGTTGTGGTTGTTCTTCCCACTCTATATATGTGAAATTTTCTAAATTAAGTGATTATCAGAATGACGTAATGTAATCGTTATGAACACTTTGTGCTTAGTCATGTGATTGATACGTGTGCATACATATTGTTTATTTTACAAAATATTCATTACTGCTTTACGAACACTTAAAACTCTTAAACACTTTTAGGTTTGCTGACGTCTCAGAGATGGTATATCTCCCCCCCCCCCGTCGAAATTTAATATAAAAAACTTAGATAGTTTTTGCTATACAGTTTAAAAACTCAAGCTATTAATATTAAATCACATGTATTCATTTTGGACAGATTATTTAAATAAGTATTAAACATTTAAAACATCGGAGAAGAATAGGAAAATGCTGCTGATATGAAAAGAGAATATGTTGCCACGAAAAATAGTTGGCATCTTGATTTTAAAAGAATAAATAAATACAAGCATTAACATGAATCCTTCAGTTCTTTATATTTTTTGTTCAGCACATAGCTTAACAGAGCCAATATTTTCAATTAAATTACATTTTTTTAAAATTTAGTACAAAGATGACATGTATTTTTTACCAAGTCCGTGAAGATGGTCAATATTTATTAAACGAACGTAAAACATATAAATTAAAAACCTTTATGTGATACTAGATGATTCAGTAGAATACAAATGTTACCATATAATTAAAATGAAATATTTGAGCTATTGAACAAAATTTCCAATATGGCTTACGAGTTCAACACCCGTCAAAAGGTAAATTCATCCTTGAACAAAACTTAAAATTATAATAAATAGAATTATAAGTAGAAATAAACATTGAATATGTTACATATGGAAGCCTACTGCATCCCAAATATATGATTTTGAAGCAGATGATAAAATAAATATTAATTCCAAAACTTTCTTTTAAGGTTAATTTTTGCAGCTATGATCTACTAAACTTCTATCATCTATTCAGACCAGATTTCAGTCGTTAAACAAATGCCATCATGATTATGTATTAAATATCAGTATTTTAGGTGTTATGTTATTTCATCTGAAATTGTTATATGCATTACATATATGAACTATAACTCGACATAAAAAATTTTAAATTAAAAAAGTATCCCTTATTCAACATTCTTTTGTGTACAAGTGAATTCAGAATTCTCTTGGTATGTAGATCATTCGTACGTAAGTTTTAAATTTTAAATGCAATGAATAGGTAGAAGTGAAGTTGATATTATAAATACTTAAATATAATGCATTCCTTGTATATGAATTATTTAAACAATTTTAAATAAAAAAGTTACCAGATTTAATATTATTATGTAGAATCTTTATTAATATTTTGTTCAAAAATATATAGATATTTTACATTACGAAAAATTTTACTATCATATATTGTTGAGGAATTCTACAACTTCGTCGATATACTGTCGGTAAACTCCGTGGATGACATGTCCAGCTCCTGCTACTGGTACCAACTTGGCTTTGGGGAAAAGTTTACGAATATTGCTTTCGTCTCCACCTCTGAAAGAAACAAAGAACAAAAAACGAGAATAGCAGATATCAAAGAATAAAATAACCAATAAAGTCAGTTGAATATATACTTAAACTCATCATGCATTATCAGTCATTTGTTTATGAAGAAATTCATGTTTATTTGCTATATTGCTCGATTTGTTCTAATTTTACATTTATTCGTAATTGATATTTATTACATAATGAAACAGATATTTCAGCTATACATTTAAAATATTAATGCATGAGTCATTTCTGAAGATTATACATCGATGAATATGTTAAATATAAGTAATTACGGATTGCTCAACGTAAAACAAATATGAAATTGAAATAATTATGAATTGAAATTATTATTACAGTCTGTCCTTATTAATGATAAGCTGTCAGTTTAAGCATCACACGATGCTGTTTAAAGAAAAAAAAAAGAACTTCTTCAAAACGTTTATTCGAACATAAGCACAGTGCTGTAAAGTGAAGCTTTTTAAGAGAGAGAGAGCTATTTGTCATTTCGATCTATGTGCCTGCTGAAAACACACTAATGTGAAATTATATAAAATCCAATGTAGTCTAAAGAAAAAAAAGTTCCCTTACATTAAAATTTTATAAGATCAATGTTGACTTATGCATGTGAGACTTGGACTGAGAAAAGTCTTGAGAATTATCTTTGGAGATATAGAAATGGATGGTGTGTTACTGAGAAGGAATATGGAACTGTATTGCTCATATAAGGGGCCAGATGTAATTAATTATATCAAGGTGCAAAAGTGCAAAGAACGAAATTTGAAGGTAACTTAACAGGGATGGAAAGAGACCGCACACTCTCAAAAAATAAAATAAAATAAGTTTAAAAAAAATCTCAGCTCAACTAGTATTTAAAATTTGAAAGACAAAGAAATTTAGCTCACTTTCCCTTCCTGTTTGTTAAAAAAATAAGACTAAATAACAGAAGCCCCCCCCCCAAAATTGTGCTACTATATGATTAAAATAGTTTTACATAAATAATAAAACAATATGTAGTAGCCCCAAAAGTAAGAGATTTAGAGAAATTTTAGCAGTTACTTAATTAAAAATCGATGTCTGTGATAGGCAGTGAGCACACATTCAAAAATATTTCATGTTGTTCTCAGGTTATACTTTTCAATTCCTACATATTTTTATGGTGGCGTTTATTGCATTTTACGATTTTAGAAATGGTAGAAATAGGGTACAGAGTGTAGATTAAAAAAAAAGGGGGCTTCGTCATTTTGCTTTTATTTTTGCCTCTTATTTTCCCATCATAGTAATATAGAAATGATTTAACAGTTTCAACTATGACAGAATATCCATTAAAGTTGACAATAGTAAATGACGTCCTTTGAATAGCAAATAATAGAGAAAACTTTAAAAAGTATTTGAATTTCTCTTGAATAAGAGCTGCTAAACACTCTAAAATGCCTAAAAGGTTTGAACTATTTTACAGATCCGAGAACGTTTTCATTGAATTTAAGAGAATCAGAGGCAAGTTTTATTATGAATTCTGAGTGCTGATTATTACTTGGAAATCTGTAAGGCAAAAACGATCTAAAACTTCCTGGAAGTTATTAACTATGACATCAAAAGTTAGTTTGGTACATAATTTTAATTAGTCTTCTTAACAATTTATGACTTAATATTAGACGTCTATATGCATTATAGATAATTTCAACACATAAGTTTGTGTAACATATTTCATTAAAGTGAAAAAATTGAGTATAAAACGAATGAAAGAAAAACATTTGTTCCAGTTGTTAACAATGCAGATATGCTCCTCATTTTGTACAAGGTTTGGTTTGGTTTGAATAGTTGTTTTGTTCACGAGGTCCAATGAGACTGGGATCTACTACTTTAAAGCCTGTTACGAACATCCATGAAAGTAGCAGAATTCAAACCCATTAACTCCTGCAAGAGCAGCGTTCTACCAAATTTTCTACATGAAATCTCGAAAAACAGATATAAATTCATACTGTATGGAAAAAATTGCAAATTAATTTAGTTACTTACACATCGAAAGGAGATTTCGCTCCATAGATAAACAAAGCAGGTCCATTGTATAATCCGGAGCTTGGGGTTAAAGTTTCTTCAACATTTTCTAAAGTTTTCTTTAGTACGTCGAAATTCATTTTATACTGCCATTTGCCATCATCGAAACGGAGAAACAATAAATCATTAAGATTTCCTTCAACAGATTCCCCAATCTAAAAAAAAAAATTTAAAAGTAAATGTATTTATATGGTTTATCTTTGGATTTGCACTCTTACTTTCATTTTAAAATAAAATTTTGTTCTAATTTTAAAGAAATTATTTTTAAACATATATACTTAACAACAATCTGGAGAAGGAGGGCATATCTCATATGGAGTGGCTGGTAGCTTTTCGCTACCTTAATTGTTTTGTTAAACTTTGGGAAGACTTTAGTCTACACGTCTACCACTACCTACTTTTCCTTGTGTATGTGCACGTGTTTTTACGTTTATAACCTCTAGCCAGTTTCAGAGAGCTAGAAGCTGCTTTAATGGTAGAATGGTCTTTTCGATAGCCGATTTTTTTCATTTAAATCACGAACAATTGATGTAAAATTTGCATGAAAGTCTGAGGGTTCTTATGGATTACAGTCTTATTTAAGTAAGTTTTGTTCACTTGTTTTTCGTTTTAACCCTTTCTATCACCGCAACTATGATCTGAAAAAATATTTACTCAGTTAGAATCCATCATTGTATGTATATGATTTTTTTTTTTAAAGTTTGTAGCATACAAAACAAAAATTTATCGTCAAAAACGTATACCTAAAGCAAATAAAAATTACGGTATACACCCTTTATAAATCTCCATGCGAAAATTGTATTTTCCATAAGAAATTTGAACTTACTTTAATGAAAATGCTACTTCTAGACATGTCTGATCTTTTAAAAATTAGCTCATTCATAGTTTTTAATTTCAGAAGCAATCGCGTGAAACTGATCGAAAAATTAATAAAACTTTGATATTTATGAAACTTTGGAGGCATAAATCTAAACTTAGTATTGCCTATTTATTGAGGATTCAACGTACAAGTTGTTGAAAAATAGCAACAATCTACAAAACCTTCTATTAAAGTCCCCCATCACACTTCTTGTAATAATGCTTTGTACATTTCTTTTAATATATTCAAATAAAAAAATTGCGAAAAATACCGAAACGTGTAAGAAGTGACGAATTCAATTTCATCGATGAAATATATTTCTTTGACTCTTGATACGCGACTTCAATTGTACAGGCAGCAAAAGTATAATGTTTGACATGCGTCGTCAACTACGAAGGAGCTTTGATTATAAGGCGATTTCACGCATTAGGGCAAATTCTCAAATTATGACAATTCTGGCTTTAGTTTCAAACGGAAGGGCAGTTTATTGTTTGTCTATTGGCTGTTGTAAACATGAAAATGAATGGGAAGGGCATTATAGTAGTTCGTGACGTTGTGACAAATTGCCTTATTGTTTACTGATAAATCGACAAATGCTAATAAATGGTGCTGGGCTAAATTCACAATGTTCGAGACTGGCAGGTGCAATAAAATATTTCTTTGTTTACCCAGATATCCTCTCAATGGAAGGTTGGCTCATGACAGAAAGTTACGGAATCGGGATCAAAAATACACATTCTTGAAGATGATAAAATTTAAAGGGATTTTACACCTTGGCATTATGAACGCCTTCTATCCGTTATGATACGGATAGGAGGCCTGTTGTGAAGTGTCGAATTAAATTGTCCAATTTTATAAAAAAATTGAAACAGTTAAATAAAAAAATGTCTTACTAACGTTAGCTAGCTTTTCCATAAGGAATTGTGCGATAGCTTCTTTAGCTTCATCTTCACTGGAATTTTCAGGAACAACTTTTAATGCTTCTTCAAGAAATGTAAATACTGTTTTCACCATAAGGTTAGCTTTATCGGTAGCTCCATTTGGTCTCATATCTTCTACGACTAATGAATCCACTTGCTCAGGCTAAAAAAGAAATAAAACCAGAAAACTAAGTTTGAAACACACACATATATAAAATTATTGCCCCTTAAGTTCCTCAAAATTCTGCCAATTAGCGTTTTACTTATCTTAATCTTAAAGTTATCACCACCAAGAATAAGTAAAGGATATGTATAAACATTTTGGCATTCCTTCCACACTTTCTAATTTTAAAGTCTGAATAAAAAGCTGCAACGTGCTACCTTTTCTTTCCCTTCTCTAACCCTGATCACCCTGTAAGAACTGCAGATGTTTTTGATGACTGTTTAAAGTATTAATTGGCACCTCGCTTCAAGTCATTATTAGCCGACGTTGATCTTCGTATGGGAAGAATATAGAATATTAAAAACACCGATAAGATATGAAAGATTAACAATAAATTAACTGACAACCTAAATTATGTTATCGACGGTGGGAATCTTTACTTGGAGTACATTAGCCGCATCTGGCAACATATGATGATGATGATGTGTGGATTGATTATTTAGATTACATAAACTGAAATTATAGAAGTTATTCTCGTGTTCAGATACAAACCAGGAACGAAAGATGCAGTCCATAGACGATGAGCTACAGGTAATTTAACAACTTCCAGTGTCGTATCAGTTGCAGAACAGAAATTTTTCTCGAATGTGGAGAATAATCTTTTTAATTACTACAAAATTTAAGATAGCAACGTTTTCTGTTTTTCAAGCCCCTAGTGAAGTACATGTTTTGATCGTTAAAATGGCGAAAACAAGCGGTGTCAAGACGACCAGTTGGAGCGGATTTAATTTCACTAGCATTCATTGCTGTCTTGAAGTTGTAAGCCTACATATTGGTTCTAAAGCTGCCTTTTGGTACCGGAATGTAGGTTCTTATCGTACTGGTGGCATGGGTGTAAAATACATAGTACAGAAGTTATCTCCCGAATATTTCATTAAAATATCACTGTCATGTGTCCATTTTACTAATTTTATTTGTATTTGCATTTTTACTTGTATTTGTATTTGCATCAGCCTAGTGGTCATTATACAAGGTGTCCCAAAACGACCGCATAAACGCTGCACAGATAGATTACTCATTAGGAGTACATAAAAACTGCCCAAAGTAGCGTACCTGTACGATACATAGTTTACGAGAAAAATACGAAAAACAAAGTATGACGTCATTGCCGGTGCAAGGAAAAAAAACACTTTATGGAACATATCAATTGCAGTATATGCATGGGCATACTCCCCAACAGTTCGTAAGGCATTTTCATTACACCCGCCGTACATCAGGTACATGTCGCAGTAGTCACGAACGGAATACATGACCACCATACGAAGACCACCAGTAGTCGCAAGATGCAGCCTTTTAAATACCAGTTCAACGGCGGATTAACGTCATTCCATGGCGCGCATGCATGACGCGATATGAGCGGCGAACGTTTTAAACATTATCGTCTGGAAAAAATGCAAATACTGTTGTTGATATGTCCAATAAAGTGTTTTTTTCTTGCACCAGCAGTGACGTCAAACTTTATTTTTCGTATTTTTCTCATAAACTATGGATCGTACAGGAGCGCTTCTTTGGGCAGTTTTTATGTACTCCCAACGAGGAATCTAGCTGTGCAGAGTTTATGTGGTAGTTTTGGGATACCCTGTATATATATATATATATATAGATATATATATATATATATATATATATATATATATATATATACATATATATATATATAATATATATATACATATATATATATATATATACATATATATATATATATACATATATATATATATATATATATATATATATATATACATATACATATATATATATATATATATCTCTATATATATACATATATATGTATATATAAATATCTATATCTATATCTATATCTATATATATATATATGTATATATATATGTATATATATATATATGTATGTATATATATATATATATATATGTATATATATATATATGTATATATATATATGTATATATATATATATATATATATATATATGTATATATATATATGTATATATATATATATATATATATATATATGTATATATATATATATATGTATATATATATATGTATATATATATATATATGTATATATATATATATATATATATATATATATATATATATATATATATATGTATATATATATATATATATATATATATGTATATATATATATATATATATATATATATATATATATATATATATATATATATATATATATATATATATATATATATATATATATATATATATATATATATATATATATATATATATATAATGACCACTATAAGTATTTCACCCATTACAAACTTAGAATTATATCCCTGTTGGATAAAGCATACTCCTTATGCCATGAAAGAAAACAGCTAAATTTGAAAATTAAAACGTTTGAGTTTATTGAGATAATCCATCTTCGGCATTCTGGCACTAAACCCTTTTTTCCTTTCGCCAATACAAAGTAGTGAAAGAGCAAGGGAACCAGTCAATCATAAGTGTTAAAAGTATATTACTTGGAGATGCTAAGAATAGAAACTAAGTTTCGTAAAATAGTTATACAAGATTAGTTAAGCTAAGTAGAATTAAGTTGGTGTTCTCGTGGCCGCCAAAGTTTGCCAGAATTGATGGAGAAACAAATATATTTCGCCAAAGGTTGTCATTTTAAGTATAGAATTTCCAGAAATTTATTTTACTACATAAATATGATTAAGTTGATTAGTTTGGTTAAAATATCCTTACATATATATAAATAACATTCATATACTACATTTATTTCTGTCGATGCACATATGCACATCATGTTTTGGGACAAACCTATAACTTTTTGTAACAGAAACTATTTGCATTCATATAAAGGGAATGAAAAGGATACTGAAGTTAGCTTACATGTTTGAGAGCAAAATGAACTGAAATTTTTCCTCCCAAACTGTGTCCGATTAAGTTTACTTTTGGGATATTCCTCTCCTTCAAGAAGTGCTCTATGTCTACAGTCATTGCTTCTACATCAGAGCGGTCATTCCAGGGACTTTCACCGTGGTTACGTAAATCAACGGCACATATCTAGATCATAAAACAATGAAAGAAATTTCAAGAAAATTTCTTAATTATGTAATTCTTAATTACTCTTAGTTATACACAAATAATTAACTTAAAATTGTTTAGGAAATCATGTTTAATGGTTTAATAAGAACACTGATTCATTATGTAATTCCTTAATATGTAATAGTGTTCATGTTGTAGTCACTTTTTAAAGATCCTCATGTATAACGATATATATGGCAGTGATGCGTAAATTGATTTACATTAACAAAAAAAATTATTTTATTTATTCAATTTTTTTACGAAGATGAAAGTGCATTACTTTATCAAGTATTGTTTTCAGACATTTAAGATGCAAAATACTCTGCCTACAGATAATTTTGATTAACTTTTTTTTTCTTAGCAAAACGATTTTAAAAGGAATTAATTTCGTATTCACTTAAGGTGACAGTGGACTTCCAGCTGATTGAAAATTGCCTAAAAAGTTATGTTTCACAATCTTGTTGAATTGTGAAATATAATTCAGAATTTTAAATAAAAAGGTTTTTTTTAATATTTGTCATCCTATAATTAACTTATTATTATTTTTACAACATGATATGTAGTTATTAATTATGAAAAATGTAAACTTTAATATATATATGTATATGTTTTATTTTAAGAACATTTGAGATATTTCAGGTGTATCTCTAAATCTTACAATACTTGAAATTTATTAACTATATTCCTTATAACGCATAATATAAAAGTTACTTTAAATTAATATTCTTTGAAATGTAAAATTTTTCAAATCTGTACTTAACCTAATTATCATATATATATATATATTTAATAAAAGGATATTTTATACATTTTTATCTTTTATCTTTATATTTTCTCGATATGCTTACAATGAAAATTTTTTTCTAAAGTCTAAAGGTTATTCTCTAAATAAAAATAGATATATTATATGTAAGAGAAATGCACATGGACCATTTTTAATGAATCTACTTATAAAATAATTAGGAATTAAAAGTTTAAATAATATTGAATTTTCGAAGTTCAACACCATTTACTTAAATTTATTACAAGTTGTTTTTAAACACATATATTTAAAATAAAATAAATTAGATTTGAATAAACATTCTCATTTTAAAACCAAAGTACCTACTTTTCTTCCTGTATCAACAGATAACATTTCGTAAATGGTATTCCAATCAGCAGAATTTGAAGTCAGTCCGTGAAGCAATAATATGGGACTTTTACTAGGATTTTTTTCATTTTCTTTTAAATAAAAGCAAAAGTAGTTTAGGTCTACTGGATCTATTCTAGTAAAAAAAAAAATGAAAATGGTGAACTGAAGGAACAGCATAATCAACGAGAAAGAATATACACATATAAAAGTATTTAGTTTTCTCTTCTGACTCGAAAAAAGAAAAGATGTTAGACTTTACAATTTGGGTTTATGGATTTGAATTCTAGAAATAAAAATAAATTTTTGGATATTTAAATTCTATGTACTGACCAGTTAGCAGTTAGTACTGTTACTTAAAAACATAACACAGCAGTTAATTTTATATACCCATATAAAAATAAAAAATTAAAAAAAAAAAGTTTCATGATGAAAATCAACATTTTGGTGAGTCTTACTTTTCATTTTCAGCAGGAGCACAAATTCCAACATCCAAAACTCCAAAGAGAAAAGCGAAAAGAATTCCTTGTAGAATCATACTAAAACAATACAAGAAAATATTAGTTAAATACATTTTTGCAAGTGTTTATTAAATGTATAGGTAATTTAAAATGAATTGTTAGTAAAGAAGGTATTCGAAGTTAGATGTTATCATAGTGTGACTATTTTAACAGGCCAGTTCATTTATTTATAAAGGTACTGTATAGCCTCGAACACTCTTTCATATAACTTTTATAATTGTGCCATTAACTCTATTGCATATATCTCGATCATTTGTACACACGCCCAACCACTGATTATCGTAAAAGTAAAACGACGTTGCAAATATAAGAAAAAATTTAAATTGAATATAAAACCAAAAAAAATTATGAGTACCCCTTGGTTATAAGTATGCGTGTATAGGAAAGATAACAGAACCCCACTAAATTGTAAAGCTAAGTAAATTAAATCTATCTTTATAACGGGAAGTCTAATCTGGTCTGGATAAGAAAAATAAGTAATGAAAATCTGCATTTGTTTGACATAAAGAAAGTAATGCGTAAACCGTGAATTGGAAGAAAATTTTTGTGGGTCACCAAATTCAGAGAAATTTGTAAGTGATAATGAAAAATATAAGGATTTTTTTCAACAAGTATTAGGTACCAATAAAACAGCGAAATAACGTTACATGATTTGTAAAAATAGAAGTATATTTTTTTTTCTTTTGGCAAAAATTCTACGCAAAATGGAGAGTCGCAAATTAAAGTGCAGTCAGACTCTGATACAGAGCCACTATCTGTTCAGATAAGAACTCTGCTCTATAACGGGTTTGATGGTATATCAATTTATGAACCTATGTCTTTCGATAAAATTAAATTTAAACTTTATTTTACTCTTTTACTTCAGAAATTCTCTAGATTAAGGAAACAAATATGTTCATTCATAAATACGTGAGTTACATATTTACCGTTTAAAAATTTTGTGGTATAAAGCAACTTAAAACACAAGTTTAAATTCTTTTTTAAATATTATGTTTTAAAACTAAGAATCTGGTCACTTTTTTTTTTCTTTTTTTTTTTTTTTTTTTTTTTTTTAAAATCTAGTATCTAAAAATTTTCGGTGTTTGTCTATAGTAACCTCCGCTTATTTTGATTCCTCTGTCTTGTCTTGGAAGATTGTAAATAATTATCTTTAGTGTGGTACTCAATTGTCGTGAGGGAATTCTGACAATCAGTTAATAGTTAATTTCGTGTGAATCTCTTCTAATGGAAATTTGATTCAAAGATCCTCACTACTTTGATAGTGTTGCTTCAATACAAAAGGAATGTAAAAAGATCAAAATAATGCACATTGGTACAAATTATTATTATTAATGATAACAAATGACTTTTGATATTTTAACTTTTTTATAGCTAATTCTCAGAAAATAAACGAATCGTTATAGAATATCGAATTCGACCCAATTTTATTTGAAAACGGTGAAGCGTGTAAATAGTATTCTCTACAAATTGAAATCAGTTAATAGTTAATTTCTTGTGAATCTCTTCAAAATAGTCACACTATAATAATGTCTAACTTCGAATACCTTCTTTACTAGATACAAAGGGAATGTAAAGAGATCAAAATAATGCACATTGGTACAAATTATTATTATTAATGATAACAAATGTCTTTTGGTATTTTAACTTTTTTATAGTTAATTCTCAGAAAATAAACGAATCGTTATAAAACATCGAATTCGACCCAATTTTATTTGAAAACGCTGAAGTGTGTAAGTAGTATTCTCTACACAGCAATTATTTTAAAGGAATTAAAGCAAAATACAAAAAGAGGAAAAATTCTCAAACAGTATCACAGTTCCTGCTTGTGCCTGGAAAATATTTTTGGTATTTTAACGGGGTTGGCGGTGCATCGATTTGGTTTGGAGCGCTACGGTCTACTGTTTTGCACACGAGGGCTAATGAGACCGGGACCTACAGTTTAAAGCCGATTCCGAACGGCTACAAACATCCATGCCATCAGCGGGATTCGAACCCGCGCACTCCGGTTTCGAAGAGCAGCGCTCTACCATTCGGCCATCTTTCGGCAGGCAGTGCACCGAGGTGGCGACAAATAAACGAACCGTAGTTTGTGTAGCACTGATATAACATTTTATGTCTAGTAATATATTACTTATATTTTACAAGGTGAATTAAAGTTTTGTCTTGTTTTGTTATTCCATCTAGTACAGAATAAAGAACAGTTAAGGTATCCGTCTACGTTCGGGGAAATTTTTTCTTTAAACGTAGAAACTAGTTCATGTTTTTACATTTTTAGATTTATTTTTTATATTATCATAGAGAACTGCACTTAAAAAAATTATTCCTGTAGAAGTTTTTATAAAATTTCTAATAAATAAAGAAAATTTAGTAAAAAAATCGGGTTTTTTCAAAAGGTCTAATTTTTTAATAAATTAAATTATTTCAATATTTTTTGATGTAACACATTTCTTATACACTGGACTAGTGAATCACCTAAAATCTTCGCTTAATTTACATTTGGTAAAAAATTTTGGTCCTTCAAAATCATACACATTGAATTTTTAACGAATTTTCATTACCTTTATATCTAACTTTGAGTGTAACATTATTGAAAATTATCCAAATTTAAAGCTTTTAGGTCATTCACTAGTAAATAATATCAAAAGCATTCATAATAATTTTCAACAACATATTTTAAGAACTTTTTGAGAAATCACATTTCAAGTTTCAACATTTTATTAAAATACCGTTCTGAGAAAAAAGCATTTGGAGTTTATGAAAGCAACTTTAACTATTAAAAAATTAAAATACATGTTTAAAATTCCCCACACTTTCCTACTTCAAAACTTTCTAATTACCAAGTTGATAATTATTAAAAATACTGGAAAAATGTTTAAACTAATCTTCATGAAAATTTAAAACGTTTTGTCCAAAAAAAAATGCTCTTTAAAAGACTTTAAATTCACAACTTCCAGTTCCGAAGCCGCTACTTCCGTTTTGTTTTGACAGCTGTCACTGATGTTTAAACAGCTGTAACTTTTCTTTAAAATGCCGTAGAGAAGGAACAGAAACAGATTTAGAAGCCTAAAAGTTGAAATTTTACAATAGAGAAATAAAAAAAATTATGATTTTTGGCAAAAAATGACGTTTTAAGCGTAAACAGAGAGATACTTAAGAAATCACTGAATTAGAAATAAGAAATGTTTAGAGCAGTGGCGGTAGTACAGCTATCGAGGCCCGGGGATGAAATCTCCCTGGGATTTTCTTTACTGGAATAATCATTACACAAAATATCAACATACACATACACATATAAATATACATATAAAATTTAACCCACTAAAATTAAATAGCTGAAATGATTTGGAAGATGAACAACCCCAAGACTAAAGTAAAATCATCTCACATTTAGCAGACAAACGTATTTTAAAAAGCTTTCAAATCAGTTAGTATAGATTAAAAAAGGTTTTTAATTTACTTTTCAAAATAAAGATATCAAAATAGACACTGCTGCCCTCCTAAAGTTCGAGTCTATTTACAAGAATCTGTTCTTAAATTAGCCAGATATCATAAAATTTGTCCTTGTGGGGAAACTTTAGATCTTTCAGAGAGACATTTTTCATTTTACCTACTTAATTTTACACGGCATTTTTCCTTAATCCTCTGCGTTACAGTATACATACTTAAAAACTAAGGGGTCTTCAAAGACCTCCTCTTATCAGAGACCCGGGGTGGTACTCCCCCCTCCTCCCTTATGGCTGTGGATTAGAGAATATTTGAAATACAGATATAAAATTAATTTCTAGTAACACATTTTTATTTTAAGAGGTGAATTAATATTTTGCCTCGTTTCGTAATTATATATTGTGGTTTTTAAAGAATAGATAACAATAACAAAGGAAAATGCAGTTATTTATACAATTTAAAAGCAATAACAATATTTTGAAAATTCGATTTAAAACTAGAGCTACATTATTTGTGTTAGTAACGCAAATGTTCTGACATACTACAGACATACTTTACCTTTTGTCTTATATCAAGCTTTCTACCCAGTTCGTTGAATGAGCTTTGATGCCCTGTGTATTTATAAGTACTTTCAGCAAGCAATTCATGGCTCCCCGAGTTCAAAGAACAATGATTAAAATCTCAATCTTTATCAAAGATAAGCTGAAATCAATTGTTTGGGATACTAACAAAAATAATTCCTTACTCGAAGAAGAAAGGGGCACCATAATGAATTAGCTTCCCTATTAGTTTACTCTAATGAAAATGGAGATTTATTTAATTTACACATTTTATAAACTTATAGTAAAATTATGGATTTGTAAAGAGGTGAAGTACATTAATTTGATAATCAAAGTTATTTCGCTAATTGAAATGTTATTTATTGATATAGTTTAAATAAGTATATAGCAATTAAATACATAATAAAATATTATAACGAACGATATTAACTTTTCAAACTCAATAAAATAAATTCATAACTAATAATACCAAAATAACTATCATGGAATTTCATGTTTTCACTTAGAACACTGTAAAAAAACACGTAATATTTAGCAAATTTGTTCTTTTTAAAATAATTCTAATTTAGATCCCCAGGTTGAGATGCTGGGTACGCCCATGTATGTATATTTAGGTACATATTGATTTATAGCGCCGAGCATAAAATAGACGATCATGTGACAAACACTCTTGCTTCTTGGATTATTCTAAATTATGTTTTAGACTTTAACTATTTCTAAGTTGTTACACGTTTCTACACGTTTTTTCAGACTAATCAATATTGCTTGAGCATTCGTACGGCATTGATACAATAGATACAATGATTTAGAAGCATTCCGAAGAGCCACAAACGTCTACATGACGAGTTGTAGTCTGCTGACTCCTGTAGACACTATATTTTGTAAAATTATAAAGTGCCACAATTTCAAGAATGCCACTGTGAGATTTGAATCCACGAACTCCGGTACCGAAGGCTAGCACCCTAACCAATCGACCATAGTTCGGCACGCTACAGTCAGAGTGATATTATCTGTAATTGGAAAAAAAGGGAAGGGATGAAACATTGTTTACATAACTAACATTTTTACGTTAATGGAATTTTATTATTTTAGGATTATATCTACGATTACTTTGCCATACTACAGTTTTCTATTTTATTAGTATTTTCAACCAATGATGCACATGATTTTGTTAGCATCTTACTATACAATCAGCAGATTTGTTGCTCTTTTTATTTTGGGAACCCCATACAAGTTGGGGAACATCGCTTCCTATAAGGAGACAAAACCCAAATACATCCAAGCCTTACTCAGGAATTGAACCCAAACCCATCAGGTGGGAGCACAGTACGCTAACCACTATACATTCTGGGCGGATATAGTTTATAGATAATTTTAATAGGTAATCAAACACATTTTCTCCCTCTTTTTGCTATTGAATTTATTTTTCTAAATGTGCTTGCTCTTCAATTTTGGAAAGGTCATGAAATTTCAAAATCAATAGCAAATACAGAACCATCAAAATGATAGCAGGCGTCTTTTAAGTATTAAATTACTGTTTTGTGTTTAAATTTAAAAAACAGTACCGATTTTGTTTTACAGTTAGCACTAAATTTGTTTGGAGAGCTACGGTCTGCCTTTTTGCTACACAAGGTCTAACGAGACTGCAGTTAATACAAGAACACTGTCATATTTTTGTTTAATATTTTTACTACTGTTATGACTGTAAGATAATTTAAATTTATTTTAACCCTAGAACGCTATCTTGTTTTTGTCAAAAGTGTTTACTATAGTTACATCTGCAAGGGAACATTTTAAAAATTTATTTTAAAGCAAGGGGAAGATAATAATATATACGCTTTCATAAAAAAATATTTAGTGCACATTAATGTTATTTACAGCCTTCAACTGTTTATTATTGTAATTATAAAATCTCTCCGAGATGTAGCGATAGCATTCTAGGGTTAAAAAACTCGAATTAATGTCTGTTACTATTCTTCTGATACTTTTACACTAAATTTTTAAGATGCGTTTAGGATTTAAATATTTGAGTACTGAACAGTAATTTAAATCAAATGCTTGGAATTAAAAGCAACAATTACATCACTAAAAATTACTATTATTGTTACCTTAATTAAATTTTGTCCATTTTAAGGTAAATATTCAGATTAATACAGTAGTCTGTTTTAAAAATCCCGTTTGCTCAAAATCCAGGCGTTATCCTCTCAATATCGAACGTTTTAATCAATATATTGAAACAGCTTTAGGTACACCCGATGTTTTCTGCTGATTCATACCTTTCATCTTCTATACTCAGAAGGTTGCTACCGATAAATGTGTTATCTGTTTATAAGATTTAAGAACTAAGCAAAGATATCTTAACAAATAATCTCACTCTTTTGTTATACTTTTGAGAGAAAAGTCGAGATTTTTTTAATCTTTTTAAACCCTCTTTATCATATGTTACAACCATGTTGTTTGTCAAACGATAGCGTTTTCGCTGATTCTGCTTTAATGTTTAATTTAACTCATTCTTGGTCGGCGTTGCATATCATGCGTCGAAGAACAAAATTGTTTCGCTGAAATTGGATATGCAGATACTGACACGTTATGTTATATATCGCAACTGCTTTATGTATTTAAATAGATGAGAGTGGATATAAAGTACTAGCGTAAGCGGTATGATGTGAAACTGTGTGTTAATTTTTCACACACTTGGTCGTATACCAAAGAAACGACTAAACATATTTCCGATATTCATAACCAAGATTTTTTCCTTGATAAAGATAGCAATAAAATAAGCTTTAAAGAATTTCAAAGTAGTTTTTAGGTTCTCGTGACAAGGATGTGTTAAAACTATTTTCATGGTAAGATTGTAAAACCATTTTCTCAAGCATTTTTACGTGTTTTTAATAATTCTTTTCAAATAGATATTTATATAAATATCTCAAAGCAATAGATTTAATAAACACAGTATCCGAAAATATTTTTTAAATTAAGACATGGGATAACTGCAAGGAAAACTAGATATCGGTAAACAGTATTTCACATGTAGTACCCCCAGTACTTCAAGTGATAAACTGCTTACTGGCAAAAATATTTTGCGTTTCCAATTAAGGATAGAACATATATTAATTTTTATTAATACAATTTTTTTTTTGTATCGGGAATTTGAAAACAGAAATTCGACAGAGAAGATGAAACAAAGATTTTATAGCCTTGTGATTCCGAAACGCAAAATACTCCAAAACTCACATTCCTACGGCAGGTTGACCGAACGATGGCCGATTGGTTAGGATGCTGGCCTTCGAATCCCGCAGTGGCATGGATGTTCGTAGCCGCTCGGAATCGGCTTTAAGCTGTAGGTCCCGGTCTCATTATCCCTCGTGTTGCAAAAAGTAGACCTTAGCACTCCAAACCAAACCTATGGCAGGTTGCTCAAAGTTTACAGCAGAACTTTTACCAGTAGTAGTTAAGAAATTACGAAAAATTGCTCGTTTTTTTTATCTCAAAACTGTAAATTGCATTTTTGGATAAAATGTGTGAAAACACAATATCTTGGATCTAAAACTGAGTATATATATATATATTTTGTGGATCAATGATACTATTTATGAATCAAAATATAAATCAGAATAAATAAGACGTGATAATCAGAAACGTGAGATGCTTTGAAAATGAGATAACCACAGCACACACACACACACACACACACACACAAAGTGTTATCAGTATGAGGTACGGACAAAACTATAAGTGGTTAAATCCATTTGAATCAATATACATAAGTATATTTTTCATCTGCTATCCTCAGAATGTTTTTATGTACAACTTTTACTATGAAGAAATTTGCGTAATATTTAGAGCACTGCCAATTTAACTATTTTTGAAATCTAATCATAAAAATTTATTTCAAGAACAAATTTTTAGGAATTATTTTCATAACTATGAAAAACTAGTAAATAAAATTTATGTTTTTTAATTGTTTTAGACTTTTACTATTTTTAATTCATACAGAATATTATTTCGTAGCTAAGGGCCAAACACTTTACAAGCAAGTTAAAGATTTAATACAAAGCTTCAATGACAAATTGTTTTATTTGATTCAAAGGATTGTGATGAGGAAGAAACTGCGAACTAGATTTCTAAATATTCCAAATGTTGAAGGACTACGGATGCTGAAAATTCCAAAACAGCTTCCCAATGTACTGTTAAAGAAATACCAGCTATTATTTTATACTAGCATATAGCCCATCATATGACGAGATCAGTAAAATTTTTAATTTTCTAGAATTCTAAAGTACTCTATAAGGCAAGTAAAAAAATTGTTTGTTTATTGGCTGAGAATTACCCTGTACACGTTCAATAATTTGTTTATTTTTACTGACCGCATGTTAATTGACAACTTTAATTTATCTTGTCATATTACGCGATAGGATGGACAGCAAAAGTTTTAATATTGACAGTGATTATTTGGCGGTATATATGAATGATGTCCAAAATGTAGCGAATCGATTGCAAACCGTGTGGTTATGTATAAAAAACAAACACACAAACGAAGAAAATTCTTAATTTTCAAAGATATAGAACTTAAATGCTAGATATTTATTAGTACGGGAAACAGACTTCTAGACTTTTACGAAAAGAATTTGTTGGTAATACCGGTGATAAAATTTTCATTACAACAAAAAATAATCGATGATTAAATTTAAAATTATCACATATGCACCTAATCTATTATTTAATACAAATATAAAAGAAAATTATTTACGTAATATCTAAGTTCAGTGATAAAACGTATGAAAATAATGATGACGATATTTAAATAATTTAAACTAAGAAATGATTAAAGGAGATGGTTAGAGGAATGATATCATAATGTAGAAAAAAATGTTACTTTTACCTATTTATTATTTCATAAATTGATAAATTCAATGTTCTGCTCTTAACCGGAGACAACAGAGCTTGAAATAATGGCGTTAAACACTCGAAAAGGAGGGAAGGGGTGGATTTCGAACATTTTCGAATTCGCTTTGAATTTTGCTAACCCTAACTCATCAACAATACAATATGGATGCTCTATCCATTCCAGGTACAACCGCTACATAAATTCGCGGACAGACGGACAGATAACTTAGGCTATTATTATATAGGGGATTTTCCCAACACTTAACGGCCCGATAAAAGGGCAACTTTCCGGAAAGGATAAAATCTGAGAAAGCAGTAATTTGGGAAGGTAAACCTCAGCGGGATATTCATTTTCAAATTTTCTATCAAAATCTCAAAATGGATATTTAGAACAGTTTAAAACTGGCCAACAAACTTAAAAAAAGTAGCATTCCTCATAAAATTGTGTCGCAGATGATTATAGGACAGTGCCAAAAATATTTTACGTGTGCAGTTAGATTCTGAATAAAATCCTTCTAATCTCCCCCTAAGAGGACCTTAACGATGGCCAAATGATTGGGGATTTGATCTTCGCCACCGGAATTCGTGGGTTCGAATCCCACTGTGGCATGGATGTTCTTAGCCGTTCGTAATCGGCTTTCAGCAGTAGGTCCTGGTCTCATTAGCCCTCATGTTACAAAAAAGTAGACCTCCGCGCTCCAAACCAAACCAACCCCCCCTCCTGAAGAATGATAGAGAATTTTAATGTACCACATGCAAGAGGACACAAGCTGCAATTGCATGAACACAATTTGCGTGCAAAATACATACTAAATGGTGATATTAAGTTTCATTTTCTTTCAATCACCATTTGATGCTTACTCCTGAAACAAACTTCTACATTTGCTAAATAATAATAAAAAAAAGAACATGTTGAGACAGTAAAAGTAGATTTCTCCGAAATATAGTTTCAAAATATAAAAATTTATATAAAAAATTATATAAAAATAATTTTGTGCAAAATAATCAGTTTACAATTCTTATACTAACCACGTATGTATTCTTTTGTAAAAATACGCTTTTACGTCATTAAATTTTCATTTTACGATTTACATTTAAAAGATTTTTACGTTTGAATTAATGTATTCTAACTTTCAAGAAAATATATTTTGATTGGGGTTGCACAAACCGTTAAAGTCTGGCAGCAGAGGAAGAAATTTCCTAATTATTTAATGTTATATAATATCTAGATCAAAGTATTTAAGGCTGGGCGCTTAGGATCATTATCATGCATGAAAACTTAATTTTCGTTTAAACTCATTTGTACAACCAGAGCGTAGTTTTTCAAAACATCAATATAAAGCTGATAATTCTTAATACCTTATATGGTGACTAAATTCCCGAATTAAGCACTTATGCTGCCCAAACCAGCACGTATCTACTTTTTTTTTTTTTGTCTGTACTAAATATTTGGAGGCACCTTCGTGTTTGGTTTTCTCCACACGGTTCGCCTGTAGTCAGACTTGGAATTGTTAAATTTACGTATTGCTTGGTGCGTGATAAACGTAATTTTAGATTATTTTCGTTTTAACCCTTTAATGCCCAAGTCATTTCTGCCGATTACATTTCGGAGCCTATCTTAAATCTAAGTTAATATGGACTGCACAGAACGAAATAAATTTGAAGATCAAACAATTTTGAATACTAGAGCATGTCACGTTAGTGATCAGTTGTCGTTTTAAACAGAGTGACATTTATAAAAAAAAGGAAAAACTTCCTGAAAAAAGATTTATTTGATATTGCAGGTAAAATAATCTCTGCAAAATTCTGTAGTGTAATGGAAAAAGCAAATTTGTCATCATCTCAGTCTGTACCGGCCGAAAAAGTAAATGTATGAGCGCTGATCGAAAAATCATAAAATCTAGATCTAAATGAAAAAAATATAAATAGAAATTACTTGAAAATTTCGTAGATTGTTTATAAGATTGCCCATTACCTACTCTCAAAAGGAAAATTTGTTCTAAGAAAACATAAAAACTCTACAAGCTATTTTTTAGCCGTATCTAAAATGATACGTCAGGCATTAAAGGGTTAACACTATACTTACGGATAGTGACGTTTTCAGTTTTTCTCTATTCTGTTGCCAAGCTTAGGAGCTGTCAGTTTTGTCAGTCCCAAAAGTTGTCTCAAAAATTGTCCCTTTCTTACTTTTGAGACCAATTTTTGATATTTACTCCCCGATTGCATTTAAAATCTCACCAAGCTATTTTGTATAACTCATTTGATCAGTGATATCAGCAGTCATAGAGAATATGAGCTACTTAGTCAAGAAATGCCTATCGAAAATTTGATTTTCCTTTCAGAGTACGAATACTTTTTGTGTGCTCTAAATTTCCTCAATTTGGTAGTTCCTTCTTATAAAAAATATCGCTATTATTTCCTTTTTTTATTGTATCTGTCTTCAGAATATCATCTGAGCAATGCAGAAAATTTGAAAATAAAAAAAATTATAACAACCCCCCTTTTTAGATTAAATAACTTCTACGCTTATTGTAACTTTATTAAGCCAGTATTCTCAGTCAAACTGATATTGTTAATAAAAAAATATATGTATTGTTTCATCTCGTCTTCAAAAGGGGTATATGATTATAAAATAAAATTAAAATATAAGTTTAAAATAAACCTTTGATCGATACTGTATTGACTAGCAAAATACAACTGTTACCGTCAATCGAAACGAAACATCTTTGATAAATGATCTGCACATTTTCAATGTCTTAGAATTCCGTAACCCGTGACATGCCAAATTCATTGCTGAATAAGATTTAAAATGAGTAAAATCATAGGTAAAAATAAACTTTGAATATATTATCCATCAGAACCCCTCTCCATTCCCACTTTCAAAAAAGAGTTTTCTGAAGCAGATCATGAAATGCAAAAATTGCTTTTAGTTTTTACAACCATATTCTAGGGTAATTGATATCAACTACTGAGTCTAGATTTGAGCAGTTAAACGAATTCATACATAATTCCGTTTTGTATTAGATACCGACATTTCGGGTGAGGTATTATTTCATCTGTAACCTACAGATACAGAAGTACTTTACAGATAATTTAAAATTATCACCAATTTATCAATAAAAAGATTGTCCTTTATTAGCAGTATCCCCTATTCCCCTTATTGTTCATGCTGTGTAGATGTAATTTTAGAATTCTGGGATTATAAAGAAATTTTAAACGTTTCTGAACTTAAAACGCTATTACTTTCTAAAGGAGAAGTTGATATTATTAAACAAAATGTCACTTGTATATGCATTATATGTATATACATTATTAAAAATTTAAGCAAAATTGAGATCTTTTGAATAAATATTTATTCTTAAGTTACCATATATAACATTTTTATAAAAAAAATCTTTATTAATATATTGTTCTAGAATGAATGTATATGAATCTTTTCATTAAGAAAAAATCTTCTAGAAAATAAATTATGCTATCGTATATTGTTGAGAAATTTTACAACTTCGTCAGTAAACTCTCTGTATGCTCCATGAATTACATGTCCAGCTCTTGCTACTGCCACCAACTTGGATTTGGGGAAAAGTTTCCGAATATTGCTTTCGTCGCCAGCTCTGTCAGAGAATAATCAAAAAATTAGAATAGCAGAAATTAACATGTTAAAATAATGAATAAAGTCGGATGAAATTCAGTATCAATTTTAAGAATAGGTTCTTTATTTTATGGTCTTTCGACACATACATTCCAGTTATGAAAATATGCTATACCTTTGATGTTGAAAACATATTGTGCATCAAATATTTGAGGACTAGTGTTTTCTTAAAAAAATCTTGTAAAGTTTAGATATTATCAAAAAATTGTTTTAGCGATCATGAAAAAAATTATAGCTACTACTTAATTTCTGAAATTTTTTTGTAAAGAAAGAAAACTAGAGATTTATATTTTATTTTCTCTTGACGTTTACTAAAACATATTCAAGTAGTTTAATACCGAGATAGAGAAGCTAAACAAATATGGCAGTCTACTGCCTTATAATTAAAATAGCTTTATATAATTATTAACTCTAAATGGGAATCTACCCCAAGAGCGAGAGATTTAGAAAATACTCTTGACAGATAGTAATATATAGTTTAGCAGTTTCAACCTCAGCAAAACACCCATCGAGTCAACAATAAAACGTCCTTTGAATCTCTCAGTATTTCAGAAAGCTTCAAGAAGCCTTCTAAAAAGTAGTTTTCAAAAGAGCCATGATGGTCATGAGGATACCACATTATATTACGTATCTCAGAATTTTATCCAATAAACTGTCCAAAAGGATCACAGTTAAGTTTTTTCTAAGATTGCTGAAAACTGATTAGATCACTAGGAAATCTATAAGATAAAAATAACAGACATCCCAGGAAGTTATTAGCTATAATACCTAAGAATATTTTAGTACATAACTTTAATCTTACCACCAGTTTAGCCCTAGATCAGATTAGTTCAATGACTGTCAAAAAACGACAGATCTTTTTCAGTTGCTAATAATGCAGATATGTTTTACATTTTATACATGAAATGTTACGAAACAGGTGAAACTTTATATTAGATAAGCTTGTAAATTAAAGTAGTTACTTACACATCGAAAAGGGATTCTGCTCCATAGATAAACAGAGCAGGTCCTTTGTACAATCCAGAACTTGGGGTTAGGAAATCTTCAGGATTTTCTAAACCCTTTTTTAGTAGATCCACATTCATCTTATATTGCCATTTACCATCATCAAAACGAAGAGCCAGTAAATTTTTAAGATTTTCTCCAAGGGATTTGCTGACCTGGAATAAATTCAACCTTTAACTATTGTGGACGTAATTTGTGATCTCCAGCTGTTCAGTTTAATCAATATTTGATTTGATTTGGAGCACTACTGTCTACTCTTTTGCTACACGATAGCTAATGAACATGGGAAGCATATTTATTTGACAAGAACAGTAAATTACTAAACTTATAATCCTTATGGTTATAAAAATTTGAGGGTAAGACAATGATAAATACCAACCAAACCTTGAAAAATTACTTATAGACAAAATTATGCATTTTTTGTACTCTAATAATAAATTAAGTTCTAATCAATTTGTTTTTATACCTGGTAAAAGCACTACTGATGCTATTTTTAAAGTCTATAACAGAAGTAAGCAACGCGGCGCCCCCGACCGATTTTTAATGCGCCCTCGCTCGATTAATGTAAATGTATGATAGCCAGAGAGATATACTTACTCTTGTCAAACGGCGATATACAGCAAGTAGTCAGTTGAGTTTAGCATTGGGCATAGATTAGCAGTTTGTTAACCTTGAGAGTATCTAATAACACGCACATATTTTTTGTTAGTGTGTGATCGTATTTCGAATAGACCACGCGTAGACCGTGCATTTAAAACTACCAAGTAATCCGAAATAATTCTTTTCTTTCATGGATAAATATAAAAGAAAAAGAACATATTTTAACGATGAATGGGAACATCTATATTGTTTCGTTGATTACAAAGGGAAGTGTATTTGTTTGTTGTGATTCCCAAGAAAAGTAATACTGAACGACATTTTAAGACCGTTCATACCAATTTTGATAGTGACTATCCAATGAATTCTGAAATTAGAAAAAAATTATTTCTTTAAAATCTTCAATAACTAACCAGCAAAGTTTTTTTACTAAACCATTGTAACAACATAAAGCAGCAACGATCGCGTCATATAAAATAATTGCATTTGCTAGCTAAGGATAAACCATTTACAGATGGAGAATTAGTGAAAGAAGTCATGTTAGAAGCTGCTGATTCACTTTTTGAAGAATTTAAAAATAAAAAAGAAATAGTTTCAGCTATAAACACATTGCGATTATCAGCACGAACTGTTACTAGAAGAATTGAAGTAATTGCGGAGAATTTGGAGGCAGAATTAGAAAATGATATGGAAAATTTTATTTTCTTTTCGCTACAGATGGATGAATCGACAGACGTGACAAATATATCACAATTAGCAATTTGCGTGAAGATGGTATTTTCTGATTTTACAACAAAAGAAGAATTCCTTAACCCCTTCCGGTATGATTTAATAATGAAAAACTGTGCATAAAATAACCATTTAATTTTTATTTAAAAAACTTGTTTCATTTTACAATTCTTACATATTCTTAATTAAAATCAACTTTTTACATAGCGTTAAATAATATCAGAAACAGTAAAATTAAGAAAATATCAAAGCAAAACATTAATAAGGTATACAGATAATAGTCTTCAAGCTAGTGGTACTTTTCAAAACAAAGTGCAAAGGAATTCTTAATTGTTTCCACCGCCAAGTAGTCTCACTTTTAATTTGATTCTTGTAACACACAAGGCATTTCTTAGTAGGTTTTCTTTTATTCTGACTCATTAATTTGGCAATAACTTGTACCAAGAAATTCTAAGTACACAATATGCAATAGTGACTTGTGATTTTCACAAGTGATAAAAGTGTTGCCAAATTCAGTACACTAGAAATTTTAAACTAAATTATCATATTTAACAGTAACTTTAATCGCATGACGAGTGTAGCTCGTCATTGTGCGGTATGGAATGAAAAATTAATGACGAGTTAGACTCGTCATTTTACCGGAAGGGGTTAAAGTTCTGCCATTAAAGGGAAGCACCAGAGGAGAGGATATCTTTTCTACTTTTAAAAAGTATATAACATATGTAAAATTACCTGTACAAAAGTTATCATCAATTACAACAGACGGGGCACCAGCGATGACTGGTAAGAAAAAAGGATTTATTGCCTTATGTAGACAGGATTACTTATTCCCTAAATTTATTTCTTATCATTGTGTCATACATCAGGAAATGTTATGCGCAAAAACTATCGGTTTTCAACTCGTATTTACGATAGTAACAAAAATTAATTCCTTAAGATCGGGAGCTATGCAACACAGATTGTTTAAATTACTTTTAGAAGATGAGGACGTTCAGTTCACAGATCTTCTTTTACATACTCAAGTGAGGTGGCTGAGCAGAGCTGAGCAGAGGTAAAATACTTGAGCAGTTTATCATGCTTTTGCCACAAATAAAGGAATGTATTGCATCAAGAGGCGAATTTTACGAGCAATTAGAAAATAAGGATTGGCTAATAGACCTCGGATTTCTGACAGATATAACGGCAAAGTTGAATGAATTAAATTTAAAAATACAAGGGAAAAATGAGCATATCGCTGACATGATTAGTGCAGTGAATGCATTTAAATGCAAGTTAGTGTTGTTGAAATCCCATCTATTGAAAAAAAATCATTATCACATTTCCCAAATATAAAATATACTGTTGAGAGTTTAAATTTGAATTATGAAAATTTTACTGCTACATCATATTTAGAAATTATAGATAAGCTAATAGAAGAGTTTTCTTCTAGATTTGAAGATTTTGCAACATTAGAACCGGTTCTAAGATTTTTCATAAACCCATTCAATATTACTGAAGATGATGTCCTTGAAATAGTTTCAGAGTATTTCAAGCTTCATAATATCAAAGACCTAGAATTAGAAATAATAAACTTGCAAAGTGATATTATTTTAAAAGCTCATAGTAATGATAAAATGTTTTGGAACTTAGTCAATGAAAATAAGTATCCTATTTTAAGGGAATGTGAGATAAAAATTTATTCATATTGTGCAACAACATATAATTGCGTGTCTTTGTTCTCAAATAGGAAATATTTGAAATCAAAATACCGAACAAAGCTTAATGACTCGCATTTAGATAATTGTTTAAGGACCGGGAACTCTAAATATATCCCCAATTATAAGAAATTAGCTGAAAATATGGACACCCAAGTTTCACACTGAATTATATGTATCATTACGTATGACACAAACAAAATAAAGTTATAAAAAAATCTGTTTTTTAATGCCTATTTATACCTGTTGATTATCTGTAAAATATGCGCCCTCGGTGATTTTCAGATTTAGTACTGCGCCCTTAAGGACAAACAGGTTGCCAACCCCTGGTCTATAACATAGTGAAAAAAATCTACGAAGAAATTATCAGGTTTTGGCTATTGCTTTGGATGTCAAAGGGGCTTTTGATGCTGCTTGGTGGCCTGGGATATTGAACAAGTTACGAGAATTTAATTGTCCTAGAAACCTGTACTGGCTTGCTAGAGACTATTTTGCACAACGCTCGGCTTTCCACTTCTTCGCGACGCATTACTAGAGAAGTCACCATGGGTTGTCCCCAGGGTTCTTGCTGTGTTCCGGGATTTGACAATTTTTTATGACTCAATATTAAAGCTATATTTTTCTTCAAATGTGGATATAGTTGCTTTCGCAGATAACCTTCTTATATTAAATAGTGCAAAGACTGAAATCGAATTAGAAACGCATGGATTTACTTGCATGTCAAAAATTTTGGAATAGACTTCTAAAAACAAGGTTAAATTGAATTCTGAAAAATCTAATATTCTACATTTTTCTAAAAATAAGACAAGGAATTAAAATTTACATGGACGATTGGGTATTAAAAAGTGTATGTGAAATGCGATATCTTGGAGTGATCTTTGACGGAAGACTACGTTAGAAGGCGCACATAGATAATTTATTCCAAAAAGTAAGTATTACTCTCAATATGCTTTCTAGGGTGGCAAGAATTAGTTGGGGTATTGGTTCGAAGGCATTAAAGATTATTTATGATGGTGCCATTTTGCCATTGCTAACATATGCAGCCCCGGCTTAGGTAGAGGGTTTACGCTTTGAGTATAACAAGCGTAAGCATAGGACAGTTCAGAGGTTAATTGCTTTGAGAATAATTAAGGGTTTTCGTGCGATTTCTTGCGAGGCGTCTTGCGTGCTGGCGGGCATTATTCCTATATGCTTAAAGATTCAGGAAAATTCGGAAATCTATTGTAATGTAAAACTAGATACTTTAAGAAATATTAATACTGAACTCAATTCAAAATACTGGTTGAACCCGGGGAAATACGTTTCAATAAAAAATTATTTTGATATGCAACCCGATCTTACGGGCAAAAAATTACAATTCAATATTTCACGTGCAACTTAAACCCCAAAGGAGTTTATACTAGTTAATGAAAAATCGATATATGCCAATAAAAGAAGCAAAAGTGTCCAATTTTATAAAAATAAATATAAAAGTTTAATGGTTTGATTTGGAGAGCAACGGTCTACTTTTTTTGCAACACTAGGATCGGGGCATATTGCTTAAAGCCGATTCCGAAAGGTTAAAAACATCCGTGCCACAGTAGATTTTGAACCCACGAACTGCGGTACGGAATGTCAGCACCGTAACCATTCACCCATCGTTCGGTTAAAAAAGTTTGACAAAATGCCTTACTTACATCACCCAGCTTTTTTGAAAGATAGTTTATGATAGTTTCCTTTGCTTCGTCTTCACTCGAATTTTCAGGAACAGCTGTTATTGCTACTTGAAGAAATGTAAGAGCTGTTTTGACCAAAAGGAAACCTTTTTCGGTAACACCATTTGGTCTCATATCTTCCACGACCAATGAGTCCATTCGCTGAGGCTATAGAATAAAATAAATAAAAACTAAATATTTTAAACACATACGTATAAAATAGTATATACTTTTATGAATATTTTCACTTGACACAAACCTCGATAGAGATGTATTGTACACTCCAATGTTTTTGTCGTGATTTTCCGGGCGATAGCGGTGTAGGTATGTTTACCTTGTCGTTTTAAACGTGGGGAATAGTTGCTCTGTTTCGTTCTAGCAGCTCGTGGTTTCTGACGTCAATACCGCTACTTCTACCAGTTCTTTCAAAGCAGTGGTCGGTATCATTTAGGTTCTGGTAGGTAGGTTATATCGTCGGTTAAGTAGTTATCTTTTTTTATTTTTATGATTAGTTAGGAGTTAAGTTATATCTGGTTTCTTTGTAATGTCTTTGCAATTCAATATTTAAATACCAAGGGTAGTTAAATACCAAGAAATTTTGCAGCCGGGTGTAGGAATTCAATTTTTACTCGAAACGCCAAGTGCTTGGGGATGATAGGATACCGAATGAACTTTTAGAAATAAGGTTGATGGTAAAGTTTTTGGGGCTACGTGGTCAATTTATGCTTTAATAAATAAAGACTATCGATTTATCTTTATGATCTACCAACACCCTTTTAACCTAAAACCTTATGCCTTATACGATGATCTCCTATCGAGTAAATAGTTGTCTCTTCTAACCAAAGTTCTATAACATCAACTAATATTTCAGGAATCCTATCGTGAACAACTGCTAAAAATAATCTATCAGTATCGTGCTCGAAGTCATCTATCACTATTCCACGAAAGACCATTAGACCATCAACTTTACGTCGATTATTATTTTCCTTTGGTCAAATTTTGATTCATCAACCTCGACAATCCTTCCTACCCAACCAAATTTTCCGAGCGAGTTTCAATAAAATCTAGCACCTTTTCACTTGCAAATTGCTACCAATCTATCACTGCCTGCTCAAAAAACGAGAACTCTTGCAGTAAAGTTTCTGAACTAGACCTCCACACAATGATAATCAGAGAACAAAATTTCTTCCATCGGTAATCTTTATTGCTTACTCCCCCCCTCCCGAATTGACCATGTAGCCCCCCAATTTTTACGTTCAACTTTATTTCTACAAGTCCAAACAAACCCACCGATAACACGTTTTACCGGTTTAATTTTCATAAGTTCTTTACATTTCGGAAACAATTTGAAACAAATCCTTCCTACACATAAAGAGTAAAAAGCTCGAATTCGGCATCCCACCACCCCAAAGCACGTAGAGCCTCGAGGGTAAATTGAATCCTACATCAGGCTGCAAAATCTCTTGGTATTATTAAACTATCACGAAAGCAGACATTACAGAGAAACCAGACATACTAAAATTTCTAAATAACCTAAAAAGATAATACTATCATCCTACATGCTAACGACACCGATCTTCTCGATGAACGAAATGACCAGAGCACTGTGCGAAATGGTCGAAATGTGGCGGTATTGACGTCAAAAACCAAAAGCACAAATGGGATACAAGAACTAAGCACAGCTACCATTATCTACGTTTAATGACAGGATAAACATCGATATCGCCAACATCGATACCAACACTGATATCACCCTCAAAATCGCCAAACTTGGCAAAATAAAAAAAAAATTAAAAAAAAAAACTCGAAGTGTACAATACATCTCTACCTTAATGTGATTATATAAAAAATATTGTCTAAAAATGTTTGCATATATGTTTTATAAGGGGAGTTGGGGAAATTCCCCCTGAACATTTTAATATTATTGGGTTTTATAGTTAGAATAATATATATTTGTTTATTGTGTCTTAAGATTCTACAAACTTTAAAAATTAATTTAAAAATTTCTACAATTTGTGTGTTTTCCTATGTTTGTAGAAAAATGTTAAGATTGGTAAATAGCAATTTCAAAAAAGCCATGTTACAGCCGCCACTTTTTTTTTCAGGTGATGTTTTTTATAAACTGCCTTTTTCTCTGTTCATCGCCAAAGAAAAAAACAATGGGTCCGGAGTTTTAATGCACTTGTTCCTAAACCTATGCTTTTTACTACACACATATCAAAATTTGCTGTCTATAGTTTGAAATTATCAAAATACAGTAGGTATTAAAATCTCCTATGTGAATCTTGAGTGATACACTCAATATCGGATATTAGCCTTGCCGGTCGGCGACAGATGGCAGCACAGCGGTGTTATTTTAATAGTTCATTACGTTAAACAGGCCAATGGCGGGTGATGTAGACACGCACACATATATAGATAGATATGCGTGTACATATGTATTTATCTGTCTGTCTGCATAGTGATTTCAAGTAGTGAATATATAATTATGAAATAAATAATGGTGAAACTTAAGTATCCTGAAATTAGTATTTTTTACCTCAAAATAATTCCCAAGAAATCCTTCAAAAATTTTAAAAACCTGCCACTTTTAGGTAAAAAATAAAAAAAAGAATTTTAAAACAATCAGTCAGCCAACTTTAACTATATTTGCCACTTCTCTGAATTTTGCAACCTCAATGAATCTATGGATAATGATTTTTGCGTAATATGTGTATGAAGACTAATTGCATCACTGAACGGTGGATAGATAAGGCATTGCCTTTTGGTAGAGTTTTTAGTTCGTATTCCAGTATAGACACAAATGCTCGTAGGTGTTCGGAATCTGTGTTTAGCAGTAGGTCCCAGTCTCATTAGCTCAAGTGTTGCAAATTTGAGCTTAGCGTTCCAAACCGAACTTAATTACACACAAGGCTCATGAATTAAGCTTCCCATTCTATCGCTAATTTATTATAATGAAAGGAAATTTAACTTTGCTTCTGAAAAATGCAATGTGCAAAGATCATCCTGTGAATATTTAATTTAGAGACCACTATAACAACTAGTATACATTTTAGTAATTTCAATGCTTTTTCGTTATTAAATACATACACACACTTATATTTAATGGTATTTATTTCTATAGTATCGGATGGATTCCCACTTTATTCTAAGGACTGGTCAAGGGACGAACTGCGTGACAGTTAGAATATAAGGAAATAAATAAGTTAGAATCATACTAGTGTGAAATATAGATTATAAGAAAATCTTTGAAAAATTCCGTCTTCAACAAGGGCCCTCTTTGGAGTTTTATATAAAATATCTACATCCGTTTGCAGATTTAGTTTTCTATTCCTCTTACACACATATGTGTTAACATGCATTTATAGAAAAGAAATATAATGGAAATTGAAATTAACTTACATGTTTGAGAGCAAAATGAACTGCAATTTTCCCTCCCAAACTGTGTCCTATGAGGTTTATTTTTCGAATATTTTTCTCATCCATGAAGTGCTCTATATCTACAGTCATTGCTTCAACATCAGAGCGGTTGCTCCAGGGAGTCCCGCCATGGTTGCGTAAATCAACGGCACATACCTAGATCATTAAACAATGAAAGAAAATTCAAGAAAAAAATTTCTTTTACATATCTAACTGATAAAATCGCTTTAAAATACTCTGTATATATGTATGTATGCATGTATGTGTATGAGTCTATTTGTGTATGCCTTCCTGTTCGTTATGCATTCCGAAATGGACCGATCATTACAAATTTTACGTGCCGATACAGGTAAATGTTTTGAAGATTTTAGGCAAGTTAAATTGTTCGGACTTCAAGGTCATAGAGTAGATAGAAGTCTTTTTGCCCGTGATCGAGCCTGGCAACCATTTAGGGCCGGTATCACCAAAGTTGTTTTAAACAATATTGGATTTGCATAAGTTATTTGATTAAGTGATATTGGAGTCATTAACAAAAATGTTTATAGCCAAAATGAACAAACCAACATCAGTATTGAGAATCTGACCTACCTACAAAGTTTACGGTATGTTACTATGCTGCCCATAAAGTTAACTACCACAGAGCCAAATAATAGCCATTCCATTCGCAGAGCAGTTTCCAAATCTGGGAGAGTTGCTGGGGTTAGAAATATGATCGATTTTCAAGGAATAAAAACGAAAACAGGCTGACTGCTGTAGTTTACAATCTAAAAAAGGTGGCAGTAATACTTCACACTGATAGCGGCCAACTGTCATTGAACCCGGTGTTAAAATGTGCAGGCCAGTACGATGTCCCAACGAAATCCCTTTCCACACTATGATGCTTCTACCTTGGAATACATAATGTTCGGTGATGTTCTGGGGTTGATTGCGTGTGCCTATTTTCCCTCGAGACTCATACACGTAGGAGAAATATCTACTCATCTGTAAACAAGCTGCTTCCCCAACCACAGTCCACATGTTGGTGACACTATTTTAACCATACCCCTCTTTTTAGACAGTTGAAAAACATAAACTCGGGGTACCCGCTCGTCTATTTCATTAGTGTAGCCTTCGACTCACAGTAGTGACAAATATCGTCTTACCTATGAACGTTGCAACCAAAAATGGTGCACGTGAAGTGGTAGGGATTCCGCTTGGTTACAACAGTAACTATTTTGATAATCTGCGGGGGTTGTAACCCTTAAACGACCGGTCAAAGGTATCCAACAACTGTTTGGGTGGTTAGAAATTCTTTCCACAATTGTGAAATTACTAATTTATGAATAACATATAAAGGACATCTGTGATTGATTTTCTTAATTCTGTGTATCCGACATCAGGTTAGAAATTAGACTCTTCTATTAGTTTCCCGGAAGCCGTAAAAACCTGTCTAGTTGTAAAACAAAACGTGCGAAAGTTTTAGGCACTTTTTATTAATGCTTACACGCAATCCTTCAAAATTCTGGATTCTTATATTTCTGCTTTTTTTTTTGTCTATTTGCAAGTACGAAATCGTTATTGGCTATTACCTAATATATTTGCCTGCTTCTTAACTCTGCAGCTAATTGTAGCGTCTTTAACACAGACTGACTTCTGCAAACTAACATTTTACTCTGTTTCTAACTTTACTCAGGGAGCATATTTTTATTTTGAATACTAGTTAAAATTGTTAAATTCTTTTACATGACTTAGTTCATGTAATAATGTTTAAATTTGTTATAAGATAGTATAAGCTTTTGCAAAGCTCAGTTTACCTATTCAGATTTATAATTTTATTTAGCATATTTATTTCTTTTTAATCTCATTTGTGTTTTTTTTCATGTCAATCTATTACCATGCTATTAGAAACGTCATTATAATTTGTAAAATTTAAAGTATTCATCATTTTATTTATGACATGGGATTAACTTTTTGTTTTATTAGGTACCTCGGTTCTCTTTATATAGTCTCGTCAAAATCATACTTATTTTTACATTTGTAGCGTTTAAAGATTAATAGCCAAATATTGGCAAATATAGCACTTTTATTTCTTGAGTTTATAAAGATGTTTAAATTTAAATGAAATGCGTTATTTGTTTTAGGAAAATGAGTTATTTTGTTTTCAAAATTGTTTATATTGCTGGTATATAATATAATCTAATAACTAATTTAAATTCTTGAAATAATGTATACTTTATTTAGTGAATTTTAATTACTCAGACCGTGAGATAAGGCTCAAAGAGGCTAGTTGTGCATAAAATTTTATTTAATGGTTGATGCGTTTTTTTTTTTTTTTTTTTTTTTTTTTTTTAAATAACATGAACACTGATATACTGGATTTTTTGAAGAAGCAATAAGAGTTCAAGATGTAGTTACTGTTTAAAGATCTGTGTGTAACGATATCTTTGATGCAGGTATATAGCTTGTTTTAAATGAGAAAACATTTTTGTATTTATTTAGATCTATTTTAATGAGGACTGAAGTGCATGTCATTATCTGGTATTGTTTCCATACATTGTCAAACCTTACAATACATTGTCAAACCATACAATGTCTACGAATCAATTTTCATTAATATGATTTCCTTTTTCTTAGGAAAACGTTTTTAAAAGGATTTTCACATTTACTTAAATTCAATTACTTACCCGTCTTCCTGTATCAAGAGCTAAAATTTCGTAAATACCACTCCAATCAGCAAAATTTGAACACAGTCCATGGATCAATAATATGGGACTTTTACTGGGATTTTTACCATTTTCTTTCAAATTAAAGCAAAAGTAGTTTAGATCTACTGGATCTATTCTAGTAAAAAGAATCGACAATACTTAAGTCAATGAGCATTATAAACAAGAAGAATAAAGTATAAGAGTTCAAAAATGACATTTAGCTTTAAATTCTCTACAGCTTTCGACAATCTAAAAAAGAAAAGACGTTAGACTTTACAACCTGAGATTTCTACTTTAAAGGAATTGGAAATGCGATATTTCTAGATCTTTAATATATATATATATATATATATATATATATATATATATATATATATATATATATATATATATATATATATATATATATATATATATATATATGGACTGGCAGAATAGCTGTTATGGTCTTATAGTCATTATGTTGCGAATAATAATAACAAAATATTAATTTGTATGGTTTTGATGCATGCAGAATTCATTTTTAATGATAATCTACTATAGTAAATCATACACCTAAGTTAATTTATAATAAACGAAACAAGTTGTATATTATGAGGTTTCTTTTTACGCAGCACAGCATTTTAATCTTTATGAGCTATGAAATACTTTTTATGTGCTCATGAAATAATATCTTTCAATTTCTATCGGTTGACAGACTTTTCAAACAAAACGTTTTAGTAGCGGCTTAACAATCCAAATTTAGGCTAAAAATAGAAAAAAGTGTTGATTGGTATTCAAGATTTTATAATATTTTCTAAAGGTAAAATAATTTGATCTTTACAGTTTTGTGGAATCTTAAGTCTGTGTTCTTCGCTTACTACGGGATATAAAAAAAGACTTGTTTTAATAAATCTGTTAATAAATAATCATTTTTGAGAGCGTTCTCGGGAAAATAATCTCTGTAAACCCTTTAGTGCGTAAAACAACATACACATTTTGTGACACGTTAACTCGAGAATACAGAAAACATTAAACTATAAATAATATGTCTCTTAAACTTAACGAGTATTTTGTTAATTATTTTTAATATTTCACAATACAACAGAGTGGTAAATCATGCACAACTGCATAGAAATTCAGGTGCATCAATTACCCTATTAACCAACACATAACGAATATAGTATTTTCTGGGGCAGTTTGAAGAAAAATCATATCTAACTTTTTAATAACAAAAGAAAGAAGCTATACATACGGGATATGTGACTTTTGATTACATTATGCACTTTTTAGATATACATATACAAACAATATATATATATATATATATATATATATATATATATATATATATATATATATACAAACATACATACATACATATATGCCTAGATTTGTTTTAGAATGTAAAAAGTTGTTTGAAAGTTTTTGAAAGTAGATTTTTTGAGAATGTAGCTTGCCCTGGGGGAAAGCTAGCCGTGGCTGGCTTGGCTTGGTAGGCTTGGCTTGGTGGCTGGCTTGGTAGAGTAAATTGGCACTCACATTCCGGCATAAAATCCTTCCAACGAAAAACAAAACAAACATAATAAAACAAAAGATATCGGTGGAGACAGAAGTCCTTCTTAAAACTCCATTTTATTACGTGAACTTTGAAATCTGGACGGTATCACCACAAGTACGTATAACAAGAGATCTTCCAATTTTCAGATCGAAACTTATCTCCCGAGACAGGCGCAGTTTATTTCGCGAGTGTTAACTTAGTCCAATACTTTTTGTGTACAGATAACTGGATGGACTGTAAAAAGTGTTCTGTCACAGATATGCGGATCTTGTGAGAGATGGATGGAAAATAGGGAAAGAAACGCAAGTTAAGAATTTCATTCCTGAGAAAAAGAAGTAACTTTATTCTTGGATTGCAACTCTTTTACCGTCATGATATAGAATTACATTAGAGCGAAATAAATTAGTTACTTTTAAAATAAATTCTTAATATATTTTTAATGTATTACACATACATACACATATATTCAATAGAAATTCATTTATACGAAACTCGCTTGTACGAAATATTAAGTTATAGATAATATTTCCCTACGAAACTCGCATAAAGTCGAAGTCACCAAGCTTACCACAGGTAGAGGACAAACAAAGACATCAGCAAAAATTTTAATTTTTAGGGGTAATCAGCAGAATTTTTTTAGAATAAATTTACAATTAAGTTTTTTAGTTCTAGTTAAAATATTATTACTTACTTACTTACTTACTTACTTACTTACACACACACGCGCGCGCACATATATATATACATGCATGCATACATGCATACATATATATATATATATATATACATATACATATATATATATATATATATATATATATATATATATATATATATATATATATATATATATATATATATATATATATATATGTATGTATTTTGAAAAACAATATTCTTTGACAAATATGTTTTTCTAGTATAAAAGTACCTTTAACAGTAAACTTATTTATAAAAGGCTTGTGTTTATTACTAAACTCATTCATTAGTAAATTTATGCTTCCAATGTTATATTTTCAATAATCAGTTGCCTGGGAATTTATTCTGTTAAATAAATTATTGTTAATAATTGTATCTTTCAGCATTATTAATTGAAAACACAACACAGCAGTTAATGTTTCAAAAATTTTCCGTGCTGCTTACTTTTCTTTTTTAACAGGAACACTAATTCCAACATCCAAAATTCCGAAGAGTAAAGTAAAAAGAAAACTTTGTAGAATCATACTGTAACCCTGTAAAAAAATTTTATTTCAAAGTAAATACATTTTTATAAGATCTTCTTAAATGAATTAATTTAAAATCAAAATTTACTCAAAAATTAAGATTTTATTCAATGAAAGACATTATTCCACTGTTATTCGATTTTAACAAATCTGAGGACTCAAATATTTATAAACACCTATTATAAATTAAAACAGTCCTTCAGATTATTTTATATCACATTTCTATTTATTCCATTAACAATATTGTACATAAAATTATCATATGTACAGAGGCACAGCTGCAGCAGAAAGAAGCAAAAGGGTATAACACAGAAAAGTAAATTTTTTTTATAAAACTAGTGCATAGTTCAGATGAAATAGAAAATTCTAGAAGTTTTATATATATATATAAAATATTTAATAATAGAGTCCTATATAGATGTTTTATTTTAAGTATGAAAGAAGCGTTTCTTTAATGCTTTTCATACTAATCTGTTATTCTCTTTTGTTTCTTGGTGCCTCAGTTGAGTAAAACTAAGATGTAAACATATGGCAGAAATTATATTGAATATGAAAAATGTGCGCATTATTAAACATGGTTTAATAATGCGCACAAGGTTATAAATACATGCGTATAGAGTAAGATGACCTGTCTAGAATTTGTTTTGAATAAAAAAAAGTATCAAATCTAAGAAATTTTTTTTTCATAGAGTGCTTTGCAGTCTGTGGGACAAGAAAAATTTTTTCTGACTCACTCGAATTCAAAGAAATTTATTTAACAAAACAAGTATAAGACTTTTCTTCAGCAAAGATTAAGTACCAGTAAAATGATTAAATAATGTTGTATTATTTATAAAGATAAAACCAAACTTTTTCTGTCCAAAGATCATGACAAAATTTTACTTACAGTCGCAAGTGAAAATAATTTGTTCAACACTAAAATGTGATAGAAAATTTAAATTCTAGTTATATATAACTTTTATTTTAATAATCAGTTAAAATGTGACTCCATTTCGTTATTTTGTCATGCGATATTTATATAAAGAACTATTAAGAAGGAATGGTTTCAATAAAAAAAGGACTGTTTAGAGGATATTTAAGAAATACTGAAAGTGTTTGAGTAAAATGCATATCAGGGGAATTTTATATTGTACTGTTAATTGGTTTTATTAACAATCAGAATAAAGTAGTATTTAACATAATTTTAAGTTATCTATATGAACATAACTCCTATTTGTTATATTAAATTGTATGATTGATTCCAAACATTAAATTAGAGATCGAGTATCATTGATATTTTAGAAACAGTAAAAATAAAATTTATTAATGCAATAAAAAAATAAACATTTTGAGCGTCAGTTTTCCTACAAGATTAAGTAGTAATGCACCAAAATAAAATATTTTAAAGTGCACGTCTAGCACCTAGATTATCATCTTCCAATATTAATTGAATTGAATCCTGAACTTATTATTTTGAAACTGTATGCTTGTATTTCTTTTATGTTAATAAAAATTCTGAATCTATGAAATCCTTTCCATTATTTCATTAAATTTTTAACTTTGTTCTTAGAACCTATTGCCATTCATTCTGTTTTTCCATGTAATATTCAGTGCTTATCAAATTAAATTTTGGTTTAAGACTGTTTGGTCTAAGAGGATCCCACATCATCACAACATTCCACAGGGGAAACTTAAAAAATAGCATCTGAGAAGACTACATAAACTTTGGGAGACAAACCAACAGATATTAGATGAAATTACCATAAAGTTGTTAAGAAAAGGCCTACTTTCTTAGAGAATTTAAGATAAAGCTATCGTGAATAATCAAAACTATACAATATAAGCTACTCGCTGTTAAAAAAATCCTTTATGTGTAAAAACTAATTTCCTAAATCATTTCTAAAAATTACGAATAACCTTCTGCATTTATATTATTAGAATAAATGTACCGTCATACTTTACCTGTTGTCTTTTTTCAATCTTACTACCCCGTTCGCTGGATGAACATTGTTGCTCTGTGTATAAATATTTTCAGCAAAAAGTTCATCACTATCCGAGTTCAAAGAACAGTGATTATAAACGTATTCTTCAAGAGAGATAAAGTTGAAATCAATTGTTTTGTATACTACCTGTAAATAATTTCATGAAAAAGATAACAATTCTTTTCTCGAACAAAAAAGTTATATTCTAATGAATTGTTCTCAAATGTACGAGATTTAAATAATTATATACCTATTATAAAGTCAGAGTAAAATGTTTTGCATTTCCAGATGTAAAATAAATTACTTTGACAGTTAACACTTTACTTAAAATGTTCTTCATTGATGTATTTTAAATAAGTGTATAGCATTTACTTTTGTTTGCAATTTCTTTAGATTTTATTTAAAGTAGATTTCATTTAAGTAATAATGACTATATAACTATTAGCATTATAATGAAAAATTTAAAACCCTTGGCGTATGTTAAAGCTTTGCAAGTCTATTGTTTTTAAGCTCGTTACTGCATTAATAGTAGAAAATCAGTATTTTTACAATTCCCCTCAGGGGCAGATCTTCAGTTGTGTCCGAGTTTCAAGTACTCGAGTGTTCTACCTGGTAGTCTTGAGCAGTGTTTGCACCTTACTGGGTTGGGCTAAGCTAAAATCTGATCATGAAGGACCTCTCAGAGGTCAGCAGCAGCTGGTAGCCGCTTCAAGTTGTTGTCATTGCTTCAGGTCACTCAGTCATTGTATGGGGCATTGAAGACCGTGGGATGAATATCAGATTCAATTGCTGCAACAACTGAATACCATCATTACTTGAATCATTACATAAATTACTTGAGTTTCTGGAATTTGCTTCTGTCTAAAATTAAATGAATGACCTTGTCGTTACAGGAAACGAATCTTGAAGCTACTCGTGGAGGTCAAATGATAAATGGGCTATTTTTACGATTACAAATATACAGAAATAATTTCCATTTTTCACTTGTATACTCATCGAAGTGGGATGGTTAAGGCTTTCACCAGAATTCCAATAAACAAGGATGAGAAACAGAATTAGAATTGCAAGACAGCAAGCCAAAGACGAATTACATTTTCTGGATGTCCAAACTCAATTCAAAACAGAACTGCTAAAGGTTATAGATAATTTAATAATCGATTCGTAACTCGAAATTCAGTTTCTGGCGACTTTGTATTTTTAAGTATAATCCATGGCATATACAAATTTCTGAGATAGATATTCGGAATCGAGTTTAAGCAGTTATCTCACTTTGAAAACGCACCATGATGAAATATTGTTAGTTATACATCATCATTTTAATGCAATAGGTATAATCACTTTTAATATACGACTCAAAAAACAAAAATTCAGGCTATTAGTATCAAATCCTAATTATATATTTTAGAAGACTTATTTAAATTAATATTAAATATTTATATAACATCAGAGAACAAATATATGAAAATGTTGCTTATATTAAAAGAAAATATATTGGTTTACAAAAAAATCTAAATATAAATCCAGGAAAAATTTAAGTTACTTATTCAGCACATAGTTTAAATCTTTTCAATTCCAGTATTTCAATGAAGCTACAATTTGTTTTTTTAATACGACTAGTACAGTGGAAACATATTTATGCCAAACTCCCTGATACAAAATATTTAGTTATACGAAGAATTCAAAATATCATAAATGGTGACTAAGTGCTTGGTATCATGCATGAAGGAGTAATCTTCATTTATACTTATTTTTGTCGTACTAGAAAGTTATTTTTTTTACAAAATATTATTTTAAAGCATGAAGACAAGCAGTAGAAACAAGTGCAGTGTGGGGCTGGGCATTATCTTGCCTTGAATATCAAAATTTCTCCTCTTAAATATCCTGCAATAGCTCAGGTAAGATGCGCTACAGCGACACACGTTCATTCATTGGCGAATAAATTTTAAAATTTTGTATTTTCTGTTGAAGCCTGTATGCGTATCAATTAGTGTTGAATTTGCATCTTAGTGAGTCCTGTTTTTTTCGTTGTCCGTGTGTCTAAGAATGTAATATTGGTTTTTCAGCTGTGGCAAAATATTCTTCAAAGTTGATAATATAGTAAAAAACGTTTTTGGAGCAGCACATTTATAGTGAAAGCTTCAAAAAGTATTTAAAGATCTTCTAAATAGCCCCCAAATGTACTATGATGGCCACAAAATTAGAGTATTAATTAAGATAGCAGTTTATTTTATCGAATTAATTGTATATGTGAGTCAGAGGCAATTTTGTCACTTTTGTTGAGTCCTTATCAGATAATTTGGAAATCTATAAGATAAAAATGACCTAGACCTTCCAGGAAGTTGTTTATTGTGATACATGATATTTTGTTAGTCACTTGCACATTTAAAGGGGATTATTTTCTATAAATAAACATTGCAGGTTCACTGTACAGGTCATAGATTGGGTTAAAAATTTTATAGTTTTTTTCAATATCTTTCTGCAGTACATCGAAATTCGTTTTATATTGCCATTTGCCTTCATCCAAACGGAGGAACAGTAAATCTCGAGGAATTAAGGCCTGAAAGAAATTTAAGAGTAAATATTATTCTGTGTTTTATCTCATGATTTACAAACTTACTTTCATTTTAAAATAAATGTTTTTTTTCTGAATTTCAAAGTAAAGTTTGTTCTGTCATTGTATATTCGTGACAACAACTTAGAGAATGAGGTTGATATCTCCTATGGAGTGCTTGATATATTTTTCCTACCTCAATCATATTATCCTCCAATCTGCATGTCTACCCCCACATTATTATTATTATTTTGCCTTTTTTGTTGTATGTGTGTACGTTTATTCATTCTAGCTCTTTTCAGTTAGTTAGTTTCAGTAAGTTTTTAAACGGAAGAATGGTCACTGCGATTTTTGATCTCTTCATTTAAATCTTGGACAGTTGCTGTAAAGTTTTAATAAAGATCTAAAGATTCTTAGGAGTCACACAACTTTTTTATGTATGTTTCTTTAAAACTTGTTTCTGCCTTTTAAAATCAATCTCTTAATAAGAAAAATGAAGTCTATTATTTTCGCTACGATCGTATGACCCTGAAGAATTTTTCATTTTATAACATGGTAAAATATGAGAGGGTAAAGTGTAATTTTTAAATGGAAGCAGCTCAGATAACATGCAGTTAGAGAAATTGAATAAGCCCAGTACGAAACACAGCTGTATGTTCCGGACTAATAAACCTTCATGCACAAAAAAACTGATAGTAATGTTTCGAATAGAAAAAAAAAGATTTTTTCTAACTGTTCATTATTCGTTTATTTCATTATTATGAATTGTTTGCATGCATATAATTTACGAAAATAACAATTTCTTCATCTTTTTTTTACATTTCTTCCGTTTTATAATATATATATATATATATATATATATATATATATATATATATATATATATATATTCATAAAATATTTTCTACTTTAATGTGTGTTTTTATGTTGATAAAAGCTTAAGTTTTCCTTACTTGTTGACTTCATCGTCGTAGGCTTAAGTTTTGGAGGCCAGTGAAGGATCAGTTTGTCTTACATATATCTCAGCCTTTTATTTTTTTAGGTGAATGGGAAGATAATTGGAAAAATATATGGAGAAGAATAGTAATAAAATTTACACAATATATATCACTTATTCTCTTCCGCTTTACTCCCACATTTTTTACTAATGAAAGATTTACATATGTTTCTATCTATGGTGTTTTTATTCATTTTAGATAGTTTTCTACTCTATAAATCCTGGTTTTCATATTCCTTTTGGTACTAAAATTTGAAACAAATATGAGAGGGAAAAGTGTAAGAACTTCAGTAGGCACATCACGACATGATTAAGAATACCGATAATTGAATTATCTCATTTTAGAAATTGAAATTTTGACCTAACACTGGTTAATGAAGATAAACAAGATCTACATTCTAACATGTAGTAATAGTTTGAAATGTTCATAAAATCACAATTATTAGTGGATATAAATGAAAAGTGATACAGAGTTATTTTTAATGCATTTATCCCCTTTTTGATAGAAATTATCTTTTGAATCTTGGATTGAATTAAAGAACTTTTCCTTATTGCTAAAAAAATTATATATTTTATTCTTGGTTTGCAAACTATCTCGTGAGTAAGCAGATTTTTGCATGATCTACTCGTGCGATACATCTGATATCCTGCATACTGATCTTCAGTTTGAGTTCACCATAGTTTAAAATCTTAAATTTATCTCTCTCATACTGTATTTATAAAATATTTTGCTTTAAGGTGTTTATGAGAAATAATTAAATGAAAATAATTATTAAAAATACGTAAAATATGTTTCGGAAATGGCTTTTCCAACCTTACAAGGAAGGAAGATTTGTAATGATTCTTGGCCATGAATGCATAGAATCCACATTGAAATTATTTATTAAAGATTATTTTATGACTAACATTATCAAACAAAAAATATTGTTTATAAATTTCAAAAATATCTTGATTATTTTTAAGATTTAACAGACATCAATCTGCACGTGAAAAAATTTCAAATTGTCGGAACGCACACTGTTCTACATCACGCTGTTTACAATACCTTATGCATTTTTTCTTTTAAATAAAATATTTCGGACACACAAAACATGTAAGTAGCAGTTAAGTCATTTCAGTGATTATATTTTTGGCTGACATGTGACGGCAACTAAAGAGAAGGCCAAGAAGCATTAAAAAGTAAACGACATATGCTGAAACGAAGCAAACATATCCAGTCTTATAAACAAATTAACAATGTATTAAAATTGTATTAATAGCATCAGGTTGCTTTTTTGAAGTGTATTCTAAAACAGCTTCTTTCATTTCACCTTCGCTCGAATTTTCAGAAAATGCTGTTAATGCATCTTGAAGTAATGGAAGAAATGATTTCACTCTAGCTTCATCTTTTTCGGTAATACCACTTGGTCTCATATCTTCCAACTAAAAAGTCCATTCGCTCAGGCTAGAAAATAAAATGACACAAAAAATCTAATTATTAAGTTTAGACACACACAAATATATCATTCATTTTTAGATTCACCTGCATTAGGAAAACAGTTTAATGAAAATATGTAACGAAATTTTTTATACAAATACCTTTGTTTGAAATGACATACTCATTTCAAAGTCTTCTCTTCTATGCAGATTACAGAAAAATAGATCTGAGGTGTTCAGTGATTCTTTCGAGTAGCCGAGGTGCACAAAACATACATACACATATACGTACATGTTTTTATATGGATTTGTTTCGCATATCAATATAGTTTGTATTAGACACAACTAATTTTTCACAGTTATTCTATAAAACCGCCTAAAATTACTATTGCTACTAAAATATCCTACTCTCATCCTGTTACGTGATAGCAATCCCATAATGGATATTAATCTTGCCAGTTGACATATAGTGGAACAGCAGTGTTATTAGTTGTTTAATGGTTCAGAACCTAAAATATAGGTGTGCGTGTGTGTGTTTATATATATATATATATATATATATATATATACATATATATACATATATATATACATATATATATATATATATACATATATATACATATATATACATATATATACATATATATACATATATATATACATATATATATATATATGTATATATATATATATACATATATATATTTCATATATATATATATATATATATATATATAATATATATATATATATATATATTTATATATATATTATATATAATCTATCAAAAATTATCATCCCAAAAATTGAAAATTCTTCCCATTCAGATACTAGTTTTCTTCATCTTAACTTTTCCAGCCACACGAAATTAGTTAAAATTGTGTGTCATTGATAGTTGCATTCCTGTCGCACTTCCCATAACTATCGATTGAATTAAATTTGCTACGTATAGACCTTTCTTTCTTGAAAGAATGAACACATGGGTTAATATAGTAACCCATGTGTTCATTCTTTCAAGAAAAATGGATGATCTTAACAATTTTAATCTCATTGATTGCAGTTTCGCAAATACTGTTTTAGAAAGAAGCCACAAAATAAATTCTTATCTAAAAATTCTTTCTTGTGGGAAGATATATTACGTAATTTTCTTTTTCTTCACAGATTAAACAGATGCACATTAGTCTTTCGTCTGTGTAAGACGCGTTCTTCATCAGTAACATGGATATAAAGAATTTTTCTTAAGTATTTAGTTTGATCTTGAGTTCAGAATTTTAACCCATGGAATGCAGACCGGAGGTTTTTCATAATTTGAAACGAACGAGAACGTTTATCGAGATTACATTAAGTGGCTCCTACTGTATATATATGAGTGTGTGTGTGTGCATAACTAGTAAAAAAATTCTTCACCAATTACATGGGAGATATATATCATATTTTTAATTGCCATAATTTCTTGGAAATGAAAGCACTGAGCTGTAGTCAGACTTTTTCCAAGTAAAGCAAAGTTGAACACTTAACGTGATCACTACATCTTTTAATATAATCAAATTTTAGATCAATTAGTCCATTCTTAATTCTTGGAGAAGTTTATGGAGCGGGAAATCACGAGAACAGTCTTCCCATTGCCGTTAGGGAAGAAAGTGATTGCTCGACCCAGCATGACTGCTGAAGATCTCGAATCGTGAATAAACATCGACGAAAACCTAGAAACTTAGGTTGCATTAACAGATTACGACATTTGTATTTAGTTACCGAATAAGAACGTATTGACGTCTCATATTGATGAAGATAAACCCGAAAATGTTATTGAGAACGAGAACACTAAAACAAGTGCTGAGATGAGGAGTGCACTTGAAATTTTGGCGAGTGAAAATAAGAGTTGAGGTAAACATATAAATATAAATGTTTATTAACGAAATACTTCGTAAGCACACCAGAAAATAAAAAATTATTAATTTTTTCGTTCTTTCACATGTAGGCACTATTATTTTGTTCTCTATTAATTTCAATTTGCTATCCATTTTTAATTTACTAAATTTTTCATTTATTTTAATCAACCAGTGAACATTATTAAAATCGAGTTGGCCCGATGGGATCACATTAAGCGAAGTCTAATATATATATATATATATATATATATATATATATATATATATATATATATATATATATACATATATATATATATATATATGTGGGGGGGGTGGATGTGTGTATATATATGTACATATAGATGTATGTATATATATATATGTGTGTGTGTGTGTGTGTGTGTTGGTTCAGTGTTAAGACGAATGGAAAAACAGTCGTTCTTGATAATAATAAGTTTATTAAATCATCTTTTAATTTAAGCAAAACTTGTGTTATTTTCATTTATTCGTTGAAGACACGCGTAGAGTGTGTTCGCAGTTCCATGTCCACGTGCTAACTGATTCATATCTGTTTAAAAACTCGTCAAATACTTCCAAAATGCTTCAGCCTGACAAGATTATCCTAAAAGCTTACGTGAGCGTGGCTCTTTTTAATTTATTTTATTATTATAAAAGAGTTCCCTTTTTAAAATCGTCATAACTCACGTAATTTCCAACTACCCCTTTTTTAGACCTGGCACACACACACACACACATATTTAATAATTTGCTTAGGAGAAATTCTATTATTCTATGATTTTATCACGTAGAAAGGGCTCACCTACATGGGCAAAACTTTTGACTGAAGAGAAAAAAATTATTTTATTTTCAGCGCGTGTGATTAAAAATTCTACTATTTTTATCTATAAAAATGTGAATCGTCTGTGACCTTGGTCGGAATCTAACGAAATTGTACGAGTTGTAACTTCGAATCCCGGCGATCTAAAACTGCATCATTTTTGCGGCTTGAGCGCATAAATTACTGCTTCCGATAACGTTAAATCTTTTATTTTCTTGTTATGACCATTGCAAGAGACTGAATTCGTAATTCTTATGACGTGGCATTTTCGGTCTGAACTGAGTTGCAATCGAACTGAGATGATGTTTAGACAACTTTTGCTGAGTGAGGTTTTGTTTCTAAGAAACTGCTCTGCTGATTACGAGCTTTAACTAAAGATACTCTGATATTTATGTGCTATTTTATATTCATTTCTTATTTTAACTAGATTTGTATTTAGTCGTTTTTTTAAATTTTTGTTTTTTATTGAGTTGCATGCAAAGAAAAGTTTTGAAATTACAAAGCCAAATCAGTATACAGGAAAAGAAACTGATATAGTTCATTCTACAAGGCTGAGACATTTTAACCCAGCAAACAAATTTCAATTGAAACAATAATGTGATGAAGCAACTGAATTTTTTTCTCATTGTGAGGGGGGATATACTGGGGATTTATAGAATGTTGTTGAAGAAATTTTTGAATTTTTTTTTTTTTTTTTTTTTTTTTTTTTTTTTTTTTTAACTGAAGATGTTGTGATGCACCATGAAGATGTATTTCTAATTTTGTTTATCGGTGGAGTCAACTTTATTACTGATTTTGACATAAGAACTGATAATGACATGATGTTTTGAATTTTGTTTTAGTTTGATTAAGGAAGGTTTTTGATTTTGCTGTTTTTATAATTAATTAAGTTGATTTTTTGCTATTATTATATTTTTGATAATTAATTTTAATTGCCAGGGAGTTTTCTGTTCTAAATTTAATATGCCCAGCAAGAAAACATCCCCAAAAACCCTACTACTTTTTCCATTAGGAAAATAAACCTAATGACATTAAGATTGATGACTTTGCAACCGACTTGGCCTGGATGAAGGTTCCCAGCCAGAAAACGTCCAGGTTTTCACCCTTTATACAGCCCGCCTAGGAGTGTGTACCCTAAGTGCCACTCATCACACATGACAGGATTTTGTCTTTGTCATGATTCAATTTGCGACTGGTGTGTGTTGACAGGGAATGTCACCCACCAACAGCACGTCTTCTGCTGGGGAAGACAAAATCCTACACAAACAGACACAAACATGAATCACACACCTGTTTTAAACAAAATGTATACACTATTGTAACCACTATATTGTTTTTATCTTCCTTTTGCCTCATAATGAGTGATTTTCATTATGACACCTTTTTTACTTTTGAGATTATAAGTTATCGAGTGATTTTTGAGATAAGTACTATGATGAAAGTTTGTTATAATATTATTTTTGGAATAGATTGAAGTGATATATTTTGTGATTTGATGAACCAACGAAGAATAAGAATTGAAGTGAATTTTTGTAATTAAATCAAATTATGATGTTTGCTGACAAGAGATCTCAACACAGTGTACATTTTTATCAAACCTAGGTTCCTTTTTAGATTTTTATTTACTTTTTTTTACTGTATTACATAATATCATACTACTGATTGTGATAAGAACTCAAGGACATTACCCAATACTGTGGACTGTGCTATAAGAGAAACTATTCTCAAATTCATCTGTTTTGCTTTTACCATATATTAGTGATAGTTTGATATTATATTTTTTTTTATCTCTTATTATACTCATGCTGTTAATGTTATTTTTGGGAGCTCCTAAGATTGTTTCACCCAAGGTGTTTTCTATAACCAATATATTATTATTCCTAACATATGTTATTCATCTTCAACCTGAATTAAGTAACTTAAATTTATTATTTTTGGGGTAGTTAATTACATGCTTTTTCAAAATTTTAGGGTCCTCTGAGGAAATGCCGGTCAGGAAGGGCCCTCCTGCCTGTGCAAGCCTTCAGGGGGGAGGGGGCAAAGTTGTCAGGATTTAAAATGTAGATTAATTTTAAGAGATTTTAACTAGGGATTCTTTTAGTGAGAGTGACGCGGTGTGAGGAGTTAGCCACATAAATACGGCTCACGCGCAGTGATCTGGGCAGAGAGCAGTATGCACATTCCACGGACAGAGCTGTGGCCACCTGATGCAGCTAAGCCTGCCTTTGTTAGAAGTTGGGCGCCAATGTGCGACGCCATTAGTGAAAGTAGTGTGTGATGAGATTTAAATAAAGATATGAAGCTGATGTCAGGATTCTAGTGTCGTTTTGTGGAACGTGATATATATATATATATATATATATGTATATATATGTGTATATATATATGTATATATATATGTATATATATATATATATATATATGTATATATGTATGTATATATATATATATATATATATATATATATATATATATATATATATATGTATATATATGTGTATATATATATGTATATATATATGTATATATATATATATATATATATATGTATATATGTATGTATATATATATATATATGTTAAAATATTTTTCTTTGTAAATTTTGAAATGAAGTTGTTTTTATATTTACTTTTTCGACCTCCCCTTTGTCCTCTGACACTGACGTGTATTTAATGCAGGTGCTTTCGAAAAATAACGTGGAAACATTGAAACGCACGTACTGTCGTGGCGTGCTGATTACGGAGAATTTAATCCCACATCTTCATATATTGGGTATTGGTTTTGTCCTTCCAGCGAATATTCCAAGGAATTCCAGTAACGGTAGTAAAAGTTAGTCACCAATTATGAATTACCATTAAGTTCAACTTAGAAAGTTCCTGAGACCCAAGTGGGCTCTTTTTCTCAACCTACTTCCACCACTCATATTACAGTAGCATACCACCTGGAAATTGAATTACTTAGATAGGATAATAAGGAAATTTAAAGACTATATTTTTAAAGGGATTGGTGGATTAGAAAAAACATATTTCTGATTTTTATTTGAACTAAAAAAAAAAAAATCGCTGTTCCCATAGGAGGGATGCACGAAGTGTTTAGTACTTCAGGCGAATCTTAAGATTTCAAAAAATAGAATTGGTAAATTAGAAAATGTTGTAAGAGAGAAAAAAATTAAATACAAATGGAAAACAATTTCGCAGTAGTAAATTACTAAAGTGTACTAGAAAATACATGAAAAATTAGACAAAACTATGGAACTACTACCTTCGGTGTGCATCGTAATTTCTGATAAAATAAAATAATTTTTATTATCTTGAGAACAATGAAGACATTACCAATAATAAATATGCTATGTATATATTGTCAACAAGAGAAAGAAAATTTTAACAGAGGTTTGTGCATTCACTTTCATGAAATAATAGTAGAGAACGATATGCCATTAGACAAAGTAAAGGAATAGAAGTGAAAACTATCCTCTTGCGATAAATTTAATCACTTATCTTCATAAATAGGGTATGGATGTTGACATTGCAATTCATATTCCGGTGAATTCCAGTAGCAGTAGTAAGAATTAACTATGTAAGATAACCAGTTAAGGATCACAAGATCATAAGTTAATCCAACTCAGAAGGCTCCTGAGATATGTAATATCAAGAGTCTTTAAGAAAAACATTTAAAAAATGGGGATGTAATGGAACAGAAGATGTAATACTTTTAATCACTTAAGTAAGACATTATTGAAAAAGAAAGGCAGTACAAAAATTCCAGAAATGTTGACAAATTCACATGAAAACGAAACACTAAATAAACGGAGTACAGTACTTTATAATGAAAAACATAAATTTAAAATCATTTTGTTAAGCTTCCCCAAGAGATTAACAGAGGAGGAGCTTAGGTGAAATTTTTAAGGAAAGATATATAAATGGTAATGAAATAGATAGTATAAAAATTTTAAAGGGCAAAATGATAATGATAATACAATTATCTGGGACTCTTTTGATCAACTCATGCTATAAAAATAATAATAGATATATTCCACGTAAACATCGATATTATGACCTTTGACATTATTTTAAATGTCAGAAATTTGGAAACATTTCAATAAAATGCAAACTGAAGCAGAAATGTTCAATATGTACTGGAAAACATGATGCGAGAGCTTGCATTGAGACAGTGCCAAGGTGTTTTCGTTGTGATGACGATGCTCATCACAGGTCTGACTAAAGTGGCTTTCCGAATTTACTGGTCTTATACCAATATCTTATACCAGGCCTGTTGAGATAACACAAAGAACAAGACACTAGATACAAACGAGCGAAGACTTACCCTTTTGCTCAATATTTATTTACAGTACTATTTTTGATGTAGAACAGTTCTCACGTGTCGTCTCAATCTGATAAGGAAGATGGTGAAGCAAATAAAACAATTCTCATGTGGCCAATATGGCATCTCAATATGATAAGAAAAATGGTGGAGCAACTCCCTGCCTCCGATGACGCTATAATGTTCACTCCGTCTTCGCCTGCGTCTCTCTGAAGGGACCTCAAAATCTACCAAACAAGTCCGATGACCACTGTTGCAAGAGCCAAAGACATCTGATCCCCGTTGGTAACCCCTCTTGTCCAATGGGGTGGAAGGAGGATCACTGACATCACTTTCGTCCTTAGCCAGTCTCTCGCTCTGGCGTTGTCCAGTAGTGTAACTCGTTGTTACAACTGGAAAAGAGCTTATTAAAAGAATGCTTATTAAAAAAATTTGACGGATAGGAATAAAGATCTACCTGGAATTTTGGTCGTCATTTTACAATTGAATCTTCAAAACTGCCAGGCCGCCACTCATTTTCCTAATAATAAACTGGAGGATGTTAATGGTGACATTGCCCATTTCCTGAACATGTGTACATCAAGAACTAATGTAGTAGCTGTTCCCAATAATTGGCAACTATTCCCTTCGCTTATTAATAAGGCGGACATATGCAAAGCGATAGATCCTAACATACTGTTTATTTACGTTAAAAAATCAATTGTACCCATTCGAAACGATAGTATTAAATCTTCAAGAATTTAAAACATAGAGATTCTTCTTCTGCCGAGAACATGTGCTGTTGTGCGCCTTTGAAACACCGACCTTCATTATTTGTTAAAGTATTTCGATGGGAGAACAAAAAGAAAACTATGGCTTTTATATATAAAGATCATTTAGTTTTTTTTCTAAAAGAAATTCTGGAATTAATGGATAGCTGAATCTTTGTTCCGATGAGCGAGATTTCGCTCGATTAATCTTTTAATCCTCCCAATATTTTAAAATAATCAGTGAATTCCTAGTATTTTAAGAGAAATTATGATTACTATGAGACATTTTTTACTTGAGTTTAGTGGTGAGATTAGCAAATCCGAATCATTCGAAGAGTTTATTATTCGGATCAGAGATGAGTAAAATTAAAAATATCCATATAGTAAGTTTTTAAGACTATATCTGTAGGTAAAAAGCAATAAAACTGACAGCTTGAATTCTTTCAGGTTTTAAAGGAATTAGATGTAGATCAACCGTGCTGGAAAGGAAACGAGTTAAGACGAAATTTGACAATTGTTGCTTGTGGAGCTCCGGGGGACACATGTCGTGTTTTTATCCCAACGGTACAAATAAAGAGGATGAAAAATTAAGGATGGCAAATCATACATCTGGGCTACATGTGACATACAAAGAGAGTAAGGATATTGGGAAAGGTAATTATATGGATATGGTTCAATTTAAGCAGTTGTAATTTCTGATAATATAAAATAGTTTTCATCGATTTGAAGACAAAAAATTCATACCTGTAATAAATATGCCATGCGAATGATCTGAACGGGAGAAAGAAAATTTTAGCAGCTGTTCGTGCAATCACTGTCATGAAATAGTATTAGAGGATGAAGTATTGAAATAATACGAAATAGAGGAATAATAGTGGAAGCAATGTCGCAATTAAAGAAATATTTCGGCATATATGCAAACAGCTGTTCAATGATTTAGAAAAAAGCTGGATAGCTATTTGCAGTATTCTGTTTTCGGACGGTAAACGTGGCCTCGAATTCTGACTTTTTAATAGTTTTCGGTAGAGATATGTTTGTATATTCCAAATAGAGAAATTGAAGTGATTTAAAAGCTCCTATCAAATGGGTTATTTCATTTTACTTCACAAAGTACTGGATGGTATAGGATAAAAGAAATTTGTATACTATCATTACAGAAAAAAGGAAAAATAAAACACTGACGTTAAAAGGTGCAAGATACTGTTGAGAGCTTTTATATCAATGGTAAACGAAATAGCTATTTTCATGCCTACAAATTTTGTTTGATTGATCGGAAGCTTTCTGAATGTGGAAATAAAAATCTTAATCGAAAGCATAATACTTTTATTAAAAACACGTTTATATAAAACGAGGGTGGAGGAAAAGTAAAAAAATTAATTTTAATTTATTACCATTAAAAATAACTTAACGATTTTAAATGCTACTTGAGTTTATGACCATATGTAATTTTTATGATCCTGTTATTTAGACTAAATCTGAAAGAGTACACGTTATACAGATAATAAAAAAGAAGTTATGTGAGGCATTATAAAGAACTGTTTAGATCATGGTGGCACTAATGCCACTTCCTCAGTGAGATGGTTTAGCTGTGCAGCTAACCATGGATTAAAAAATGAAAGAATGCTGAGTTTAAAATATCAGTACTAAAAGATCTCAATCTTTAGAGTAGACCAATAGTTGCTGCAAAAACTCAAAGGGATCAATCAAGAAATTCAGTTAAAAACCGGTTGGAACCGCCTCCAACTTTTTCGAAAATCCGAATGAAAATAAAGACATGACAAATAAAAAAGTTACTGCAATAAATTAAGTAAAAGGCTCAGTTAAGACTATGAGGGAATAGATCCCAACTGACTTACAGTGAAAAATTGCAAGTTATTGTGGAATTCAAAAGTTCTAAACTTAAAAAGAAGTCTAAGATAATAGCGCACATCCACCACGAGAATGATTTTATGCAAGATCTAATGTATGGAAAAATCAAGATAAAGCTACATGCGCAACATGACGTATAAATGTATAAAATGCAATTCTATGAAAAAGAAATTCATGCAAAAGAGCTGTTCGATACTGTTAAAAACATGCTGAAAAAGATCGCTTGAAAAAATATAACGAGTGTGGGTATTACTTCGATCCCTGGGAAGAGCACGTTTTTAGGGGTTGGTAGTGTTCCAGGAGTTCTCTCTCTCTCTCTTTATCTATCTTTCTGTTTATCTATCTATCTAACTATCTATCTATTTATCTATCTATCTATCTATATGGGAATCAAGCTGTTGGGAAGTGGTAAGGATAACTGTGATTCGAGACCGAATATCTACCACTAGTAAGTATTGCCAGAAAACATTTTAGATAAAATATTTAAACTTCAAATCATTATGGAACTGGAACGAAGGATAGATAAACAGGTAGAACACAACATTTAGGAACGCAATCCATGGTTTCGCAAAACTATTATTTTGATACCGACTTTAGCAACCGTTCAAAGTGGACTTTAATGTTTAAGTTGCTGTCTAGCCCTCATGTAGCAAACTGTTTACCTCAGTGCTCTTGATCCCATTGATTTTTTAATGTTTTGTGTTAATGATTTGATCTAGATCACTACGATATATTTTTAAGCTATACGAAAGCTTATGAGACCAGGATCATTCCAAAAGGCTACGAACAGAAGTGCCAGCAGGGGATTCGAATTCTCGTACTTCGCAATCGAAAAGCTTCGTGATACAAGTTCAGATATCGTTCGGCAATAATTCGATTGCAAAACATGTGAAAACTTACATTTTTCATACTCATGAATGTTGAGGTTCCCTCTTAAACAAAATTAAAAAAAAATCCTGCTATAGATTTAAAAATTTTTAAGCATTTTTGAACAGAAAATAAACATATACGGATGGATATTTAATGACTGATATTTATTAAGTGAAACTCGTCATAGCAATCACTTTTATTAAATAAAATAACGCTTACACCTTAGCAAGAAGTCTGTATCTCTACAGAATGGTTTGAACTGGAATTTTCCAGTCGACATTTTACTATAGTAGGTAGTTATAAAATACACCCAGACCTACTGTTTAAAGGGAATTATAAACAGCTGCAAACACATGCTAAAAGAAGGATTAGACATAACAGAAGAATTGCGTCTTTACCTATTTTCTTATCAAACCAAACGTGCCAGCAGTGGATTCAAACTCACGTACTTCAGAGCCGAAAGCCTGCCTGATAAGTTCAGATATCATTCGGGAACAATTCGAATGCAAAACATGTGAAAACTTACATATTTCTTACTCATGAACGTTGAGATTCCATCTTATACAAAATTAAAAAAAGCAATTAACTCTTGGCGATCAATTAAAATAGCTTTTAAACAGTTGTAAAAAGAAAGTAAACATATAGATTGGATATTTAATTTTCAGTGAATCTCTTTATATGAATCGCTTTTACTTAATAAAATAACACATACATTTTAGCAAGAAGTCTATATCGTTACAGTAAGATTTTAATTGGAATTTTCCGATCGACATATTTTTACACAAGGCAACTATAAAATACACCCAGACCTACTGTTGCTGCAAACACATCTGCTAGACGAAGGATTGGACACAACAGAAGAATTGCGACTTCAACTGTTTTTCTATCATCCAAGTTTGTTATAAAGGGAACAAAAATATTTTTTTTTCTGAACAAGTTGATTTTTTATATTATTAGAAAAGTTTGATCCCTGAATCATGAACTCTCTCGGTTTGTTTGTAAATTGAGGTATAAAGGAATTTCAGTTTATGTGAAATGTATGGAAAAATGATTTGTTAGGGTGGGAGAGCTATGCTCTACTCTTTGCTTTATGATGGATAATGATATTGGTACCTACTGCTTAAAGCCGATTCCGAAATTACTGAGAAAGAAATTTCATAAACTTTAAAATTGTGTATAATACCTCGAATTAGTCGAATCTAGGTAGTAGCTGAACCATGGGTGAATGCTTAAGGTACTGATATTCTGTATAGTAGCTCGTGGGTTTGACTTTCACTGTGGCATGAATTTTCGTAGCCATTCGACATTGGCTTTAAGCATTATGCTCCAGCCTCATTAGCCCTTGTGTTAGAAAGAAGTAGACAGTAGTGCTCAAAACCAAACCAAACCGAACCAATTAAGGCAGAGTACTTGGTATCATAATCATCATTTAAAGTAATTTCTGTCGCAAGTTATTTGTTTTACAAAATATTAGTGTAAAGTTGATAATTCAAAATATCATAAAGGGTCACTAATTTAACAACCTGCAAGGGACTTATGAAATTCCAAACCAGTAAGTTCCTGCTTCCGCGTTTCTTTGTAGTAAATTTTGTGTATAGTTATTTGTTTTTCTCTCCACCATTTGATTGCTGTACAACCCAAATATATTAAATTTAGTTTCGTCTGACAAATAATGCCTTTCCAGAATTATTGGCTTTCCTTCCTGTATTGCTTGGAGAATTCCAATCATAACTTCTTACTATTTTCACTCTCAAAGAACTTGCTTCTTCGCCCGTAACATGATACAAGAGTTGTTTTTTAGATATTTCTTTCATTTTTCTTACGGATTCTAATAGTTCCAGTTTTTATCTAGTCTGTCAAGAGCTTAAAAACACTTAATTTTGAATATTTTCAAGCAACGTTTCAAAAACAGTATCCCTGCTGATGCCATTACAGATGATTGTCCAGATAAAGCCCTGTTTTGGAATATTATTTAACCAATAAAGTTTTGTACGATAGATTGCATAGTCAATCTTGGTATACCAATTATAGACCAAAATTTATGGTATTATTTTTATTTAATTTCATTTTTATTATACTAGAACACAAATTTTTCAAAATATCAATGCAAATCTGATGGTTCATAATGCTAAAAATGGTGACTAAATTACTAACTCTGGAAGTATTCAAGAAACCCCAAATCAGCATACTCCTACTTCCATCTCTCTCTTTCTGTACTAGATTTTTTGAATGCACTTCTGTCTTTCGTTTTTTATTCTCACCATTCACCTGCTTCTGTGCTCAAAATTATTAAGCTTACTTTCGTCTGTTTTTTTAGAACTGTTTTTTTCTTATTGCTTGGCGAATAATAATCCTGACTTTCGACTGTTCTCTTTTCTGTTGCAAGTTGAGGCGCATTTAGTTTTGGAACAATCTCATTCCAAAGAACATTCCAAAAATTATCTGTCAGCAGATGTCAGTACAATTGCTTTCCAGTTGAGCACTATTTTGTCGTGTTTCGGAACTATTGGGTTGTTCGGAAAGTAGTTTCGTTTTTTCCCAACAGAGGATTTAATTGTATTTTTTTTTTTTTTGCACCCAACTTCACATTTAAGCCGTATAATTTTTATATGCTTTGAGAGCTCATATAACAAGGCTTGTGTGTGAAAAATTCCAATTAATTCTACGCAGTAGTTTTTGGTTGGTGCCGCCCTTTTAAATATGGAGAGTGATAAGCAGCATTTTCGACATATCTTACTATTTTACTACAGAAAGAGTAAAAATGCTGTTCAAGCCAGAAAGAAATTGTCCGATGTGTATAGAGACAATGTGTTGACAGAACGCCAGTGCCAGAACTGGTTCGTTAAATTTCGATCCGGCAATTTTGATGTCGAAGATGCACCACGTTCGGGAAGGCCGGTTGAAGCTGATAAAGACGCGATAAAGGCAATAGTTGATGCGAACCGGCAAATAACAACACGTGAGATCAAATTGAGGTTAAATTTATCAAATCAAATTCAACAGTTTATGACCACTTGAAACGCCTGGGATTATCCTCGAAGCTCGATGTATGGGTTCCCCATGTTTTCACAGAGAGAAACCTGTGTCGCCTCATTGACGTCTGCGGTTCGCTTCTCAAACGTCACGAAAATGATACGTTTTTGAAACGCATCATTACTGGGGACGAAAAATGGGTACAACGTCAAACGCAAGAGGTCATGGAGCAAAAAAGATGAACCGGCTCAAACCATTTCCAAACCGATATTCACCAAAAACAGGTGATGCTGTCTGTTTGGTGGGATATTAAAGGAATCGTTTTTTTACAGCTTTACCGGATAACACAACGATTAGTTCGGAAGTCTACTGTCACCAGCTGGACAAACTGAATGATGCACTTCAACAGAAAAGGTCAGAACTAATCAACAGGAAAGGTGTAGTGTTTCACCAAGACAACGTGAGACCTCAGACAAGTTTGGTCACTCGCCAAAAGCTTTTACAGCTTGAATGGGATACAATGCCACACCCATTCTCCAGACCTGGCACCATCGGATTATTATTTGTTCCGGTCACTCCAAAATTTTTTAGACAGTAAAACCTTCACCTCAAATGAGGAGGTCAAAAACCACCTCGATCAGTTTTTTGCCAGCAAAGGCCAAACATTTTATGAGCTTGGAATTATGCTACTACCAGAACGATGGCAAAAGGTGTTGGACCAGAACAGCCAATATATAATTTAATAAAGTATTTGTTTATTATACGAAAACTGTCTTTCATTTCCACACACACACACACACACACACACACAAAAAAAAAAAAAAAAAAAAAAAAAAAAAAAAAAAAAAAAAAAAAAAAAAAAAAACGAAATTACTTTCCGAACAACCCAATAATAAACTGTTATAGGATTGAGTCCAGAGACAAACTTGTTTTACCGATTATAGTTGAAAAATCATAGCATGATCTTTCGTTTTACAAAAATGTAAGATTATTATTTTTTAAATAATTGTCATTTACTTACCTTTTCCATTCATCTCCGATATTTAATTTCCAATCGCATTTCAAATCCCAACATAATATTCTATATGACTCACAATGGTATCAGCAGTCATTGAAAATCTCAGCAACCAGCTCATTAAACGTTATCGAAATGTAGCATTACTTTCAGTGTATGAATAATTTATATTTTCATTTTAAACGCAGTCGTCTTCAGAAAAGAGTTATCGTAGAAGTGTGTGAATCAGGAAAATATACTTATTAATGTTTCTAAAACATTCTTTTATCGCAAAAGTCATAACCTGTTAGAATACTTTCTACATTCTCTGCTGCTTTATAGTGCCAATATCTTCAATAAAACTATAATTTCTTGTTTTAGTAGAAGATAAATATGTGCTTTTATTCAAAGGAAGTCAGTATTTAAAAAATGAATATAAAACATAAGTTTTAAACCTCTAAGTGGATTGGACAAATCAATTAAATTCAACTGTTACGAAATAATTAAAAAAATATCCAAATCATTGAAAAGAATTTCTAATGATATGTCTAGAATCTTCAACATTCATCACATAAGAAATTAATTGTTGAATAAAATTTTAACGTGTGTGTAGAATTATAGGAAGAAATAAACTTTGAATATGTTATATCTAGGAACTCCCCCCTCCCGATAAAAGGGGATTATGAAGCAGATGACGATAATATTATTAATCACACAATTTCTTTTAAGGATAACATTTCACTGTTGCAATTTAAGTGGCTGATATACTTTATTCAAACTAAATTTTATTGGTTAAAAGAACGCTTTAAAATGTCTGGTTATGTCTTATATAGTGATACATCAGGTGAAAAGTGAAATCTTGTTTCACGTAAAAATTTCTATGTGTAGTACATATTCATTAATACTCTATTATGTAGAGGAAAATTCAGAATTATAGAGAAATTTTAAACAATATGTTCATATTTTAAACGCAATAAATTATTAAAGATGTAGATGTCATTTTAAATATTTAAATGTCATTTATGTACAGGGTTGTTATATACTATTTTAAACCAATTCTGATGTTTAAAATTAATAGTGGTTTTCATTAAAAAGTTACCAGCTTTATTATTTTTATATATGATCTTTATTAATTTTCCGTTCAAAAATATTTTTTATTACAAAAAACAATATTTAAAATTAGTATATATTGTTGAGAAATTTTACAACTTTGTCAAGAAAAACTTCCTGGAAAGGGGTGTGAATTGAATGTCCCGCTCCTTCTACTGGCACCAATTGGGCTTCGGGAAAAAGTTCCAGAATATTGCTTTCGTCGCCACCTCTATCAGAAGAAAGTTAATAAATATAAATAAACAGAAATAATTGCATTAAAGTAATCAATAAAGTCAATGGAGTACACATATAATTTCATCATTCATTAGCAATAATTTTTAAGAAGAAATTCATGCTTTGATTTACATAATGTCTTAATTTATGTCATATTTTTACATTTATACGTGATTAATATTTATCAAGCGAAATAGTTAATTAATAGTTAAGAACAACTTTCCTTATTTTACTGTCTCTCGACATATGTTGCTGTTTCATATACCCTTAGTGTAGGAGAGCCTACTACCAGGTCCAATAGATCCCGTCCCGTTAAGTGACTGGTCCATGGTTGAGGGTAATAAGTAGCCTCACTTAAGAGAAAAGCCACAAGGGCTAGAGACTGACTAAACTCCAAGTGTATCCTCGTAATTTAGAAGAAAGGACCAAGAAAAAGGCTTCCCTGCTTAGCTTGCCACCCCCAGAGATATCGTTAGGGAATTTAGAGACCATGAACATATTTTCCTTGCCTTAGCAGCCATTAATGATCACGGCGGATATTTGACCGGCTAAAGTCTCGAGCTGATAACCGTCCGGTTGCAGGATAGCTACCGTTCCTGATTAAGCTACTGAAGCTAGCTCTTTCTCGAGATATAGATTTCCCCTTTGACAAGATAAAGGACAATAGGAAATTATTATTACGTATTTCAAATGCGGGGGATTTGCTTCTTATACCATTCGCCACTACCAAGTAGCACATATTTGTAAGCCATTTTATTAAGGGTTTACCATATAGGCAGCCTACTTTACTCTCTAAGACAACAACAGCGAATATAGTACGTCCCTTGATTTCGAAGCAAGGACAAAGCAAGAGATTCCCGGCTTGACTTCCCACCCACAGCGGTATCGTTATGAAAAAAGGAGGACATTGTGTCCACGAACCTAATTTACTTGCCCCTGCTGCCATTATTAAACGTGGAGAATCTTTGGTCAGATTGAATCGAGATTTCGAGACCGATGCTTTTGCCGGCTGAGTTATAGAAACTTATTTTAGTCAAGCTTTTATCACAGCATATGACAACATACTATGCCGATTATTTAAAAATATGTATATATTCAGGCGTTGTTATAAATTGGAGAAGTGTTTCCTCAGAAGATAATTATTTTTCATGTAAAGGTTATATATTAACTAAAAGACATTTTAACCATAGTAACATAAAATTATACTCACAACTTAATATTTAAAAATATTTTGAAAATAAGACATTAGACGTGTATACTTTACTTGCTTTTAACATTTATTAAATTATTTAAAAAAATGTAAGGCTATATAACAAAAGCCAGTCAGATGAAATGAAAACTCTATTATATTAAAATCGATTTGCGTAAGTAGTAATAAGCTAAATGTATAGTTACCCTAAAAGTGAGAAATTTAGAAAAGCTTTTCTATCATTTCTATTTGGTGTCACATCTATGGATGGAAATAAGAACAATTCGTAGAAAATAGAATACTGTGTTACTTTCAGTTGATACATTGTCTTATTTTTACTAATTCTTGTCTATTTTTACCGTGTAGTTTATTGAATTTTATGATTTTACCAGTAACGAAAATAGAGAATAGGACGTAGATTTTTCTAAACTGTTTCTTCGTTTTATTAAAATTATTTTTAATAGATATGAATATAGAATTGGTTTAACCTTTTCAGCTGCTGCAAAATATCCTTCAAAGTTGATAATTCACATTTTGTTCATAAATTCCTGCGAAACAGATATAAATTTATACTTGTATAGGTATTTTACAAATTAAACTAGTCACTTACACATCGAATGAAGATTCGGTTCCATAAATAAACATAGCAGGTCCAATGTACAATCCGTAGCTTGAGGTTAAAAATGTTTCGGCATCGTCTGCAGCTTTTTGCAATAGATCCAAATTCATTTTATACTGCCATTTGCTTCCATCATAACGGAGCAGCAGTAAATCCCGCGGAAATAAGTCCTGAAAAAAGTTTAATAGTAAATATAATTCTATGTTTTACCTCATGATTTACACACTTACTTTTTCATTTTAAAATAAATGACTTTTTTTCTGAATTTCAAAGCAAACTGTTTTGTCATTATATATTCTTGACAACAACATGGAGATCGAGGGGATATCCAATATAGAGTGTCTGATATATTTTTCCTACCTCTATCCAATTTAAAATCTGTAGAGTGCCCCAATTAGCATGTCTATCCCTGCATTATTGTTACTACTTTTTTTACTTTTTTGTATGAGAGTACGTTTACACCCTATAGCCCCCTTTAGTGAGTTATAAGTTCCTTAAGAATGATCAATGAGATTTTTGGTGCCTTTATTTAAAGCTTGGCCAATTGCTGTAAAGTTTTTATAAAAAATCTAAAGATTCTCAAGGGTCACATACCTTTTTTATGTAAATTTTGTCAGCTAGTTTCTGGCTTTAAAAGTCAATCCTTAATAAGCAAAATGTCGACTATTTTTTCGCTATATTTTGTATCCCGTGAAATCTGGAGTGCTGTCGGAAAGATTGAAACAAGACAATTGACAATCAAGTATGCAAAAAGTTTTTTCCCCTTAGTTCATGGGTTTAAATATTGTTAGTGAGATGAATACTTGAAACATTTCGAATTCTTATTAAATAGTTGCCGAATGGTACAGCGTGCCTGAGTTCGTCGGTTCGAATCCTGCTGCTGACATGTATTTTCGTAGCTTTTTATCGGCTTTAAACAGTAGGTCCCGCTCTCAATAGTGCTCCAAGCCAAATCCATTAAATGGTTGGGTACCGGACATATAAGATTCTTTTAGGTTCATGTTAACACAAGGAGAAAAGTGATGTCTATTTTTGAAGTTTGCATTTAAATATTTCCTTAAATAAATATTTTTTTATGACAGAGTTAAAAATTCTCCAGTGTAATGCGTGGCCTTTCATCAATTATATGTTGGTAAAATGATATTTTTATGTAAGCAATGAAGACCTTATAAAAATTCTTCACAACTAATTTAAAATTAAATTTTCTTGCTATTTTTTAAAAATAGTCACTTATAATCCTGAAGAATTTTTCACTTTATAACGTGTTTTATTTATTTAAAGAAATCTTGAAATGAAAACCTCTCAGATAACATTCAGTCAAAGAAATCAAATACGACCAGTTCGAAACACAGTTGTATATGTCCCGAACTAATAAACCCTCATGCAGACAAAAAATTGACGATAATGTCTGGAATACTACCAAATAAAAGAAATATATTTTGTTCTAATTGTTGATCATTCGTTTATTTCATTATTATGAATTGTTTGTATGGATTTAATTTACGAAAATATAATAACTTCTTTTGTACAGATTTCTCCTTTCCAATAACATATTTTCCTAAAATATTTTTAAATTTAATGCTTAATTTGATGTTAATAAAACCTTAACTTTTCCATACTTGTTGACTTCACTGTCGTATGCTTATGATTTTGAATCTAGTGAAGGATCAGTTTTTGTCACAGATATTTTCAGCTTTTTAGTTTTTGCAATAAATGGGGAGAGAATAGGAAAAATATTGGAAAAGGAATAGTATTTAAACGTACAAACATGCAATGAAATTTACCCAATATGCATCCCTTAAAATTTTCCACTTCGCTCCCATTTTTTTAATGACGAAAAATTTTACTGGTGTACATACGTTTGTTCCTATCTATGATGTTTTTATTAATTTTTAGATAATTTTCTTCTCTATAGATCCTAGATTTTATATTCTTTGTGATGTTAAAGTTTGAAAAGAAAATACCCCCCCCCCTAAAATATGACTGGGAAAAGTGTAAGAACTTCAGTAGATACAACGCGACATTGGTCGAGAATACAGATAAATGAATTTTCCCATTTTAAAATTTAAATTTTGTCCTAACACTGTCTAATGAAGATCATCGTAAAAGGGGATGATCAATTATGTTAGTCCTACATTTTAAAATGTAGTAATAGTTTGAAATGTCCATAAAATCATAATTATTAGCGGATATAAATAAAAAAAATTATACGGAGTTATTTTATGGAATTTAAACCCGTTTTGAAACATTTTTTTTTCGATTGAATAAAAGAACTTTTCTTTATTGTTGAAAATTATACTTTCTATTCTTGCTTTAAAAATGCAAAATATCTTGTAAATAAACATATTCCTGCAATACATGTGATATCCTGTTTACTGATCTTTAGATTTAATTAAAATTTAAAATTTTATTTTAAAATTCTCTCTCTCCCGTTGAATTTACAAAATCAATTTCTTTAAGGTATTTAACAGAAATATTTCCATAAAAAGAAGTATTATTAAAAAATACATAAAATATGTTTCGGAAATGGATTTCGTAACATTACACGGAAGCAAGATTTATAAGATATCTTCTCCCTGATTCCGTAAAATCCGCATTGAAAACATTTATTAAAGATTAGTTTTTTAACAATTATTATATTGTCTATAAAGGTCTAAATATCTTGAATAGTTTTGTTAGTATAATATCTAACAGTCATCAATATTCATATGAAAAAATTTCAAATCGCCGGAGAACTTAATATCTCACAACACACTGCTTACAATACTTGTGTCTTTTTTTTCGTTTAAATAAAATATTTCGGAATACACTAAAAGTGTAAGTAGCAATTAATTTTTTTCAGTTACGAGATTTTTGCTTGGCATATAGTGGCGACTAAAAAGAAGGCTACAAAGCATTAAAAATAAACGACATATGGTAATAAACGATGTAAATGCATGCAGTCTTATAAAAAATTAAACAATGTACTAAAATTTGCCGTACTAACTTCAGGATACTTTTGTGCAATATATTCTAAAATAGCGTCTTTCGCTTCCTCTTCGTTTGAGTTTTCAGGAACTGCTCTTATTGCGTCTTGAAGCAATTGAAGAAATGCTCTTACCCCATTGGCAGCTTTTTCGGTAATACCATTTGGTCTCATATCTTCCACGACTAATGAGTCTACTCGTTCAGGCTAGAAGAAAATTAAACAAAAAATCTAATTATAAAGCTTAGACGCACACACATACATATACATTCTTATATATATATATATATATATATATATATATATATGTATATATATATGTATATATATATATATATGTATGTATATATATATATATACATATATATATATATAAACATATATATATATACATACATATATATACATATATATATATATATATATACATATATATATATAAACATATATATATATATATACATATATATATATATATATATATATATATAAATATATATATATATATATATATATATATATATATATATATATATATATATATATATATATATATATATATATATATATATATATATATATATATATATGTATGTATATACATATATATACACGCACATATACATACATACATACTTATATGTAATATGGGCGTTTTTCCAACCGAAAGGCAGACATTGCCACTTATACAGATCACTGCTATGAGTCCCGAACGCAAGATTTTCTGTGTCATCTGGATGGATCGGTATATGCCAATAACCTGAGTCCATGTCTAATTTTGAAAAATATTGACTTTGAACCAATTTGTCTATTAGGGTTTCAATGAGGGGCAATGGTTCTGCATTTGATTTAGTAATTTGATTCAACTTTATGAAATCGATACACAATCTATTTTTCTTATTTTCATCTTTTTTTGAAAACTAATGTAACTGGGGCGCAATAAGGTGATGGACTCTCTTTAATTATATTAGCATTTAATAATTCTTTAATTTGATTGTCTATTTCCTCCTGCTGTTTTGGCGAGGTCTTATACGGTCTTAATGAAATTGGTAAGTCCGACGTTAACCTTGCGGTTTTATCCTAATTTTTTCTACATCATACTTGCTGGTAGCAAAAATTATCTTTGTAATTTCCTAATATTTCTTTCAATTAGCCTTGTGTCTTATTCTCTGAAATTTCATAGCTTTCCTCAACTTGATCTTGACAATGTGTTCACCCATCACCAAGATCCGAGTCAGAAAAACTCAGAAATTCAGGATCTTTACCTTTCTTTTTATCATTTTTACTTCCTTTTTTAGCAATTTTTCCTTTCTTTACTTGTATCTTAAATATACTTTCTTTTCCCTTAACACTTTCTTTTATATTTTTCCTTGACTTATTGTATTTATTTTTTAGGATGAAGCAAGGAAACTAGCAAAAGAAAGGACAATAGGTTATCATAAAAGGAAGTAAGATATGATAGTCGTTTTATAGAATCTAAATTTAAGATTGGCGATCTAGTTTTATATGAATTTCAGTATCTAAACACTAGTAAGTTGACACCACCATATTCAGGTCCTTTCACAATTTTAAGACAAGTTTCTGAAGCTAATTACGAAATCAATAGACCAAATTTTCAAACTAAACAAGAATCTGAAATTGTACATGTTTGTAAATTAAGGTGTTATTATGACCCAGAAAAATTGAAATTGTATCACGATAAACAGTAATTTTTCTAAGAGATCTAAATTTTGTAATATGTTAATTTTATGCTGATTGTTATGTACAATTTCTTAGTTTGTTAATTTTGTATAAATGTTAATTTTTGCTGATCATTATGTAAAATTTCGCAATATGTTAATTTTGTATAAATGTTAACTTTATTCTGATCATTATGTAAAACTTTGTAATATGTTATTTTGCATAAATGTTAATTATCTTTATGACAAGTGAGGATTCCTTTTTATGTAATATAATTTTTATGTAAATATTTTGATGTAAAAAGGATTACGAATAATGTTATTGGGGAGATGTAATATTAAAATTCCTTATATAAGTATTTTAATATTAATTTAATATTAATTTAACTTTTGTTCATAAAGTACGTTCGGGGTTTGAGCGGTAATTCTGATCTTTCCCTCCAGACACGCTATAGACTTAATTCAGCCACTGTCTGTACTACTTTAGCCAATAGTTAGCGTGTTTTCTTTACACATGGGTATTTTGTATCCCGTGATCAATTGTACTTAGGGATTATTCGTAGTCTTTTTACTTGAGGAATCCCTACTTGAAAAGTGTATGTGCCCTAGGTTGTAAAAGTGTTTGCCTGTTGTATGGATTTCATGTTTCTTACCAGAAACAAACTGTGTTGTGATTTTGAATGAGTCTCGCCCATATTACACACACACACACACACACACACACACACACACACATATATATATATATATATATATATATATATATATATATATATATATATATATACTCAAGAGACAAAACATTATGACCACCTCTATATTTTTTTTTGCAATGAACTCGCCTGGATGACGTGGAAGGCACGTGATCAGGTGGAAGTGGTATTTAACTGCTGCTGGAGAGTCTGAAGAATCATTCTTTCACTTACTTCTGCATGTAATGGGAAAGGCTGCGGATCTAAGCTATTTTGATAAAGGGCAGATTGTAATGGCTAGAAGGCTCGGAACAAGTATTATTACAAGTATTATATCTACAGTTGGTAGTACTTATGCAAAGTGGATAAATGATGGTGAATCCAGCAGTAGACGACATGGTGTTGGACGTCCACCCGCTATCAAATAAAAGGGTCGTCGGAGACTGTCTCGAATGATGAAGCAAAACCGGAACCAGACAGTGGCTCAGCGGACAACCCAATACAATGCAGGGCCAAATAGAATAGTATCGGAGGCATAATGTTTTGGCTCTGATATGCATATATATAATATATATAATATATATATATATATATATATATATATATATATATATATATATATATATATATATATATATATATATAACTCCTTTTTGGCTCGTCTGCATTAAGAAAATTATAATGAAAATGTGTAATGAACTTTTTACCACTACTTTTATACAAAGAGAAAAGAAGATTTTGATTTGAGTATGTTATTTTAACATACTTAAATCAAAATCTTCTTTTTTGTAAACTGTTCGTGGATCGCCGTTGTAAAAGTGCACTGTACATAGCAAAATAGTTCTATCCAAAATCAGCTACGTTGAAAGTGTGGTACACCACGGGCCATAGATGGCAAAGGTGAACACGGCTGCGGAGTTGCGTTCGGGCAACTAGAAATGCAACTGACGGCCCAGATGAACCAAGGGGCTACCAACAGTTTCCACAACGATGGTTTCTCGAAAGTTTAGGTGCCTGGTTAATGTACCTATGCTGACTGTTGTTCATCGGCGACGAAAACTGGAACTTGCACGCCATTACCGAAACTGGACTACTACTGAGTGGAGACCGGTAGCTTTATCCAAAGAACTCCGTCTTATGCTCCATCGGGCACATGGACGCTGGCATATATAGCGTGAAACGTCTGAAAGCAAACACCCTACAACAATTGCCCGAAGGGTCCAAGCTGGAAGGGGAGCATTATGGTCTGGGGACTATTTTCTAGGTAATTCTGGGTTCACTCATCTTTGTGGAAGGCATGATGGAGCAACACAACTATGCATCTGTCCTTGCGGATCACGTTCATACCTCATGTGAATCATTTTTCCTCAGTATGAGGGCATATACCAGCATAACAATGGGACTTGTCATAAAGTTCCTACTTGCACACTTCTTAAAACTATAGGTTGAATTAAACTTTTATGAATAGCCCTTTCTCTTCTTTCTCTTCTTTAACTCATCGGTCCATTCTCTCAAGAAAAAACTGAATATCTTAACAATTTTAATCTCATTGATTACAATTTCATCAATCCTGTTTTAGCAAGCCAGAAAATAAATGCATATAAAAAAAAACTTTCAGGGAATGCACTTAAAGTGATTTTTATTCTCTCAGGACGGGTGAATGTTTCACAGATCAAAGAGATGTACATTTGTCTTTTGTCTGTGTAAGGCACGTCCGCTAGTTCTCAGTCATTAACATGGAATAAAGAATTTTTACTAAGTTATTTTGCTTTAACTTGAGTTCGGAGTATGAAACTTTTTAGCCACGATGATTGCAGCTGAGTTACATTGCTAAGGAAGCCCTGAAATTTAAAAATATGATCTGTTTATCCCATGTAATCGGTGACCAATGGATTTTTACTGGTTATATATATATATATATATATATATATATATATATATATATATATATATATATATATATATATATATATATATATATATATATACATATATACATATATATATATATATATATATATATATATATATATATATATATATATATATATATACATATATATATACATATATATATATATATATATATATATATATATATATATATATATATATATATACATACATATACATATATATATACATACATATACATATATATATATATATATATATATACATATATATATATATATATATATATATATATATATATATATACACACACACATATATATATATACATATAAATATGCATATACATATATATATATATATATATATACATATATATACATACATACATATGCATATACATATACATACATACATATATATATATATATATACATACATATACATATATATATACATACATATACATATATATATACATATATATACATACATATACATATATATATATATATATATATATATATATGTATATAAATGTATCTCTCCCTCTGTCCTTCCGTATATATACACTAGACTTATCTTAATGTTACCGCAGTCAATATTATCATTAGTTAATATTATGAATAACCTCCCTTCCGCTACAAAAATATTAACACAAAATTATTTTTTTAATGCTTTCACTACATCATTTAATGTTATCACATTTTATGTCCATTAGTTTATTTTCGATGATCGATACCCGGAGAATTTCGTGGAGCATCTCATTCCATTGGGAGGCAAACCTATTACTATCTGTAACAGCAATTGTGGTATTCATAGAAAAGAAAAGAAAAGAATATTGAAGTTTGCTTACATGTTTGAGAGCAAAATGAACTGAAGTTTTTCCTCCCAGACTGTGTCCTATAAAATTTACTTTAGGAATATTCATCTTATTCAAGAATTGCTCTATGTCTACAGTCATTGCTTCTACATCAGTGCGGTTGTTCCAGGGACTATCACCATGGTTTCGTAAATCTACAACACATACCTAAATCAACAAACAGTGAAACATAAATTATATAAAATACTTTCTTACGTAGCTAGCTGATAAAATTGCTCAGAAAATTATTTTTAAAAGGCTGATATGTTTTCCTTAGATAACAAAAACATTAATACACTGACATTTTCGAAAGAAGTAAGAGAGTGTTCTTGTTGTAATCACTGCTCAAAGAATTTTTTTGTAATTGTATCATTGGCACTGATACGTAGATTTTTCTATATTTGTAAACAATTATGTAATTTTTTTTCAGGCCTGTATTTCAAGCTTCATTAAATGAAGTTTTAAACGCATGCTGTTATGAAGTATTATTTTTAGTAAAATGCAAAATATAATTTATATTAAAATATAATTTATATTTATAAGAGATATAATTTATATTAAAATATAATTTATATTTATAAGAGATATAATTTATATTAAAATGATTTAATTTTTCTTTGCAAAAGAATTTAAAATTTTTTGTAGTCAATTAAAGTGACAGATGGCTTTCAGCTGGCTCAAAATAAACAGAAAATTATATATTTCTATCTCGCTGAATTGTGGAACGCAAAACTTACAATAGAATGTAGAAAGGTTTTTACAACCCTATAATTAATACAATTATAGTTACAACATGCAATGTAATTATTACTAGTTAAAATTATAAACTAAATTTTTTTTTATTATTTTATGTTGAAATATTTTAGTTGTATTTCTAACATTCACAATACTCCTTATAATCTAAATACTTACTCTTCTTCCGGTATTAGAAGCCAACGGTCTGTAAATATTATTCCAATTATTCATACTTGAAGTAAGCCCATGAATCAATAATACGGGGCTTTTGTAGGGATTTCCACCATAGAAGCAAAAATAGTTTAAGTCTACAGGATCTATTCTAGTATAAAAAAATTAAAAGGATTAATGGAATGAATAATTTAAATAAAAGAGAAGTATAAATGTAAAATATAGCATTTAACTTTTAATTATCTTAAGCTTATCTACACTGTCTACTGCGGTTTTAAAACTTTTTTTGTTTCTAATTAGTAATTACTTTTGGGACTTTTCTCAAGGTAATCATCTTTGTAAGCATTTCAATACGTAATAGTAGATGGACTTTTAATTACCTTAACTCGAGAAAGCAGGTAACTTTCAAATATGAATAAAATAACTCCTAAACTTCATAAAAACCATGAATAATAGCAAGTAAATTCCTTACCACATTCACTAACATATAACGAAAGATTCTACTTTCTGGAAAAGGTTTGAAAATTAAACATCTTCAACTTTTTAATGTACTTCATTGAAAGAGAGAATACTAATTTTCAGACAATAAGGCAGCAAACTGCATGTAGGATGCTTTTAAATACAAGGGACTATACATATAGGTTTGCAAATTTGATCTTATTATTCATGCTAAAAATAAGTACACAATGAATAAAAAACCAATTTCTTTGGTAAATTATAATGGTATGGTAATTTGGTAATCTTGATTAGGAGTTAAACTGTTTTATAAAATGTTTATTGTAATTATTAAATTATTTCTTTAGCATATTTAAACTTAATATATATTCAATACTTAGTTGTTTGTAAATTTATTCTTTTCAGTAAATTATTTTCAATATTTAAAGCATAACCCAGCAGTTAATTTTACATAACCATATGAAAATAAGCAACTTTTCGGTAAAATGTTTAAGAATCCAAAAAAAAAGTTATTGGTGATACTTACTTCTCATTTTCAAAAAGAGCACAAATTCCGACATCTAAAACTCCACAGAGGACAGCAAAAAGAGCACTTCGTAGATTCATATTGTGATTCTAGGAGAAAAAATATTATTTCAATAGAAATACATTTTGCAAGCTTTCCTTAATGAAGTAAGTTTAAAATTAAATTAGAACACAGTATGTGAAAGCAAAATATACAACAATGCAACTATCACACCTCAACTAGAGAGCTTCTTAATAGAGATGTGTGCTAAATAACTCTCTGAATGCGAGTGATTTATCGAGTAGGAACTACTTCTATAGGGCGAAATGACTTTCTGGGCTCAGAACTTTGAGGAAGGCGCCAAACACAAAATATCGCCAATTGTCAATTTTGGTGACCTTGGCGACAAAAATTGATAACCAAAAACATCTACAACGAGCTAATATCTCGCCAGATTATCAATACACCATAGGCATCCTATAGACAAACCCATGGAGCACTATATCAAGGAATTTTCGCCTGCACTTATTAGTTTTATTGTAAATAAGTATCAGGTTTTGACTGTTTCTACTTTGAAGCCGAATGTCGGTTAGAAATGTAGCTCTTTAGTTTTTTTTTCCCAAAATTATGCTTAAAAGATTCATCATAAGAACATTATTTTGATTAATTATACTTAAGCAGTTGATAAGCTAATAAATAATATCTCATTTGCTGTGCTGGACAGTATATTACACAAATTATAACAGTTTAAAATATTTTTTATCTGGTTTTTGAAGTGTGCTACAGATACACTGCATGATACAACCTGTCTAAGATTGTCCAGCAGAAAAAAATATGTTAATATTACGTTTCCACATATTGTTCAATAAAATAAAAGTTATATATCTGGAATTTTTTTTTTAAACTTTGAAATCAAATAATTTCCATATTTGTTTTTTCAACATCGCCATTTTCCTAGATTTTTCTGGGTTCCTCCTCTTCGTCCTCGGCCACTGACGTGTATTTGATGCAGGTGCTTTGAAACGCATGTACTGTCGTGACTTGCTGATTATAAAGAACTTAATCCCGTATCTTCATAAATAGGGTATTGGTTTGTCCTTCCAGAGAATATTCCAAGGAATTCCAGCAACGGTAGTAAAAGTTAGTTATGCTGGATCACCAGTTATGAAATACCAGATCTCATGTAAGTACAACTCAGAAAGTTCCTGAGACCCAAGTGGGCTCTTCGTCTCAACCTACTTCTACCACTCCTATTAGAGCAGCATACCCCCCTGAAATGAAATTACACCTTAAAACTTACTTAGGATAATAAGGAAATTTAGAAACTATATATTTAAAGGGATTGGTATATTAGAAAAAAAAAACGTATTTCTGATATTTATTTGAACTAAAGGAACCTTTACCCGTGTTCCCACAGGAGAGATGCACGAAGTGTTCAGTACTTCAGGCGAACCTTGTGATTTCAAAAAATAAAATTGGTATATTAGAAAATGTTGTAAGAGAGGAAAAAATTAAATACAAATTGACAACAATTTCACAGCAGTCGATTACTAAAGCATACGAGAAAACACGTGAAAAATTAGACAAAACTGTGAAATTACTACCTTCGGCTTGCGTCGTAATTTCTGATAAAAAAAAAAAATTTTTATCATGAGAATAATAGAGACATTGCCATTAATAAACATGCGATGTATATATTGTCAACAAGAGAAAGAAACTTTTAGCAGCGGTTTTTCATTCACTTTCATGAAATAATAGTAGAGAACGATGTGCTATTAGACAAAGTAGAGGAATGGTAGTAAAAGCTATGTCAAAGATATTTAAAGGTACATTTACGCATATATGCAAACAGCTGTTCAATGATCTAGATAACATCAAATGGCTATTTGCGGTACTGCGGATGAACTGTTTTCGGATGGTATAACGTAGCCTAGAATCCCCACTTTTCAATCGTTTTCGGTAGAGAGTTGTTAGTGTATAGTAAATAGAAAATTTTAGTTGATTTAGAAGCCCCGATAAAATGAGCTATTTCTTCGCCACCAAGTACCGGATTCCCATCCGGTACTCGGTGACGTAAGAAGAAATGAGTAGGATAAAGAAATAGTAGGTTAATAGTAGGATAAAGAAATTTATATATTAGAATTACAGTTAAAGTACAGGTTAAAAAATGGACGTTAAAATGTGCAAGATATATAAAGAAGAAAAAACGTTGACCGATTTTTATATCAATGGTAAACAAAATATCTATTTTATACCTGCAAATTTTATTTGAATGATCGAAAACCTTTTGAATGGGAAAATAAAAATCTTGATCGCAAACGTAATACTTTTATTAAAAAATGCTTATATGAAAAGAAGGTGAAGGAAAGGAAAAAAATTAACGGTAATTTATTATCATTAAAAATAATTGAACGATTTTTAAACGTTAATGAAGTTTATAACCATATATATTTTTTTCTTGGAAAGATATTTTTAAAAAATGATCCTTTTATTTACACTAAATCTAAAAGAGAATCCGTTATACAGGTAATAAAAAAGAAGTTATGTCGAGCATTATGAAGAATTGTATAGATTCTGGTGAGTTTTAATACCACAGCTTCAGCGAGATGTTTTAGATGTGTAGATACCTTAGAATTAAAAAAATGCGAAGGAATGCTGAGTTTAAAATCTCAGCACAACAGGATCTCGATCTTTTGAGTAGACAAATAATTACAGGGACTCAAAGGGATCAAAGAATTCCGATTAAAAAACGGTTGGAATTAACTTTTTTCGAAAATCTGAATGAAAATAAAGATTTGTCAAATGAAAAGTGTACTGTAATTAATCAAATCGAATGACCCATTGAAGACTATGAAAGAATAGATCCAAACAAACTTACAGCAAAACAACTACAAGAGTTATTGCGGTATTCGAAAGTCCCTGGTTATTCTAAACTTAAAAAACGTCTGAAATAATCGCACGCATCCACAACGAGAATCAACTAATGCTAGATCTAAAACAGGATAAATCTGCATGTGCCATAGAACGTAGGTATGCATAAAATGCTAATCTATGAAAAAGAAATCTATGCAAAAAAAGCTGTTAAAATCTATGCTAAAACAGATCGCTCGAAAAAATGTAACGAGTGTGGAGATTATTGGTTGAGAAAACCACAGCAGAATTCCCACGCTACCTCGAATGGATTATTTTACACCTTCAAGATCAAAAAAGATTATTAAAAAAAGTTCTCTCACACTTTCGTTATAGTATTTTTTAGCAATCTCGTGAAAAAAGACATTACTGGCCCTTGATGAAATTCATAGCATTCCAATCGAAGTTGAAGATTTGCCGCATACCACACGCTTACAACTTCACCCACGTGACTTTTTGAAGGGTGTTTCAAGATCAGTCAGGAGTCTCATTACGAAAATCTCATGGACTCCGGGTTCTAAAGTGAATGTAATGCTCCTCTGCGACTATCCGAAGGGAGATGAAGAACCAGAATTTAATTTTAAAACTATGAACGAGGTGATCACCAGGGCCACAAATGTTTAAGACTTTTACAGGGGATGTATTGAAAGTTTACTCAAGGTAATGGATAAATTTCATGCCAGGGGATCGGGGTGGGCCCTTCTCAAAATTAAACATTTAGAAATCAGATTCAACAAGTACATCCCCTTTAGGGAAGCTTCGTTGACGGAATTCTCCCAAATGGATTAAAGATAAAAAAAATAGCTGTGAATGACATATAGAACTACGACAATGAATATTTTAGCTGGTGGATATTATTTCTTTTTTTCCCCTACTAGTGATCATGTGTATAGAGAAACTAAATGTAAAATATTTAAAAACAGTCTGAATTTTAAGACGTTTTCATTCCCAATCTTTCTATAAAATATTCTGAAATTCGAAACACAGGACAACTGCTAGTGATCATGTGTATAGAGAAACTAAATGTAAAATATTTAAAAACAGTCTGAATTTTAAGACGTTTTCATTCCCAATCTTTCATTAAAATATTCTGAAATTCGAAACACAGGACAACATTTCGGTAAATGTCTATGAATATTAAGGGCAGAGTATTAAATGTGTGTTTTATAAAAAAAGTTATTTTATTCCTTTGATTAAATTCCCTTTCCTTGATTATATACTACACAATATTTAATAATTTTCTGAACAATAGTTTCGACTGTAGGCAACTTTAAATTAGGGGACTTTAATTATGGACACCCTGTATATATGTATATATAATAAATAGAATGTCAGTGTTGGAAAAATGAAATAAAGTATTTAAAATAAATAGAGATTAATGTGCTATTATAAAAATGTTAAAGAATTATGAAAATAAAAACGAACTGAAGTAAGTAAATGTAATATTGCTGCATAATTTTTTAATATATAGTGGGTGTAAGTAGGAAATGTGTTGTAAATAATAGTACACAGGGAAGATGTATGTTCCTGTTTTAATAAGAAAATTCTCGGAAAATGCTAGGGTAGATTTTAAAACATAAAAATTTAAGTATGTGTAATGGAAGTTAGTGTTTCTGTAAATAAATGTAATACGAGGTGTTTGTATGTATATATGCGTATATATGTGCGTATATGTATAGTAATAACATTCTGTTTTAATGTGTATATTAATAACTGATGTTTGTTACTGTCCTGCAATGTAAGAAATAGATTGTATTCTTTTTCTCCCTTTCGATTTAATGATTACAGGGACTTCTGCCGAGCCACCTCGGTCGATTGTGATGTAGTTCGATGGTAGATTCAGATTTTCTTAGCCACCTTGGTCTTGACTAACATAAATTCCTCTTAAAGGCTGATAATTGCCCAGGAGCTATCTATTTATTTATGTAAGAATTAAGCGGTAAGGATGAAAGTTTGGGAATAACTGCGATTCGAGAGTACTGATACTAGAAAGTATTCCGGAAAAACATTCCAGATACAGAGAGAATATTCCAGCTGTAAATTCTTATTATTGCTCAACCGGACTGAAGAATTGATGAAAAGGTAGGACGCAACATTTATCTAACACAGTCCATGGGTTCGCAAAACTACTGTTGACTTCTAATTTGGCAATCGTTCGAAATTTACTTAGAGCTTTATGTGGCTGTCTAGCCCTCGTAACTGCTTACCGTACTGCTCCCCATCTAACGTGGATTTTTGAACAATTTGTGTTTGGTTTGATCTGGAGTCCTACGATCTATTTTTAAGCTATACGACCTTATGAGACCAGGTTCATTCCAAAAAGCTATGAACATACGAGCTAGCAACGTACTTGGTAGCCAAAAGGCTGCGTGATACAAGTTCGGATATCGTCCGACAACAATTCGAATGCAAAACATGTGAAAACTTACATTTTTCATATTCGTGATCGTTGAGATTCCATTTTATACAAAGTTTAAAAAGACGAATTAACTCCTGGCTATAGGTTAAAAATCTTTTAAGCAGATTTGAACCGAAAGCAAGCATATACGGTTGGATATTTAATTTTCACTGAATCTCTTTACATGGATCTCTTTTACTTAATAAAATAACACATACACTTTAGAAAGAAGTCTACATCGTTACAGTATGGTTTTAATTGCGATTTTCCGATCGACATATTTTTACACAAGGTAACTATAAAATACACCCAGACCTACTGTTTAAATGGAATCATAAACAGCTGCAAACACACCTGCTAGAAAAAGGATTCTACCCCAATAACGGACGAAATCTGACTTCACCTGTTTGCCTATCCTCCAGTCCTCGAAGGTTGTTATAAAGGATGAAAAAAAGTAAACTCTTTCCCAAATTAGTTGTTTTTACATATCAGTTGAAAAGTTTTATCGCTGAATCATGAATTCTCTCCCTCTTTGTAAATTGAGGTTAAAAGGAATTTAAATTTATTTGAAAGGTATTGAAAAATGATTTGCTATGTTGAGAGAGCTATGGTCTCCTTTTTCCACACGAGGGATAATGATACTGTGACCTACTGCTTAAAGCCGATTTCGAACTTCTACGTATATTTATACCAGCAGAGGGATTCAAACCTATAAACTCTGATGCCAAACTCCCCCTACTCAATCGGGAATAATTTGCTAATAAGCTAATTGTGAGAGAAACAAATCTTTGGAAAACCAGAACAAATTGCTTTGTATTTTCTTCATTTCTTCATAGTCTTCCTCTAGTAATGTACTGTGTTCAATCTCTCTAATACATTCAAAGAAACATGTTTCAAAATATTGATATAAATTATCACAAATTATAGATGCCAAAACACTATCATCTGTTAATTTTATGTTAACTTTTTACCTCATTACATACTTTAAGAACTTTAAGATTATAATTACGCAACTTATCAATTTTAAATTAAATTTTTAAAACTAATTTCAACAAATTTTTAATGCCAACAATTGTAAATCTTTAACTAAATAAATCTTTAACATAAATAAAGCTTGAGTAATGTTGATCCAACCTCTGCTGCTATGAAGAATTAAGCTCTTTTATTCCCTTAAACATTTCTTTCCTTTAGAATTTCCATTCTTACATAACATATTCTGTTAATGTTTTCGTACAACAATCTAAACATGGATTACAATGTTTAAAATAATATTTAATTTTCGATAAATTTTGAATACATTGAATTCCAAAAATTTGGAATTAGGGAGAAATAGAGTCCAAAGGATGATGTAAATTGCCTTCATTAATTGGTTTTTAAATATTTCCTTACATGTTCTTGATTAAAAAATACGGAAAATATAAAACAGATTCATGAATAAATAAGCTGAATCACGTTTCCTCTATATAAAGTTAATTGTAGAAGAATAAGAAAAATGAAGCAAGAATGACGTCAAAGGATTCTCTGACATCATCTACTGCAGCGTGTAAGAACAAGAAAAAATCAATATGGAGGAAGAAAATTTCCTTGGGGACTAAGATTACTTTCGGGTTTCTGTGTATTAAATAATAGTAAATTTCTAAAGTGTAATTTGGATAATTTCGTAATCATTAATGATGAAACCACATTGAATATTTGTAATGTATGAAATATAACCAATGGTTTTTCTCCTTACAAGTGGATTATATATTTTAGGTATATGAGATTTATCTATTAGTAAAATGCGTATTTCATTCGGTTAATACTGTTATACAGTAGCGTAGCGAAGGGAGGATATGAGTATTGTAACACCCCCATCAGAACTGCTGTATGCACAGACACACACACACACACATATATATATGTAATATTAAAATCCCTTATTTACGTATTTTAATATTAATTTAATAACTTTTGTTCATAAAGTGAGTTCGGGGTTTGTGCGGTAATTCTGATTTTTCCCTCCAGACACGCTATAGACTTAGTTCAGCCTCTGTCTGGACTACTTTAGCCAATAGTTAGCGAGTTCTCTTTAAACATGGGTATTTTGTATCACGTGATCAATTGTGCTTAGGGATTATTCGTAGTCTTTTACCTCAGGAATCCCTACTTGAAAAGCGTATGTGCGGGATTCAGTTTTTCAGTATTAATTTGATGCGTGAATTGAAGAGGACGAACTTCCCCCTTATGTAAAATTTCTCTCTACGTCCCTGCTGGTATCAAAGTTAAATTAGGAAAGATCTTTTATATCAGGTATTATTTGATACAGACTTGCTCCTTCCGAAGTGTTGTCATGGCTTGTAAGAATTACTGAAATTTCACACTTTTATTTAGTTACACTTAAATATTCTTGAAGTAATTCTTATTCTTCTATGAAATATTTTATATTTTTCATGGGATAACTTGCATCACCTTTAGATCTGAGTACACGACATTTTATCAGTGTCATTTAAGTATGACATTGTAACACATTACGTAACGCGGCAATCTAGCTGCTGAAATCACTCCTTTTTCGTACATAATTCACTGTATGATAAGGGAATAAAGTATAAAGATTGGAATGGCTTGTTTCGAAAGGAAACGCTGCGGTCAAATTTTTGGAACACGAGAGTTAGTATTTTCACCTGGATATACAGTTTAAAGTTGACTAGGAACGTTTAAAAATGGCGAGAATCAAACGGGTTGTCTTTCGTACCAAACGGCGGCATTCTAACTAACAAAAGGTGCAAGGCAAAAGTTGCCGAAACTCATTTATAATTCTAACACGAGAGTTGAGGGATTTTAATTACCTTTGTTTTTCAGTTGGTACGTTACTAGATTATTCTTTACTTTACTGGAAGGTGGTCCAAAATGTTCTAAAACAGTGTAAAATAGCAAGTAGATCAGTATTTTGGTCAATTTTCGGTTCTGTCAAACCGGTTCTGTTGAGCGAAAAATAAACAACTTTGTATTTCTGATATTCAGTTACGTACCTTACGAGTTATTCTACACCTATCTACGTAACAATATAAATTAACAAAAACATTTTTTTCATAATTTAACGTTTACTTAATGCTTCTTCAAGAAGTTAATATATCCTGTATAAATTACATAGTTTCTGAATGAGCTATAAACAATATCTTAGATGTATTATATGAAATTTTGAAATTTTTTTCTCCCCTCTCATGCTCACAAGCTCTCATGAGTAAAGCAGTTGACCGTAGCGCTCCAAACGAAACTTCCCCAATCTTACAGAAAATAGCCTCTTAAAGATAGATAAAAGAGTATAATCTAGTGTACATATATGGTTATGTATCCCGACTCTAATGTAGTACTGCCACCATGTTTTGTTAGTTAATGAATTTATGGTAATGTTAATATTTATTTATTTTTATTCCATTAAAAACGCTTTTATATCTGATTAAATTTTGCATTAAATTACTATTTAAAGCTTTGAGTAAAATTGTTTTCAAAGGCATTTTTTATTATCTTTTAAGCAAAGAAAAAACGAAAGTTTAAAAAGGATTAATACTGAAAACTCCAAACTGAATGTTATGGCTAGTTTTGTACATGATAAAGAAAATAGGTATGTAGGTCATGGTTTTGTTAAATGCACTTAAAAAGATAACTGAAACATAGCGAGACAAACTACTTTATTTTTTCAGAAATTAATAATAATAAAGATTTATAAAATCAAAGAGAAAAATATCTTTTGAATTGATATCATAATTCTCACAACAATTTTATAATCATTATAAGTTATGAAGTGGGGATTTAGAGCTCGTCGTCACTGAAGCATTGCTTGTGATTATCGAGACGTGCTTACTGGTGTGATAAAAATATCGGAGAATCTCCATTAAAAATTTGATACTGCTGCCATCTATTGCAGTATTTAGGGATTAATTGTATTGCGTATCATTCTTTATTATAAAAACGAGACTGACATAATAAAGAATTTTTTTCTTATGTTGATCAAATTTTCATTCTTAATAATTCTTCATCTTTAAAAATGCTTAATGATTAATAGTTTTAGTTTTAATTTACATTTTGTCAAAATTTTTGTGTTACACATTGCTTGATATGACACCTACATTATTTTAAATATTTATATTTAATATCTAGAAACTGTAGTACAATTTAGAAGAGATTTTTTAAAGAGTTTTACATATTTGCTAGGTAAGTGTATGTAAATAGTTAATAAACACTGCATTAATAAAGCATTACATTTTGAAAAGACTCAGAAATTTTTTATCAGCTTCCAGTTACTAATGACTTCCATTATTTTCAATTCTGCTAGGAAGAAATTCCTCATGATATCAAAAGAGAAATGCGTATCTACAGAAGAATATATAATAATAATAATAATAATAATTCATTTTAATTTTAAAAAAAACTGCAACGGTAATCTTTGGAATTTAATCAAATTTAGGAAATGTTTTAATATGTCACTTCTTTATGTTTAGCCTTAAACTAAATTAGCTTTGGAAATCTGCAACTGATTTTCTCCTTCAAGTATTAAAAATGTCAACGAGTCTTTCCATTTTCTTTGCCCGTGAACTCAATGCTAATTTCTTCTTATAACTTAAATGTTCTATTTTCTTCGCTTATTTATTGTTTGATTAATCTGAAAATGAGACCTTCGTTTTTCAATAACAAAAATTTCAAATTCCAAAAATCAGAAGCAACTTGGGAAATTTTATACTTAAATTTCCATGCAATAGAAAAAATGTATCATAAAAAACATATTAAATCAATAAACAGTTGCAGACACTAATCCTCTGAAAGAAAGATATACGATGAAATTGCCTGTGAAAGTTCTCGTAAGATGTTTATAAAAAATATAAAAAATTGGTTAAAATTGTCCAGTATCTGCAGTCAGTGAGTGAAATTCAGCCAGCTACGCCTCATTGAGTCTGCAATTGACGTCCCGCAGGATTTCCCACACTTTCCTACGGAATTCAAGAGGAACTCCAGTGTGAACATACTTTTCGAATTGCTGGCATGATAAACTAATTCAATATAAACGTATGCTGGTGATCCAAGGAAGTTGATTAAGGAAGTCGGTGAATTTTTTTCCTTCACGGCAAAATGTAAGAAAAGTATTCATTCGCCTCGGATCGGCTTGTGTGGTGAAGGTTCCAACTTGCATGATGTTACGGTGGCTCTTTTTCCACGCCTGTTTCCTTTGCGCGTATGGTAAGAATGTTTTCATCTCAAATATGCTTCCTTTTAATTAACATTGTTCCTATAGGTATATTAGTATTTTTACTGAAACCGTTTATCTGGTAATTTTTTCAATTTTTTTCCCGCTGTACACCAGCATGGGGAAATTAAGTGGGTTTTTTTATTTGATGTGCAAACGGAAATTTAATGTCTATTAAAAACAATAGATAATAATGTTACTCCTTTTTCACCTGTATATGTGTTTAGGTAATTATCTTAACTTATTCAATTTAAGAATATATTCTGTATCAGCAGTTCTTTTTCTATATATAGCTGGAATTTAATATAAGCTGGGATACTGAAATTTTAAGCAGTAGTACATTACGATTGGTATTTTAGTAATACATAGTATAAAATGAATGTTTAATAAGTACATTTAGATGCATAAGTAATATTGAAGTAAATAAAATACAGAAGTTGGTACATTGAAAGATTTATAGTATGTTTTGAACTTACTTGCCTGTACTGCTTTCTACTGAAAAAATAGTCAGCTTATACTATGAAGATAAAAATAATAAAAGCATGTGATGAGGATACATAATAATAACCGAAACATCTGTTGCAACCTTAAATCTGTTTAAATTTTCCGTGCTAAAAGACTCTTTGTTTTAAAAGAGCCTTTTTGCTCAGCATTATTTGATTTTTATGAATCCTATATGAACTGAAAAAAATTATGCGTCAATTATGGTATAAACTCTCCCCGAAACTCTACTCCTCATTTTTTGTAGATAAACATACCCAATGTGCCAGAATTTTAGGAAAACATTAAAAGTATTCTATTTTCGAATTCTGAAAATTTTGCTCGTTTACAAGAACACTTTAATTAATAATATTTATCGTGTCATAGGAAATAAAAATTGAAGTATTATGCACTATAAATGCCAAATTTAATTTTTAAATATCTTATATGAATTATTTCTTCCATTTTATAACTCAAAAACAATTTTTATAAATGGTTTTGTGCTTTGAGATTCATTAGATTGGAAATCAAACCCGAGAATTTTTTACATGATATGAGGTTTATGACTATTAAATTATCTTTTCAGCGTGAATAATTTATTTTCTTTGAAAGAACTTCTCTGAAGAATTACATGCAAATTCTTTTTACGTTAAAGTCAACTAATTTTGACAGCACATCTTAAATTTCTCTTTTTTGAAATATCATTTGTTGCAATAACAATATTTGCTTTCGATTGGGACTATATTATTTAATAGAAAGAACTATGTAATCTTAACACCAGATTAAAATTCCGTTTCTTTAAAAATGAATTCTTTAAAAGAAACAAGAATATTTTAGGGTATGTACCTATAATTTTCATTGATGTTTTGACTTCTGAAAATTTTCTTTACCAAAGTCATGTTTGTATAAAGATTATTATTTAGCGAAATGTAAATCTAATGTATAAGTAATACCAAATTTATTTTATTTTGTAAAAACAATGGAATCTAGATGTTCTTGTATCCTTAAGACTAATGTTCTCACACCTTCATTAGATAGTTATTAATTTTTAAGACGAAAAAACTCTTTTCGAAACTGGGAATGAAAAATAATTCCTTTTCAACATGCAGGAAGCTACAATCTATCATGTCAGCCGTTCAAGAAATGAATACAACACTATCTAATAGAGGCAAAACTAAGACAAGGTTAAGAGATCTAGATTATGTTTATTCTTCGCTCTGGAAATTGCGTGTTTGTACATCGTTATGGCAATTTGAGTCAGGTGCAGCAATAGATTTCCGCTTGCTGGACGAAGTGAAGCGAATATTTCAAGCGGTCCTTTTAAGGATCAGTCATGCATCTAAGTGGTATCTTCCTAGTTTTATCTTTTTTTATTTCTCTCTATCTAAAGAGTAATCTACTTGAATGGGTAGTTTCTAAATGGTTCCGGCAAATTTTTCGTGCTCCAAGATACATTTCAAAAAATTATTCATAGCATTTTGTTCAGAAGTGGGTACTATCCAGTTTTGCAAGAAATAGTTTAGAATTTTTTCATGCTGGGATATTTTTATCGTAAGAAATATTGTCAGGAAATCTTGTTTTAAACAAATTAATGTATGAAAAAAATGAAATAAATAACACAACCTACACTTTCGTGAGTGCTAATGGTCAACTAATTAAAGAAAACACTCTTTTGTAACTAAAAGAAATGGATAAGAGAATGTAAAACCTTTGTGCTAGAACATAGCATTAAATGCGTAAGTAAGGTTCAAATAATAATTTATTAATATTATAATAGTACTATTTGTGTCTTGCTTACGTTAGCTTTGCATTTAACGCCATAAAGTAAATGATTTTATTTGAACTATTGGCATACCACTGGAAATAAAGTAAAAGGGTTATGCTGATCTCCTACAACAAATTTCCAGGCTTTTAGAAAAATTAATGAATCCGTCTCTTTGTGTTAAATTCTACTGCTGTGAGAATTTTCTTTTTGTAACTGTGAATAGTTTTTGTAAATCTCGAGGCGGGGAGTTCGAGATTCAAGATTCAAGTTGAGATTCAGTAAGCTCAATGAAGACACGTAATGCTTACGCTACACATAGTGCTCGCAAAACCTGAAAGTCTAAGAAGTGCCCGATCATGCTTAGATGATGTTTGGGAACAAGGGGTTGTTTCGGGGCTCTTATGTTATCACAAGCATCCTATTCACTAATTACGCAAGTCGCCATGTGATACTTACTTGTGAAATATGTAAAACAACAGAAAAATAATTCAAATAAAAAGAGCATTTTATAAGATGTATTGGCAATTTATATGCAATCAGGAAATGCATTTTATGAGTACTCATTCAGTATAGGAATAGAGAAACATTGACTACATCCAAAGGTACTTATGCGATATTATCTTCTTGATGAATGCCATAATTAATCTTCTCGTTGATCTGCTCGACTTTACTTTTACTATTCTGTTATATTTTTTCCCTATTCCAAATGTCGTTTCATTCTACCACCTATTCATAAATGTATTATTTTTATGTATTAAATTTGTTAAATTATTTTTACATGTCTACAAAAAACATATTCCAACATAATAGGAAATATTTTTTTTTATTCAGGATTGTTTAAATACAAAGGGTTAATCACGTTTGTTAAAACCTATAATACTATTCAATAAATTGGACTGAAATTAATTTTTTAAAATTCCTTTAATTATAAAATTAAAATAATTTTTACTTCTGACAATGTTATTGTTATTTTAGAAAGACTGAATAGCTTTTCTTTTAAAAAAAAGCCTAATATCTGGTTTAAAGAAAAATGAAAATGGTATCTTTTTCACCAATGAGTACATTATAATAAATTGCCTTTGTGAAAAATGCTGATTGTTAAGCTTTCAACATTTTTCATTTTACGGTTTTACTTTTTGATTAAGGAGGGGTTCCGAAATATAGTGAACAAAGTCCACTGAAAAGAAATTGTACAAAAATTAAGCCCTAAAGTTTCTGAATCATAATTAATTCCTGGAAATTTAAATGAATTTTTAAAAATGATTAGTAACTATGGTATTTTCTATCATATGTACATATTTACATGTATGCACATAAAATAACAAGATTTTAACCAAGGTAAACGATTTTATTTTGTAAAGCAAAAATTATACTTCACTGACTCTGTGATTCCCTCAGTTATACTATACTAGTTACATTGAAACAAATACTACAGTTAAGAATCTTGGTATTCAATATGCTTTGTTTGATTTTGTCTTCAATTATTTTTATGTAGTGTCATTAAGTAAGAGTCAAAAACAAGTTCATTCATTTTTCCCTTTGACTATTCTATTCAATGTTATCCTTTTAATGATATCGCACTTCATATGCTATGACGAAGAATTAAAATATTAATGATTGTAGCTAAGGGTTCGATTCCAGCTGTTATCATGGATGTTAGCAGTCTTTCGATATCGGCCTTCAACAGCACTAGGCCCTGATGTTTCATCTCGTGTTGAAAAAAAAATTGATGTAGCGATCCATATCAAATCCAATTCTTACTATTTTATTTAATAAGAAAAAAAAACTTTCCGTTTCTTTGACGTCGGATATAGTGTATTAATGTTTAGGTGCATGCAAATTTTATTAAAATTTTAAGGCCTTATCACACGAGGCGAACGTACAACTGTTTCGTGCAACAGTTTCGTTTTGCAGTCGTGTGAAAATACTCTATTACAAGTAAATTTTCCCTCAAGAAACAGTCACGCTAAACAATTATCAATGACTTTCGTAGTCTCTTGTGATACGGGCAAATAGGTAAAGCAAACAAGATAATTTTAAATTTTAAGCTTGTTCCTATCTTATTTGATAACATTATTCTTCTTCTAGTAAAGATTTTTTTCCAAGACAAACTAATAGTAAACTTTTAGAAGTTTGAGAAGTGTAAAAATAAATTACTAATATTATTTACATTTTAATCATATATTAGAGCCTTATCACACTAGTGCGTACGCACTGATAAACACTTTAAGCGATTCTTTTGAGCTACAGTTGGGTAAAATGCATATGAAATAAAGTCTTTCTGCAAGTTAGACTTTTTCTATCCGGTATTGGAAAAAACCGAATAAGCCAATGAGAGACAAGAATCGTGAGAGTACAGATTTCAACATGGCCGCTGTATCATGTATGATGGAGTGGTGCATTTTGTTGAATATGAGGTAATTTTTATTGAAGAAGTAGTGAATAAAAACTAACATATTGATTGTTAAGGACACAAATATTTGGTTGATGCATAAATTCCCGTAGATATGAATCCCCCCCCTTTCTTTCCTTTCAGGTAGTATTCGTATAACCGCCAAAGCCATTGTGGGATTCCACACCAGTGAGAAACAGTGAGTTTGAATCGACTTCTTCGACAGAATAGTAACCCTATACCCTGCAAAATTAGTCGCGAAGTTGTTGTTTGTTCATTTTTAAGTTGTCATGTGATAAGGCTTATTATCACACTACACATTATAGTTTAAATATTTTTTTTAAATATTCAGTACGAACAAAATATTAATTTTGAATATCCATTAAGTTTTTGTAGACATTGTTATGGAAAATGTGCATAGAGAATTTTGAAATTATGAAACCACACATAGATTTTCACTTGTCTGCAGCACTGAACAGTTGTCAAGTCGTATCTTCGTCTCGTAATGTGCTTTTAATGTTGCAAATCATAAATATTATTCTCCGTAAAAAGTATCATGGAATAAATTGTCCGTAGTGTTGATTTCAAAGAATTAAAGAAATATATATTTTTATTTTCGAGATATAAATGCACATATATTATGAGACATGACTTATGTTATATAACTTTAACTACGCTGTGAGAAAATTATCAAGAAATCCAGCATTTGTATTTGAAGATACTGAATTTCATTAGTAAGACCTATACTGTGAAGTATTAAGAATTTGTTTCTTGTTTTAGACAATTATTTTATAAAATATTCCTCTAACGACCTAGTTACTTAACATTTTTTTAAAATCTAAACATGTATCCGATAGAATAATCTACTTTGAAAAGATCAATGATATTTTGAAGACCATTTTATATTTCACATTTATTTGAAAGTATAGTTTAACGATTTACCACTTCATGTAAAAAAGCCTCTTTCCATTTTTGTTCTTGCTAGAAATGTAAACTTTCAAAATTATTTATTTATTTCTTATATATATTTCTTATATATATATATATATTTCTTATATATATTTCTTATATATATTTCTTATGTATATATATTTCTTATATATATTTCTTATGTATATATATTTCTTATATATATGTGAAATGATTAATAAACAACAAAGCCTTTCATCGTACGTTTGGAGGTCATTTTTATGAGACGAAGGCTATTATTAGTCTAGAATATGCTTCTTAGAGTACATTCGAAATGGCTGCATCTATACCAGCACTGAGAATCGAAGTCCTAAACTTCGTTACCTCAAGAGAACCCTACATACTTAGAATCTTTTGCTTTTGATAGCCTATAAAGTTTAAACTAAAACACGCAGTGCACAACATTTGATTAAGTAAAACATGGAAATATTCGAGAGGTACTGATAAATTTAATACTCGGTACGACAAAGTAAAATACTTGGTAGTTAGTGTTTTTTAATTTGTTATAATTGCAATAAAATATACCCTTTGCATTGGAAGGATTTATGGAAGGATTTTGGTCCTGGAGTGAGCCTGAACCTACATGCGGTGGAGAATCTAGACAGTATAATTCTAGGCAAGACGATGATAGAAAAGGTTACATTGTGGGAGGACGAGATGCCTTCGATGGAGAATTTCCTTGGCAGGTAAGTATAAATTTTCTCTCCTTTTCTCTTAAGGCACAAAATATTAAATTATTTCTAAGAAAATTGTGACAAATAGTGAAATAATTTCAGAACAGAGTTTAAAAAATTTTGAAATACAAATATGCAATCAAAATTGGGAAATAAGTGAAACAAACATGTAGACAGTGAATTTAATACGTTATGTATAGTGATGCAATAACTTAGTAATTACAAAATATCAAAGCAAGTAGAAGACAAACACAGCACGAATAAAACACGGGTTATCTCGTGATCCTTTTGTAAAAGATGGCACACGGACGAACTCATAATCTATCCTCATTGTGTTAGAGGGATGGTAGACGTTACACGGCAAGTGATTTTGGAAATTATTAGCTTAGAGTTAGGAAAATTTGTACGCATATACATTGAAGTATATCTAAATTAATCAATTTTTAAAATTAAATAGTTAAAACATATTAATTAATATTTTAAATACTACTAGCGGTTTAATTTTTCACATATTTTTACAAAATTGCTATCAAAATGTGCATAAAAAATCAGTTTTTATTTTAAGTTTTAATTTTATTTAGATTAATAAAACTCAATTTAAAGTTAGAAAAGTCTGAATCTCCATAAAAGTTCAATGCGTAAACATGAAAATATTTTCTTTAAATTAACTACTCAATCAACAGAGTAGTACCTAAATAACTTCGAAACTTTAAAGAAAAACTAGAAGAAAAAATATAAAGAACACCTTAAAATTTAGAAAAAAGTATTTCAAAATCTGAATTTTTAAATAATATGAGATTTTTCAATATTTTGATGTGTTTGATCTAGTTATGCTTCTGTGAGTATACAGTTTTTCATAATTTACAATTAATAGTTTACAAATATCGAGTCTTCTTAATTATAGAACGCTGTTCCGTTCTTGTTGAGACTTTTAATGTTACATCTGCAAGAAAAGTTGTTTTAATTTATTTTAAAATTTGAAAGGCAAGTTATACCATCACTTTAATTTTCAAAAAATATTGATAATTAAAGAAATTTTCAGGTTTTAACAGTTTAATGTTTTAATTACAGAACGTCTCTGAGACTAGCTATAAACATAGGGACATAGGTTTTAAGTCTAAAATATTGGTGTCCATTTTCACCATGGCAAAACAATTTCAGAAAGCATTTAAAACTAATACCTTAAAATATTTTAGTATTGTTTAAAATTAATATATTTTGTAGTAATACGATAGAAAGAAACAAAAGCTCTCATGGCTTATAAAATATACAGATTTTTAAATTTCTAAGTTGTCAGGAAAACCTAACAATTTATAGTCTGAATTTGGATATATATTAATTAAACTAAATTTTGTATATTATTCTAAAAACGTAAAGAATTATTTTAATATTAGATATTTATTCTCGAAAAAAGTCGTACTTTAAATCCTGAAGCATATTTCAAAAATACTGAATAAATATAAATATTATATATCCCTGGCTATAAATTAACTCTTCTCCAAACATTAATCGAAAAAAAATTCAATTAATGTTCAAGTGACTAATTAATAGCATTTGATAGTAGAAAATAGACTCTACTTCAAAGTGCTTGAATTTTCAAAATAAAAGAATAATAAAAAGCGCATGAGCATATGCATGCATATATATATATATATATATATATATATATATATATATATATATATATATATATATATATATATATATATAATAGAATTTGTTATGTGCATGTTTTTGCTGTAGAAATCCAAGTAATTTTTTTTTAATGATCTCAGCATTTATTTTAAAATATTGACGTAGAAAAAAATTGGAAATTATTTTTAAAAATATATTGTTTAAAAAGAAATGAAATTTAATTAAAAAATTGTCTATTGTTGATTCAATATCTTGAAGAGGATTTATAACAAAATTATTGCTTCATACATTTTATTTGAAAGCATACTAGTATTGATCTTTATATTGCTTCATATATTGAATTTAAAACTGCCAAATTTTTTAAAAGTTTAAAATTAGCATGAAGAGGAAATCAAAATAATAAAATCTACAAATTAAAAAGTTATTGTGTTATTTAAATGAAATGTTTTTTTTAATGAATGATAAAAGTTTCAGAGTGATGAAGACTCTGATCCTACTACTCATACTAACTTCACGATAGGTAATTACCAGGGCTTCGAACCGGAACTGAACCGAAAACCGGAAAAAACCGTTATTTTGGTCGGAACGAAAACCGGAACTGAACCGAAAAAAATATCGGTTTATTTCGGTTCGATATATCTTTCAGTCATTTTGTTACTGTTACCAACTTATCAATATTTTCTAATTTAACGTCAACTTTATAATTATCATTACATGTATACTGCTTCTCGATTTCCTATTTTGATATTTGTTGAAAGAGCGTTTTCAGGTTTGAAATTTATTCTCCGAGACAACAGAAGTAATCTCAGTGAAACCATGTTAGAAGATATATTAATAATTAGAGGCAATTTTCATATGTTAAATAAATAATATATTTTTTACATAATTATTGCAAGGCCAAGTGCACGATGTGAGAGTCAAACGACGAATGTGGGTAATCATGAACCTAGTTGTCAAATGCGATTTTGATAATGGATAACAATGCCAATGCTCGCCGCTCTTATCGTACCTGCTGTTTGTATCAATTCACATAGTGTACCAATAAAAAAAGAATAAAATCTTCTAAATTTTGATAGAATTACATTTTTTGTTATGATAGAATTATATTTTTAGTACAAATAAGAATATACATAAAATGAAATTATTCATTTGGAACTGAAACGAAAACAGTTATTTTTGGCGGAGCGAAAACCGGAACTGAACCGAAAACCGTTATTTTTGGCGGAGCGAAAACCGGAGCTGAACCGATATTAATTTTTAGTTGAACCGGAACGAAAACCGGAACAAAAAAAATTACGGTTCGAAGCCCTGGTAATTACAACTAAACTGATAATTATAACTTAACTGGTATAATTCAGCAAGCAGTCTGTGTAAATATAATACTGGAATTCGATTGAATTCTAAATCTGTGTTTTAAAATTGCTCTCTTTTCAGATATCTCTTCAAAGACATTTTGAAAAAGACAATGGAATTTATCATATATGTGGTGGAACTGTTATAGCTAAAAATTGGGTTCTCACTGCAGCTCATTGTATTCGTCTGTAAGTAAACATTTCAACAAATGAGGATGATAGTATTATCAGCTTTCTCTCTTTATTAAGCAGCTGAAATTCCAATATTTCCTACAACATTTTCTAACTATAAGTACCGGGAGTAATCGATTCTTCTACACTCATTACAATATTGATTAATTACGTACTAAGAAAAATGTTAAATTAAAATGAAAAATTTTAGCAAAATAAGGGCAAGTTTGGCTTTATTGAACTTTATATATAAAATATCTACAGCAACAAATTTATATTAAAATTAGACATTAACTATTTACTTTTATTTGAATAGATTTTAATAAAGTTTTCGCTAATTAAATTGTACAGAGCATATTCTATACGATAATAATAATTATTTCTTTTTACATATAACTTAACAAGTAATGCATACGCTTTCATTTAAAAAATGATCCATTGCACATTAAAGTTATTTTCAGCTTGTAATGGATTTTAGCATGAATGCAAAGCCAACTTAAATAAGGCACAAATAGTGAGAGAAAGTAAGCAGAAGCTGTTTCTATAGAGATACATTTTCAATGAGAGAGGTCTCATAAGATTTAAAAACAGACTGAGTTTTTAATAGCATTATTATTTTAATTTTAAAATATCTACGAGATTTAAAGATAACATTCTACGGTTAATTAAACATATTGTAAACTTATTATAATAGTTCTTATACTCTATTACTTTAAAAATTATATATTCCTAAATTATTGAAAGTTTTATGACATGCAATGACTGTTTAGAGTATTGACATTATTTTTGAGTTTACTTTTGATAGGTTACTTACTTAGATATTCATGCTACTCCACTTGGTGATTGATTTTCTCTATTTATTAGAAAGAGTTTTGAAAATAGATAATTTATAATGTAAAAAAAAAATTTAAGTAATTTTGTAAAGTTCTTGTATCTTCACAGTTGTGTGTTTATCTCTAATTAAAACTGAATGGAGCGGGTGTGTAATAACCTCTAATTAAAACTGAATGGACAGTCAATTAAGCATAGTCACATCTCATATTTTTCCATAAATAAAAAAATATTTTTTTCTGTTTCAGCTCAAAAATATCCAGTTACAGAGTGGTTGCGGGAACAAGCGACCTTTCCGAAGAAAATAAAATAAAATTAGGCAGTAAATCATCAAATTCTATACATAAGGTGACACACAATATTTTGTAACTTAACAGGTGTTGGAAATCATGAACGAAATCATACTAACAGAAAGTGGAAACGTCTGTGAAACAGATGGAGCAACTATTTATATAACTTAAACAGCTTCTTCACATAACATGTATTCCAAACATATCCATTTATAACACCCCTCCCCTATCTATAGCTAATGAGCTTGTTTACGTTAATAAAACTTTACTACTTTTACGCTATTTTTATTCTAAATAATAGCTTAAATGCGTTTTTTTTGTACTTCTACTTCTTTACACTAACATAAAACTCAAACTTTAATGTTAGTTTTTATGTTTTTCATTAATCAAAGTACATAACCAAATTATATGTTTCTTTACATATTAATATTTACTACTAAAATAGTACAGATTTCTAAACTAAATGTTAGTAGAATTTCAAAGAATTATTTATTAAACTAAGAAATCCCTATTAAAAACATAATAAATGTATATGGGGAGAATATCTGTTATTGTATTCATTTTCGTGTTTAAGACAAGGTTTACAGATGTAATTAAAAGTTTATTAATGACCTAAGTGGTAGGGTGAAAGTGGCTTAAAATTCTTGCAAAGAGTAAAATATTCTCTAATTTAGCAATAACGTGGCACAATATCAATGTTTATTTTAGAACAACTTCTAAATCTATTAAAATTAATTTATCTCCTTTTAAGCATTAATCATAAGTATATTTTAATATTCATTTACTCAAATACTTAGAATTACATGTGATAACATTTTGAATATATATATAAACTTTTCAAGTGGTATCTTGCTGTAGCTATTGGATCCATAGTTTGATGCACTCTACTGGTATATAAATTTGTAGATTAATTGTATGAGGCATTGAGTTGGAAAAACTTCCTTCAAGATCCCTTTATTAATGATTAAAGGATGACTTTAAAATATATCTATCTTTTTAAAATTTTCAGGTAGTCGACGCTTTTATTCACGAAGAATTTTCAGCACTTAACTTGCAAAATGACATTGCATTACTTCAAGTAGAGCCTCCTTTTGAGCTGGGAGGGTATAATAGCAAGATAAAAACTGCTTGCTTACCACATCCACATCACGAACCACATGGTTATGCAACTGTTTCTGGTTGGGGAGCTCTCAAAGAAGGTATGAATGGAATTTCAAAATAAATATTGTTAGGAGATAGACATTATTGGATATCTTAAATCTTAGAGTTTAATAAAAATAAAACTAAAATTTGTATTTTCAAATTAATTATTTTGGGATAATATCTATTGTTAAATTTAGCAGAATTCGAAAAATTGAAGATAAAAATTTTCAGAAAATTTATTTTAATGACAAAATAAAAATTTAGTTATTAAGAGAAATGATTTTTTAAAATATGAATGTCTATATATATTAGTGCATGTTCTTATGTATTTATGTGGTTAAATATTAATATATATATATATAGTATATATATATATATATATATATATATATATATATATATATATATATATATATATATATATATATATATATATATGTTTTGTGTGTGTGTGCAGAATCGGATTCTTTATAACCTGATAAGTAAATCATATTAATAATTATCTGAATGAGTAATTTTGTGTGCACTTACATGCATGATTTTATTTTAAATAAAATAAGTAAATAATTTCTATAATCTGTAGCATAAAATGGCTACTTACCAAAAAAAGTAATTATTAAATTAAAAAAAATCATAGACCATAAGAACTAGAGTAAATTCAATTAAAATATTTCTTCTCTTTACATATTTTTCATCAGTTTTTAATGCCTATAAAAGTTCGAGAAAACATTGTAATTTTTATTCGTGCCTCATTATATTGGGCATAAAGACATTGCGAATTTTTGGATATTTATTTCATCAGTATTAAAGCAACCATTTTAAAAGCTATAAAGATTTTGTATAGAATACTTGCACGATTGAAAATCTTATTTTTAGATATTGTCTTTTCAAAGTAATAGACAATTTTTTGCCAAAATACTAAGTACTTTCATTCAGAAGTACTTTCATTCGAATGAAAAAATATATCATTATATAATGAGTGAATATATCTTGAATATATCATTACTCCCTATTCTGTTCCAGCTAATTCAGTAAATTTTTCTGATATACATTCCATTGCTTCCCCAGGATAGAGTTAAGTATTTATGATGGAATGTGTGTTTGGTTTTCTTAATATAACGTACAGATTTGTAGCCGAAGTATTAAATCTTTGGAATCTATAACTTTATACAAAATTCATCTTATTTCTTGTTTTAATATACAGACATAAATGGTTTTTCGTTTTCCTTTTTTCAGAATGTAAGGATTTTTAAAGGGGTCACATGTGTATGTCCAGAGAATAAATGTAATAAACAAATGATTTTTCGTTGCTGAAGAGATATTAGTAGGAAAAATGGAATACTTGCTTTTTAGTTATATTTGTATAAATAGTTCTATTTATAAAAATATCTACTTATAATTGTAAATTACACCTCTTAACTTTCGCAAGTATGTAATTTAATTTTTTTTTAAGTAGAGCGAAAAACATATTTCTATCCAGCTTGTATATTAATACCACTTACCTACAAGTCTGGAAGTATGGGTTTAAATCACGCAGAAGGAATATGTCTGTCCTGCAACTCAGCCCGGCTTTTTATATGCATTTAATACCATCTGTTTTCATGATTTGGGATAGTTCTGCGTGCGTATTTTTGCAACATAAGGACTAATTAGACTGCCATCTGTTAAGGAAAATATCTGGTTAAATTCCGCTCTGTTCCTTAAAAACATTTGCGTAGGTTTGATTCACACAGAATGATTATGAGGTCTGAAACACTACCAGTTTTATTTTTATTTTACTTGAATACATTTGTCAAAGAAATTAGATTGTTAATTTCAACGTATTTTCTAAACAAGTTTTAAACTTTGCATACATCGTATCGATATATAACTTGTGACTTTTTTTTCTGTGCATATAGGAAAAGTCAAACACTGCTTTTAGGCAACTTGCAATAGGTGACACATAATGGCGGGTGTAGGAGGTCATAATACCACGTTGAAGATTCTCCTCAATTTTGATTATCCTTCGGAAAGAGGAGTGGGATTTTTTCTTCTGGTTCCTTAAATCTCTCCTACTTACTGAACTCTCAGACAGAACATCCAGACCTATACATTTATTCTGCATGTTCTATGGCTAGACAGGAGGAGATTTCTTGCGCCTTGTCAGAATCGAAACCGGCAAGTTTTAGTACATTCGATGACAACTAGCCTATCCCAAACAATGGTATCTTCTCCAAACACAATATAAATAAATTAGAAAAGACTTATTGCATTACTTTGCCAAAAAATGTTTTGAGTACTAAGTATTCAAACTATTTGATATCTAGTAAAAATTAATGATTGCAAAATTTGCAATTTCTCTTTAACTACTCCACTAATGCATTTTCACTTTTTTTAGGACAACGTGTAATCCCTACTAAGTTGCAAGCAGTCTCAGTACCACTCATCAGCGATGAAAAATGTAGAGAAGCTTATGGGGAAGCCATTGTGCCATCTATGTTATGCGCAGGTTATGAAGAAGGCATGAAAGATTCTTGTCAAGTAAGTCTTGACAGTTAACACAAATCATTATAAATGAAAACACATTTCATTTTTTTATATTAACAAAAATATTTATCAATATTTTGTCAAGAAATTAACAGGACATTAAAGATGTTTTATGTCTTTCATAAAATAGAAACTGCTCATCTCACCAATAATTGTAATTATAATTTGTATCTTAAAACTTTGTTTCTCAACAAGCTCGAATTAAAAATTATTTCTTAGACATTTCGAATACATTATTTCGTACAAAATTTTACAAGAATGCTAATTTAAAGGTTTAAAACATAACAATAAAATTTATTAGCTAAAACGTGTATTTTCTACAATCAAAAAATGTTTTTGTATATTGTCAATTATTTTGTACAAAAATTATCCTTACATAAAAACTTTAGAGAGAAATACTCTTGTAAGGTCTTCACATGTTTTTAATACTTTTAAAAAATTGAAATTTTATTTTAATAATAATCATGTGCATCCGATCAAACAGTAAACAGAACTTTGCTACAAGAAATAAATTTAGTATCACCATTTAATAGGGTTTCTACCAGTAAATTGTGTTGAGGAATAGCATACCCCTTAAACTTCAAACAAATATGCCTTAATTGAAAGTTATTCGATGGTACTTAAATTACATGCTAAATAATTAAAACCAAATTTAATTATACCAGTTCACCGATTTGTTCTACTTTTAAATATAATAACTAAATTGCATTAAAATCATCAAGATTTAATTAAAACATATATCCTAGATTTAATTAATATGAGTTTTTTGAGTGACATTAAATTTGGATATATATATGTGTGTGTGTGTGTATATAGTATTTTTTATTCATAGCACAGAATACAGGGTGTTCATAATAAAACTTCCTTACTTTAAAGTTGACTACAGTCGAAACTATTGTTCAGAAAATTATGAAAGGTTGTATAGGGTTGTAAAGGTTGCTTAACAAAGAGATGGCAATTTGTTTGAGTGTATAAAAAATAGTTCAAAGTTTCACCCCCAGATGGCGTTTCTAGATTAATTACACATTTAGTTAGCTTTTAATCAAGTTAAAAAATATATTATAGCAAAACATGTTCACCGTGAAGGCCATCATTTTCAGAAACAATTTGAAATCTTAAGATAGCATGTTCTACAGTTGACCACAGTATGTCCGGGGAAATGCTGAGAACATGTCTTGAAATGCTGTCTTTCAGATCTGGTATAGTTCTTGGTTTATCAAAACTGACTAGATGTTTCGAATGCCCGAGCCGAAAGCAAAAATGGACCTCCTCCGTGAACTATCCTTCCTGTTAAGAACGTTCTCAAAAATCAGAGCATTACAGAAGAACGTGTTATCAGCTACCATTTCCCTAACGTGTGGGGCATTTGGAACATCTAGACAGTATTGATTAACTGAACTATACCTGATATAAAAAACTGTATTTCATGACCTGATCTCAGCATCTCCCCGGACACACACTACGATCAACTGTAGAGCATCTAATCTTACGATTTCAAATGGCAGCTGAAAATGATGGCCGTCATGTTGAACATGTCTTGTAATAAATTTTTTAAATAAGTTAAATGGTGGCTAAACATGTAATTCATTAAAAAACGCTCTCTAGAGATGTTAATTTTGAAATTATTGTTTTGTATTCGCTCATAAACATTCTCATCATTTCATTATGCCCTACGCATTATTTTATAACTTTCTGAATAATAGGTTCGACTGTATACAACATTAGACGAGTTAAGTTTAATTATGACTTGCTGCATATAGCTTTCGTGCAGGATTGAAAGAATTCCGCAAGCAGAAACTTTTTGATATTTTAAACGTGTTCTAAAATGCTGCAAAATTTTTAAGAACTAAAATCTTACATGTTATTGCAACAATTCTATTAGTTCTACTATCATTATTTAATAGGTTGCGTTAACTATATTTTCGTTAATTGCGATTTTGAAATTTTTGTAACTTTGGTAATTAATGTTTAATTTCTAAGATCGTAATTCATTAAAAGTTTGTAACATTTTAGAATGTTTGCTCAAAATATTAAAAGACTCACGAAGAGTACTTTTTAATCATGCACGAAAGCCAAGACCGTACCCAGAAAATAATTTCTCGGTAGGTGTAATTTATTCAACAGTAAAATTTAAAATTTTGTTTTAATGTAATGACTGAATTTTGCTAAGCTTATTTTCAACGATGTAGAATATCTTTATGTATATTATATGTTGTATAGCATAAATATTAACAGAAACATATCTAGATGAATATATATATATATATATATATATATATATATATATATATGTATATATATGTTAACATATATATGTATATATATATGTAATGTAAAAAACAAATATTTTAGTCTTAAACTAAAATTACTAACTCCTATATTAAAAAACCACCAAATCCGCGATTTCGTCATCTTCTTAGTAGTCTCTTGGCGTTAAACTCTTTTGTCTTAGAAAAATCTTCTTCCTGTTGGCGAAATTAACTACCCATCCTACTATGCTGATTAAGCACATTCCTTTTCTGACGCCTGTGGCGTCCCCAAAGCCGCACTACCATTTTTGAGGGATTTTGCTGTTGGACGTTGCTAAATAAAGATGCTGCTTGATAAGTTCTCTTGATAAATCTTATTCTTTTCGCCAACGACTACACCCCATCGACCACGTTACATCCCTGTATCATGGTATGCTACGCTATGTTAATCTTCTTCTTCCCCATTTGACATTAGCTTACTTTCCGTATTGTTCTTCGCCCAGTGATTCGCGTAAGGAACAGATCTTTTAATGGAGATCTGGGTTTTCGAAAACTATTTGTAGGTATTTCAATTACAGCGCCGTCTATTGACAACTTTTTTAACTATATTTTAAAACTTCTGTATAAAATTCTTACAAACTTGACAATCAACATACCGTTTGTGGCATTCTTCTATCTTTGTTTTCATGTTATTTATTTTTAAAATATAGGACACCTTTCTTGGAGATCTTGTATAGACTCAGAAGAATTTGCCTTCTGTCGAAAAATAATGTATCGTAAATGCAGCCAGTACACTCTTAGAAATAAAATCGCGATGCACCCTTACCCACTGAGAATATGTAAAACTAATTAAGCTAAGACTATGTAAGGTTTCGACGGAAAATGCAAAATTTTAAAATTTGGTGGCCAATGAAAGAACACGTGTAGCTGCTGCGCATCTTATCTGAGCAACTGGCAGGATATTTAAGAGGCGAAATTTCGATTCCAAGTCATAAATTCTTTGCGAATTTCATTCCTTGTATTCAACCAGACAGTAATTATACCTGGGATACAGGTGCGCGAGCGATATGCGTAGATGTCAGTATTTGAGAGAAGGCATGTAGTTAGACTCAAAGAAGCCGGTTAGTCTAATCGGCGAATCGCTCGACATTTGGGCAGGATCGATGCCATTATCAGACGATGTTGGCAGGAATGTGAACCATGGCTGAATGCAAATTGGCCTAGAGAAACGACAGAACTTGAGGGCCGAGCAAATGAACATTGAAAATTTTAAACTTTGACATTTTTATAGCATATCAATTTTTACATTAACATTTTTGCAGAAATGTAGGAAGTTAAAAAATTTTTTCTTCTGTAATATAGCTTAAATTTATCGATCTTATAACAAATTTTAAATTTCATTGAACCTCTGGTGTATTTTTTATGATCGATGCAGATCTTTTTTAACCCATGCACAATTACTTTTATTTGTTCTCAGAATCTATTTCTTTCTTAAATAGTAAAGTAAGTTTGAACATAAATACTAGTTTTAACGAACGAATTAATGTTCAAAACAAGATTATTAAAAAATAATTTTAGATAACATTTAAAAGCTAAATTGTCTAAATTCAGACAAGTAATTAGACTCTTATAAAAAGCTTCATAAACTTTCTTGTGAAAAATTACATCAGTGTATTATCTCCCATTTTTTAGTTTTTTCTTCCCCAAAATCTAAAATATTTTTCATTCGGTACAGTATAACGGTAGGAGGTTATGGATATGATTTTTTAAAAGCATTCATTTTCAAATTTTTTTATCTTTAGAGATTGAATTTTTTTCAATGTTATATCTCAATAATATTTATGACATAAACATTCCTTTGAAAGTAAAAGCACAAAATTTTAAAAAATTACAACTGTGCACGAGAAATATCCTCCTTTAATAAAGAATGCATTATCAACTCAAATAGATGAATTAATACACTTTGATGAATTACTTATTGATTCTTTACACTTTGTATCACTGTGCTGGGGATTTGCAACATACACTAAAATTAATATCATGTATAATAAACTTTAAAAGGTTATATTATCAACTGTTACTATCCTGCAAAACTAGAGTTAACTCAGTTTATTCGGAGAATCATCAAATCAAGATGTTTATTTTTATTTTCATATCAGAGTTTCAGTTATCCTTTGATCAGATACACATGATTATTATGAAATAACTTCATATTTTTCTTTATTTAAATATAATTTGTGGGTAAAGGAATCTACATTATTTATAAATAAATATGTATTTTATTTTTTAAAGTTACATTTTTGCTAATAAACTATCTTTTTGTGGCTTCCAAATTTTTTAAACTGAATTGAAAATGATGTATTTTAACAATTGAGTAAAAAATTAATTGAAGGTCGTTGAGACACAAAGGGTTAAATGATGTAGAATTTGCATGAATAATGTGCATTCCGATTCCAAGGTTTATATTGCTATCAATTACATGCATTAGGAAACTTTGACGTACTACACATTGTTTCTGTAGGGCACGCAGCACTTTTATATTGATTACGAAAATAGTGATTTTTCTGCTCAGTTTTTTATTAAAATATTCTTTTACACCTCTAGTATGCTCTGGCAAAATTTTAATATGATCCAAAATTTAGCAGTACATGAAAATGCAGTGCATTATTATAAGTATGCATCAATAAATTCTATTTCTTTCAAAAATATTTGATGAGATCTTTCTGAGTTTGTCATTTTTGTATAGATTATCGTGTTTAAAATGCTAAAACGTAAAATAAACTTGTATGAAATGTATTGATGTTTTTAACTTATTCCTAAATGTTGGTTTAATAAAATTAAGGATGGTTATTTTACTAATATGGATATATTATTTTACAATTAGAATATAATCTTTTAATGCCAAAAATCCTTTCTTCTGATTACATATCTATGAATATCTTAAATCTAAGTTACCATGGACTACATAAAATAAAATAAATATTAGTTAATAAATATTAGTTAAGTTTAACATTGAATGCTACAAAGTGTCACGTTAGTAATCAAGCTATATCGTTTTAAACACCATAGGATGCAATTTATGAGAAAGAAAAAAATCTTAAAAAAAGATTGAGTTGAAAAAGATTTATTTGGTACTACATGCAAAATAAGTATTGTAAAATGGAGTTTTATAATGCATAACACAATTTGTCATGATTTCAGTCTACGTACCTCCCGAAAACGTAAATTTATGTGCATTGTTCGAAAAATCATAAAGTGTCGATCCAAATGGAATATTTACAACTAACAGAAATTACTTGAATATTTTGTAGATTATTTTTAACACTGCCCTCTACCTACTCTCAAAAGGAAAACTCATTCTGATAAAACAAAAATTTTACAAATTATTTTATAGCGATATCTAAATAGAAATTCCAGTAATTTATTGGTTAAATATAAATTAGTATTTTTATTAATAAATTACTGTACAAAATTGTTGTTTATTTTTTTCTCATGAATAGTTAAGTGTGTTTAAAATTGGACCCTTAAAGTTATAAAGAATGTTTTATTGAATACAAAATACATAAAAATATTAAAATTAAATTTGAAGAAAAGTTTTAAAATTCAATTTTTTTTTTCAAAAAAAGTCATGACCTAAAGTTTTTTTTTCTAAATTTTTTTTTTATTTAAATAACATTTTAGATATCCAAAGAAGGTTAAAATAATCCTTGAATATGTTTTTCCTAAAAGTTACCAGGCTCCGTTATATGATATAAAATTTATAGATCATTGGCTATTCTTATGTTGGAAAAATAAGCGCTAGAACTCAATTCAATAGGAAGTACGATATGTATATGAAATTGAACACTTTCGATATCTTTATCAGACGTTTTATATGTGCAATACATGTCTCTAATGTGAAAAAAATTGGAACACTGAAGAAATGTCTGGGATTTTATAAAAAGTATTACACTACCGGAAAAAAAATTGTCGCCAACGATTCGTGTCATCAACCAAGCAAGCGCGTCCCATCAACTGTGACAGTGAAGCTTGTAATGGAGGCGTAATTGTAACATTTCCACACGAATGGATAACTAGTAATTATTTCTTATCGTTCTTTTACAGGGAGATTCTGGCGGTCCTCTCGTACAGAAAACTGGTTCCGGAAAAAGTTCTATAGTTGGAGTTGTCTCCTGGGGAGTGGGATGTGCCAGACCGAAAAAGCCTGGTGTTTACACGCAAGTTTCTTACTACATTGACTGGATTAATAGAATCATGAAATCAGAAGTTGCATTTGATGATATAAATAAATTTCCTTTTTATTATTTGTTGTCTCTTATTAGGAACTTATTATATTTTTAACCCTAGAACGCTATCCTGTTTTTTGCGGAATTTTGTTACTATTGTTTCGTCCTCAAGACAATTATACATAAAAGTTATTTTCAGCTTGTATTGTAACAGTTTTTTTTTATATTAAAGCCTTTCTGTAACTTCAGGATAGCATTCTAGGGTAAAAGGAAAGTAATAATATTGTTAAGATTTGGTGATGAAATTTAGAAAAATTGAATACCAAGTAAAAAACGGGTTTGTTTCAAGTCAAGCAATTTGAAATATTGAAATCCCCGAGAATAAGAAAAATATATTTATTTGAATCTGAGAACATTTTAGCTTCCACATTAGAAGTCTGAAGATAATTTCACAATCCTTTTGCACCAGAATTTAAAGTTCACCACCAGTAATTGTAAAAAAATTATCCCAAAATTGACTTTTTGTTGCCGAAATTATAAGAATAGCATTTACATCCAATTATTAGTAAAAATCATTCATTGATCCTAAAATGAAGTACCGGGTGATCAAAAATATCCTCATAAACTTTAAAAATTCATAATAACTGGAAAATAAACCAAAATAAGAAACGGTTGGCAGAGTTAGTATAGCTAGGGCATAGGACTTTTTTTAAAACAGGAAAAACAGTAACTCAAAAACAGCTGACAGATGGCGATGGTACGAGCGACTTCAGTGGAAATATGCAAATAAGACTGTTATAAGAACTTGCGCTTCTATAAATACACAACTAGTTAACCGCTGGAAACCATGTATGCGAACAAGGATGGTGAGTGCGAAGGATAAAGCTTTGTTGGTGAAGTTGTTTTGCGTCAACCAGGAATCAGCGACCGCTGCCTTGCGTACGTTCCGAATTCAGAAGAATGTCAGGAGTGGTAAAGGGCCTTTAATATTGACAGTTGGAGGATCGTGTAAGAACCGGACGACCATGTTTAAATGAGGCACATCCGCCGCGTGTTGCAGCCGAAATTGAAGCATTAGCGTCCGAATCAGCTGCAGAACGAGCAGTGCTCGTGACACTGCCAAACAGTTGGGCTTACCACCATCCTCGGTACTCAATATTCTTCATGGAATCCTTGATATGTATCCATACAAACTGCAATCGTGCCATAAACTTTTACCAGCGGATGCCGTACAGAGGGAAACATTGTCGAGGTCGGCTTTCTCCAAAATGGAACAGAATGCCACCTGGGTCTTTAACGTCTTGTGGACAAGTGAAGCTCATTTTTCGCTTCATGGCGACGTGAATACCCATAACTATCGCATCTGGCCAATGTCTAATCCACGTGAATACACGCAGAAACCATTGTATTCCCCAAAAGTAGCAGCGTGGTGTGGATGCACAGGTTCGTTCATCATAGGACCCTTCTTCTTTGAAATGGAGTGCCCAGTAAATGGATGGAAAACGGATACGGTGAATGCACAACGTTATTTAACACTTCATTTAACATTCGGTCAAGGATTTCCTGATCCAGACATTCGGGGAAAGCAAAATTATTAGCAGGCGTTTCAGGTTCCCATGGCCTCCTCGATCTCCAGATTTTACCCCGACAGACTTTTGGTTGTGGGGATATTTGAAATCTCGGGTGTTTTGGTCCAATCCTTGCAATCTTTCTGAACTGAAAGACGCGATCCGCCTAGAGGTGTCGCATACAACCGGATCTGCTGCACTCTGCAGTTGTTGGATTTGTGACTCGCCTGCAGTGTGTTATCCTCTGTGGTGGTGGTCATGTGGAACACAACTTTTGGAAACGAAGAAATAGGAAATTTTTTAAAAAAGCAAGAACTCTCGCTGAAACAACAAGAAGAAACGAGGATATTAAGGCCTGGAGATTCTTGGCAAGAGACATGAAACTGAAAATCCATGAGTCAAATAGAAACGCTTGGAGTGGTTTTATCTCAACTATAGATTTCAAAAAAGATGGTCAAAAAGTTTATAAATTTATGGCAAGTTTGACAAATAAGTTTCAGGAGTAAAGAAAAGAACCTATTATATTCAATAAAAGACAAATGGCAGGTGATAAGGACATTGCTGAGGCTTTCGTGAATTTTTTTGCAGACAAGCAGAAAAAGAGTGACAAATTAAACGAAAAAGTACTTTAAAGATACTAATCAATAGTAAGCAGTCAGTTGATGAAGATATATGTTGTATGTATTTTAAGATGAGTGAACTGAATTATGTTATTGAGAAACAAAAAGTTGAAAACATCCCTTGTCTTGATGATATTCATGTAGAATTTATTAAATATTTAGGTATAGAAGCTTTGAATACCCTACTAACAATCTATAACCGTTCTTGGAATTCGTATGTACCCGTGAATTGGCTAAAATCTATTATCATTCCAATAGCCAAGAAAGATAAACTTTTACAATGTCCAGAGAGTTATACAACAATATCTCTCAGGAGATATCTCTTAGGACCAATATTTCTTCGAAAAGAATGATTAATGAGAGGTTTGGTTTGAGTTGGAATACTACGGTGTACTGTTTTGCACACGAGGGCTAATGAGACCTGATTAATGTGAGACTTAACATTTATTTAGAACATCAGAATCTTTGAACAGTAACTCACAGTGGTTTTAGATCGCACCATTCTATCACTTAACAAGTTTAAGATTGTCGCAAGCAATTAAGAATCTGAATTAAATGCAGCTGCTATGGATACAATTTATTCCAATTATCTAAAGAATAACTGGCTTAACATATATAGTGATGGATTGAAAGTTCATGACAAAATAGGAGTTGGTGTGTACTCAGCTTTTTGCTTTCTATTCCTCCCTTGGCTCATTTCGAACCAATTTTGATTGAGAGATAGAAGCAATTGGAATTGCAACTGAACAAATTAATATTAGAACTTTTCAGTTGAAAAACATTGTAATTTTCTCAGATTCCATTGTAGCCATCCAATCTATTTCTGCTCACAATGTTGCGGAATAAAAAATCATTGAATCATGCCGAAGTGTTTTAAGGGCCGGTCTCACCAAAGTCGTTTAACGAATAACTGCGATTAACCAATGGCGCCAACCAATGGTGGAACAACATTCTCTGTTTAAACAGAGATTAATCGCGGTTAGCTGTTAAACGACTTTGGTGATACCGTTCCTTAGTTGTTTATCCACTGCGGGGAAGAATGTGGTATTGCAATGGATGCCAGCACATGTTGGAATAGCTGGGAATGAATTAGCTGATAAATTAGCCAAAAAGGAATAAGAAAGTTTGCAAGTAGATAATAGTGATGTACCCTTTACATCAATAAAAAGAATAATAAAAAATACTACAAGGAAAAATTATGATACTAAATTAACTTTAGAGATGAAGGATAAGAATAGGAGGCATTCGATTCGTGAAAGCCCAGATTTTCTCAGATCCATCGCAGTTGTGGCATTTCGTCTGGAGACCGGTCACGATTGCCAAACACCTTTACCGCATAAACATCTATAATAGCTCATTGTGCACTCTGTGCAATCAAAATTTTGAAATGGACAAACTTGCAAAGTGTCCATCTATGAAAGAGGAAAACCTCTACGATCGATATTGAGAGGCAACAGAGAGCATGCAGTCAACACTCAGAAATTAGTTTTTTTTTTATATTTTATTGTTCATGTTTTAATGCTCTTGTTTTTATTGTAGTTTTATGAAGTTTGTTACTGTTTTAACTTTTTGTAATTATTTACGTCTCCAATCTCATACATCTGTAATGTATGGAAGCTAGTGATGTAGAATCAAGAGCTTCTGGAATAATAAAAAAAAACAAGTAAAGATAGCTGCATATTTAATTCCCTATTAAAATTTGAATCTCAGCATAAATATTGTAACGTAAGATCTAAATTTTACAGGATATAGCGAAATATATTCACAGCATGTAAGCTTTCAAATTGTAGATGTAATATTATTAATAAATCAGTTAGGAAATTATTAAAAGTTTCTTTTAACTATATAAAAGGTTTTTCCGTCTAAAGGAAATGGGATTTCGGTGTAAGGAAAGTAATTTTCCTTTATGTCAGACTGCTGAAAACAAGTCAAAATGTGTTTGATAATTTCCTTTTAAACGTCTTAAAATCCCATTCTGGAGATTAAGACGGCAAGAGATAGAATAATAAGAGAAATTTATGTCTGCCAACATTTGAAAGGGAGATATAAGTGTTAAAAACTAAACCTGTAATTTAAAATTATCGTTATATACAAAATTGTAATTCAAATAATCCTTTCAAATTTCAAACCTAACGCAACTAACTACTAGAAAAATTATAGGAATAAGGCTTATTTGAGGCTTTAAATATAACAAACTGCTACATTTTAAATTTTATTTATCTAATTGAGCTAATTTCAAGCGTTTTATGCACTAATCAAGGTTTTACGTATTAAGCGCCTTTTACGTTTTGTTTATGTTAGCTGTTATTTGTAATTATGGGCTTTTATATTAAATGCACTTTTACCTTTTGTTATATATTTTGAATACTATGGGGAATACTTCACTACAAGGGGCTAATTAAATTGTAACCTACACCATTAAGCCTCAAGTGTGTTAATGGTGTGGCGGGGTCTGCAGACAGTCTCCGTTCCCAGATCAGGAAGGGGGAGGGTATCGAAGTACCTTAAGTTTTTAAGTACATGTACTACAAACCGAGTAGAGTGGGGGAAGACACCAAATGAAAAAAATAAAAGGCCGCATAATAAACGGTTCATGTGTAAGGTATCAAGTGCTTACTTATAGACAAGTTTTATGACATTAACAACTGCCTAGATAGTAGTGAAACTGCAGATTCGTAGAATCAGACTTAAAATTTAAGAAGTCGATCAAGCATTTTTTGTTTGAATTTTTACGACAGATAAATTAAAAACATCTTTAAACTAAAAGAGAGGCAACAGTTTTAAAAATATATTTGTCTTCTAGATCAGGCATGACAGGTCCCAAGTAAAATTTAAAGGCTCATGGCAAAAGTCACGGAATTTATAATTGAAATAAATATTACATTTACTATAGGAAATATAATATAATTCTATTGATTTATTTATTAATGTTATAAATGTTTATGTACATTTATAAATTCTTAACTGTTTTAAACTTAATATATGAATGATAATAATAGGCATTTATCAATAACTAATAATCAAACAATGATAATAATTAATATTTTAATGTAGTTTTTCAATATTCACATCAAATATATATATACATGTGTGTGTGTGTGTGTGCGTACATTACATACATAAAATGCGGTCAGACCCGTTCTAGATGTAAACCTGGTATTTCTTCAGTCTTAAGGATTTTCTTTAACTTTCCAAACAATTTCAAGTTTTTAATATTGATTATATATTCCAGTTACCTTGCAGGATGATCATTCCTACATGGGTGGAGAGTAAAAATATCCACCCCTGGGCCATTGCTGCATTAAGGCCATTGAGAGTTACAAAACACCATAGCAACAGTGGATCTCGAAACCACGAGCTTGCATCACTCACCAGGTTGCAAAAGTCAATGACTTAGCTCTTTAGCTAAAGCCCAGATGATGAACAAACCATTATCTGTTTGTAATGCTGTGGTTTTATCAGTTTTTGCTACATTAAGACTAAGTAGATCGGGACCTACAGCTTAAAGCTGATTCCAAACGTCTACGAACATCCTTGAGAATAGTCTGATACGAACCAACAGACTAAGCATATAGAGAGGAAGAGGCTATCGTTTTAGTTACCGTCTTGGTGCAAAATTTAGACAATGTAGTTGTGACTAATTTTTTTTTAAATTTTAAATTATTTAATTTAAAAATATACTGCAAGAAAACTTTATATACTATAAATTATCAAAGGATCAATGATTAAAATATACAATTTTTGTTATTTTTATCTTTTATCATATTTTAGCCATACATGATTTTTATTTAGGTAATGAAGTGTTTTTTGGGGAGTCAAAGTTTATATTTATTTTTAAAATGAATCTAAATATTGCTATTTGATAGGATATCTTCAGTTTGTCATATTTGCAATAAAACATTAATCAATAAAATCATTTTTTGAAGATCTATGTGAAAACGAAGTTAATATTTATTTATGTTGCAGATCTGTAACATAGTGAAACAAAAAGCAAAGACGAATTTCCAATTTAGTTTCTTATCGAGTAGCAAAAGATTAATGATAGTGCTACTATATTAGAAAACTAGAATTCTAACTCATTTAAATCTATTGTACAAAAGGGTACTTCGTAATTAGAATAGAACTGATACTTTACCTTGTAATAAACTTGCAATTAAAGGTCAAACATATGCAAGCATATTACTTTCTCACAGAGACAAAGGAAACTTATAGTAAACTGTTAAGCTAGATAAAATACATGAAAAGCCATTATGAACTTAATAACTTTGACTCCAATTAAGGAATGATTATAGTTTTTCTTTATTTAGTTTACAGAAAAAAATCGTTCTCCAGAAGATGTTAATTGTTATTTAATAGAAAAGACAATAAAACAAGTTCATTTAAGTTTGAATGTTTACAATACTTCTTTGATATAACTACAAAGGTTCTTGTTGTGTGTACCAAGAAATAGTAAAATTAAACTCATATGTTATGAGAATACATTGTGAGTAGTCAAATGAGAACATGCATAATTATGACTGACACAAATAAAAGGAAATAGCAATGGATTTCTGATTTGCAAAGCCTTTTTTTTTACGAACAAACTTTCAAGTCATTTCCCCCTTTTAAATACATCCCATTTAAATAGTCAATTAAAGAGAGAATTTGTGACAAAAGACATAAATATAAATTAAAGTAAAAAAAAAATTTCGAAAATGGATTATTAAATACTTAATTTAGTGTAGCGGTAAAGTTTTTAGTTGTGGACCACCTTTGCATTTTGAATATCGTGTTAAGTCCACACACTTTACAAAAATAAATTTAACATTCTTGTGCTATCAGTAGCCAATAAAATAAAATATAAAAGATTGAAATGTCTAATCGACATAGGCACGTTCAAAATAAAAGAACTTTCTTCCACCCTTTTAAGGCTAAAGAAATCTGAAAATAGACAAACTGATACTCACCTGCACGGTGTGTGAAGCAACAGCTACATCGAAAAATTTATTTGGCCAACTCACCCCGATATGTTGTGTATTACACAAAAATGAAACTCACGTTTTATGTTTCCTACTACATCCAGACGGGGATAAAATGGAAACATCTGTCTGTCGCACCATAAGGCAGCTCCAGTTACGCTTCCTCTGGAACACAAGTCAAAACTGTTAGTGACAAATATATACCAATAATTATTACATACCAGTTAATAATTTTACACGCAATATTATGCATAATTTCAAAAATGTTATCATTACTTTCTCAACTAGCTCTATATGATTCAGTGTTATCAATCAATGTACTTGTATTCTCAGTATGTTATTATAATAGATGTAGTGATCAGGACCATAAGTTTAGGCTCGTTTGGATATAATAACAATGGAGTTTGTTGCCAAGCCACAAGTATAAGAAGGTTTGGTTTGGATTGCTACGGTGTCCTTTTTTGCTATAATAGAGCTAATGATTAAAAAAAAATTAATGAAGGAGAGAGAGAAAGTTATTTGGGTCTGTACTTTAAGTATCTTTGTTTTAGTGATATTCCAATCTAACATTAAACCAAGTATATACTAATTTGTAGCAACTAAATTTTTAAATTAAAAAATGAATAATGTCCGTGTTATTTCTATATATGTGTGTAAATGAATTATTAGGTATACCTTAACCAAAAGAAAATATTTAGCTGTTTGATAATCACAATTGAACTATAGAGTCCATTACTGTTGACCTTAAGATGGTTGAACAAACAGGGCAATTCCTTTAGGTACCAGCCATTATAGGTTATATTCTGCTTCTGGAATGGATGTTTGTAGACGTTAAGAATCGACTGCCAGAAGTAGATGCCTTTCTCCTTACCCTCGTATAGCAAAAAGTAGACCGTAGAGCTCCTAACCAACCAATTGTTAATGCGAGAAACATTTCTATTAAAAAGAATCAGAGATACTTAATTAATTTATGTTAAATAATTCCATAGATTAACAAATATTATGAAATTTAAAATCATATACAAAAATTAATTGAGAATATGTTAGATAATAATATTCAGAAAAATTTCTTTCATCAAACTTGTTGAAAATATACTGGTGGATACACATAATTTAGAAATGTTCTTCTTGAATCCAACCAAGTAAATTAAATGTTTATACATCGTAAAAGATAAAAATATTAAGTTTTATACTTGAACTATTTATTTTTAATTTGAAAAGGAGATTTTAAGTGTGTAACGATAGACTATGATGCGATTTATATTTTTTGATTTAAATAGCTTGGTAAGTTTATCTCAACATTTTCCTGACCATTAGTAATATTTACATAAATCTCTGAAACACAGATCATAAGCTAATGATAATATAAATGTTCCTTTAAAATATAAACTTTTTAGTGTTTTTTCTTAGTTACCGAAATTTATCAATATCTTACGAAACCTACAGAAGATTTGAAAACTTGCAAGATAAACATTATAGTGCAAATTAAGTTTTAAAAAGGACGAAACATGATTGGTTTAAAGGAATATTCTATTGATTCGCTTGCTCAAGAAATATCAATGTTTTTTTATTTATAATTTTGTAGTAAATACTACAGGGCAACTCGTAAAAAAATTCCAATTGTACATTGGGAAAATTAAGAAAGACTTCGATGAGTCACTGAACTACATTTCAGTTACTCTCCAAATAAGTATAAAAATATTTCGGGGTTTTTTCTAAAGTCCAATATTCTTATTTCTAAGCCATATTGATTATATTACTGAACAAATCGAGTTTTAAGTAAATATCAAATACTATATATTTATAAAATTACATACTTTAAGCAAACGTATAATACTACACATAAAAAGGGGGAAAAAAGCATGTGAATTTTCAAAATAACTCCGTAAAAGTTTTTCAAACATTTTCTTTTCGCAATTTGTAAAATCGGGGGATAATCACACCGTTTTCAGTGAAACTGAAATAGGGTTTAGTGCACGAATAACGTTTTAAGATTACACATATATTAATTGTAAGCATAACCATATAGCTTTATCTTGTAGCAATTCATACTGTTTTAAATAAACAAATAAGGAAGCCTTACAAATTTATCCAGTCCTTTAAACTATTCTAATATCTAAAATAAATCTTTTCTATTATTGTTATATGTATAAGATTAGCTTTATTGAATACTGTAATCCTTTAAAATGGGGTATTAATTCAGCTACAATATATCTAACTACACTTTCATAGATATTAGTAAATTGAAAAAATAAATAATTTCAGCTCAATTTTAAGTATTTTATAATAAAAATAAATCATGTGTGTAAGAGACAGCTAGAGATCTATTGTGATGTTTTTCCTAAGAAAGCTTGAAAAATTAAGACGAGACTTTCCTCGATAAACATACAGAATATCAGTATTCATCTTTAAAATACATAATCACTTGGATTAAGTTTCATGCATGAAGCTATTTCCTTAGACTACCTCTTTTTCAAGAAGCGTGACGGTTTTTACTCAAAAACTTATGACCTTTGATCTAGGGATTTTCTAAACGATTACGACTGTTTAATAGACTAATTAAGGCGTTAAATGAGCTTTTCCGTTATATAATCTTCATTTTTTCTAGCAATTAAATTTTTTCATTTTAATAAATATCTATATTTCACGCAGTAATGTCTATAATTTAAATATTTTTCCAATTTTTTTTTATCTAATGGGCTTACATTAAACCGATTCTCGAATTGTAATTAGCTGAGTGATAACTTATCCAATTTCCTTGATCTACTAATGTGAAATATTAATAATAATTAATAATTAACTGCTGACTAATAGTAAAGTAATGTTGCTTTAATAATTCATTTGTTTGGTTGGTTGGTTGGTTGGTTGGAGCTTAATGTCATTGCATCCTCCTGGGATATATTGTACCAAACACAAGAACACATTAATTAGCAAAATATTTTTAAAATAATTTCAAAGATTAAAACTTAAAGACGAAGCTATGAAGTAACCAAAGAAACGAAGAGAAGCGAATGTAGAATTAAAAAAGTGAATGAGGTGTTATTAAATAATCAGATATGAGGATAAAAGCCAATTACTTTTAAAAAGATAAAAAGTTCAGAATGTAGCGACGCATTTAAATGATATTTGATATCGGTAGTAGCAGATTTAAAATAATGGAGATGATGCTGATTAAATATGGGACAATCAATCCGGGAGTGTTTAACGGACATGTCGACTTTACAACTTTTACATGTAGGTTCGTAGTCTCCCAGCTAAAGATGACGATGAGTGAACCGTGTATGTCCAATACGGAGACGGGTGAGGATGACATCATGCTTTCTGGATGAGAGAGGGTACCACTTTTCAATTTTCGGTTTGATAATACGAAGTTTATTATCAATATTTACATCCCAAGTGCATT